>JAEAOA010002241.1:0-600000 GCA_016746295.1 Potamilus streckersoni
AATTGTAACGTGTTGTAATATGTTTTATACTCATTTCCGTCATGGAAATGAAAAATACGTTAGTACATAATGGTTTAAGATTTGTGTTTAAAAAAAGAGCTGACAGTGGTGGTATCTGTGCCCTACTAACTTGATGATCGGTCAGTGAAAATTCGTTCTAAATATAAATGTTATGGACTGGATGTATGAATGTAATGGGATATTGTAATGTCCTCAGTTTGCCCATCTAATAAATTATACCTCTCGAGGGTCTACATGAACTAGCTTGCAACTGAAATTTAATTTTATTTTATTTTATTTTATTTTATTTTCAGTCATGGAAATGGAATATACTTTTCGTACAAATGCTGAAAGATTTGTGTGGAATTCTTCAGAAAACGCGGGCACAAAGTGATGTTTTTGTGCCCCAGTACCGGTCGTATAGGCCTTCGAAACGTAAGCCAATAGATTATCAGTATTCTAGATGAGTTTAAAGAAGATGTCTGCCTCGTCTACACACGTAGAGATCAATCTATGATGAGAGGTCAGTAAAAATTCTCAAACTTAAGAAGATTTCTAGATTTTTATTGTTACTTGTTAGAGATATTGTAATGTCCTCCATTTGCCCATCTGTCTATCCATGTTCATATTTCATTGCTTGTTAGCAATACTTCAAATTTGGTACATAGGTTGCCATTAACTATGTGAAAGCATACATTTTACGCGTCTTAAGTCATGCATATATTTTTTCGGCCAATAGGTTAAAGATTTGTGGGAATTTAGAAAGACCGGAAACAAAGTGATGTTCTTTGTGCCCCAGTACCGGTCGTATAGGCCTTCCAAACGTAAGCCAATAGATCAGTATTCTGAATGAGCTAAAGATGGCTGCCTCGTCTACACACCGTATAGATTAATAGATCAAACCTGGTACCATCCTATGATGACGGGTCAATAAAAATTCTCAAACCTATAGGATTTCTATAAGACCTTCCAAACAAGCCAATACAAGATCAATATAGTTTGAACGAGCTTCAAGATATCTACTGTAGTGTAATTGTTAATTACAACCTTAAGTCATCCATTAACTAGACTGAATCCATTTAGCTGACATTCGTTTTAAACCGGGTCTAATATGAAAATTAAGATGGCATTACTACAAAATTGATAATTAGGTCAATTAGGTATAAGAAGCATTTCTCATTTCAGTCATGAAAATTTGGAAATAAACATGATAATGTTCGGCCAAAGGGTTCAAAATTTGTGTGGAATTCTTCAAAGAACGCGGACAAGGTGATGTTTTTTGTGCCACAGTTCCCATGTGTAGCGGAGAGGGAGTAGCAGTTAATGTGCATAAATTGAATGTAGTCGTGCAACTTGGGTACATCAAACAATATATATCTTTTTGCATCATAAAATATAAATTATATAACATGTTAAAATTATGCATTGATAATCTTTGCTGATAAATTGGGAAAATATCAAATGTATTCCGATTTCAATCATGGGAATGGAAAATGCAATTGTGGAATTTATTACGCTAGGCTATCGTCCGGATTTTCTCTTAAAATCGCTCTTTTTGCTAGATATTCCATCTCTGATGGGTTTGAAAGGTTGTCACCGCCCCAGTTGTCCAGATTACGTGCACTCCACGCAGACGGTTCCACATTCTCAACGTCAACCGCTTTCTCCTTTGCCCAGATTCGACAGGTTACACAACTGCAATTTTGAAATATACTTTACAGAATGAAGAAAGCGACATCTGCTTTATGAATTTACTCTTAAAATTTTCACAGCCAGAAGATTTAAGCTATAAAATCGTATGCACAATTGATGGTATTTTTAATACAAAATGTAATCTCTCCTGCTCTTGTCTGTATATGAACCAAATGGTTACATGCACATTGTAAAGATTCAGTTCTGTAATATGCCAAAAATTAATGCCGTGATTTTATGGGCAATACGCACAAATACAATACTATCGAATTTGCATTTTCCATCCCAATTGCTTAATATTTAAACTGACCTTGTGGTGTGTCGACGCAAATGCCACAGTTATGTTTATCATCGTTTACTCCTGACTTGAACAATTATGAAATAAATTACTGCTGTCAAATTCAATGCAAGTACATTAAATGTTCAGACGGTTATATAAATGGGGAACTAATATGACTTTCAGTAGCTGAGTATGTAATTAGTGGGGTTGGGTTACAGGGGCAATATTTCTAACCACACGAGTTAGCTTCGTTGTTCTCTCTTCTATTCCCACTTGAATATTATGTTATCGTGTTGTAAATAAACAAGGCTCGTTAGATCATTCTAGAATGTTTCATTAGGTAATGGTTTTTAGAAAATGCTTGTGACCAAGAAGCCAAGCAGAGAACTTGTGACATTACCAGTTGAGCTGCTAAAACATCTAACACTTTAATTTGTATTATCTTGTGACCAATTTTAGCTTATTGTCTTCCTTCCTTTTCCGCAAATAGACCAATTCAAAATGAAACGGTCCAAATTGACACATAAATCTTGCTAATTATTAAGAGCCAATTCATTTGCAATGGAGCTTAACGTGAAATTCTGGTCTAACAGGTTTTGGGTTTGCATATTGTTCAGATTGTTCTTTTTACTAATGATCAAAGCTTCACACAAGATGTTCTACAGTAGACAAATTGCCATTGCGAAATATTCTGAGTTATTAACAGGAATCCCAGTTATGCACAACGGACAAATTGGTATACAAAGGCATCTACAGTATTGTACACATGACAAATTGTTATACAAGGGAAGGACCAAAAAGCATAAATTAAATTATGCTTATCTTTTCTGGGTGGAAACACTAGTTTCTGGAAAAGATTTAGGTAAATGAAAAACTCAATTCAATGATACAGTGTGAGATCAGTTACTTTCAGATCAAAACAAGCGCCACCAGAAAATACAGTTACAATCTTATGTACATTTTTAAATAGTATCAATACAAATCTTTATAGACCATTACGTTTCAATTAAATTTATACTAACGATTAATGAATGTAATGGGTATTTAGTACTATGAAAAATTCATTATTTTCAGAGGATACTAGTTTACCATTTTGACATTTCACATTGTGGTAAAAAAATGATATAACTTTAATTTTAACGGATGCCATAAAATACAATTGCTTACTACATGAAATATCCAGTAATAATGCAGGAAAAGATGATAAAATCCTGAAAAAAACAGTTTAAAAATTGCCTCGAAGCAGTATCAATGAGCTGCATGGGCAACAGACTAATCAAGGCCATTCCAGTCAAATTTACTATTGTTTGGGTTATCAAGTGTTTGGGGATTTGGTTAATTTGTTTCAAGCCAACATTTGGAGGTGTATATATCCCCACCAAATGTTAAAAATCAATAGGTATTCTTGACCGTCGTAAAATGTTAGTAATTTATGACGTCAGCATTCGCTAGAATGTCTGGTATGTACATGAATAAAACATGATATTGATGGTTAAAAATGATAATTAAATTTTATTTTAAACCAATGATTTATAGTTGTAATTTCTGTAATGTTCTGGTGGCACTACCACTATCATTCAAAGGAGGTAACTTTGATAGCTCATCGTACCAACAGCTTACAAGGTAACAAATCTTTCCAAAACAATCATTCGTTTTGATAAGACAAACTGATCTCGCTCTATCTTTAGCTTGCCAGTTTCTATCAATTTTGCTTCTAAATCTTTCCAGAACCTTGTAATGATCCAGAGACTAAGCAAGACAAGTATCCATCTAGACAGGTAGACAGGAAGAAATGATTCGTTACATTGTGGTTGATGGTTCAAATGTTCAGCGTCATACGTGGATGTTTTATTACTAAATGATAGAGGAAGGTGATTCTATTAAAACATGTTTTTCACCATCCAAAATCTGGAACGCGTTAAAAATTTTGAAAGCAGATTCTGCCTGTGATGTAATACAGGATTTAGAATCTGCGGACTTGCATCGAAAGTAAAAAAGTGTTGTAGACTAGTTAAAAGTGATTGGTATCTTTAAATTATCATTTTTTGGTCTGTATTCTCCTATTAATCCATAAGGATTTAATTGCAGATCCAGAAAATTATGCAATTATGCATATACTATATACATGTTTGGACTACGATTTTTTTTTACAAATAGTATTAGTAATAAAGATGGCTGCCTCGTCTACACACCGTGAACATCAATAGGATCAAACCTGGTACCATCCTATGATGACGGGTCAGTAAAAATTCTCAAACCTATAGGATTTCTATAAGACCTTCCAAACAAGCCAATACAAGATAAACATAGTTGTCACCGCCCCAGTTACGTGCACTCCACGAAGACGGTTCCACATTCTCAACGTCAACCGCTTTCTCCTTTGCCCAGATTCGACAGGTTACATAACTGCAATTTTGAAATATACAGAATGAATAAAGCGACATCTGCTTTATGAATTTACTCAGCCAGAAGATTTAAGCTATAAAATCGTATGCACAATTGATGGTATTTTTAATACAATATGTAATCTCTCCTGCTGTTGTCTGTATATGAACCAAATGGTTACATGCACATTGTCCAGATGTTAATGTACAAAGTTTGTAAAAGATTCAGTTAATATGTCAAAATTAATGCCGTGATTTTATAGGCAATTCGCAAAAATATAATACACAAAGGCCAACTGGACACGAATCTGCATCAGTCCGATTTAAAAAAAAAAAAACTGCTCACGTTATCAAATTATAAATTGCGCAGGTTTGCAAGTCTCGTAGCAGTCCAAGTAGCACATTAGAAGTAACTTAAATTTTAACGGATGCCATAAAATACAATGTACTACATTAAATATCCAGTATGCAGGAAAAGATGATAAAATCCTGAGAAGAAAAAAAACAGTTTAAAAATTGCCTCGAAGCAGTATCAATGAGCTGCATTGGCAACACTAATCAAAGCCATTCCAGTCAAATTTACTATTTTTGGGGTTATCAAAAGTGTTTGGGGATTGGCTTAATTTGTTTCAAGCCAACATTTGGAGGTGTCTATATCCCCATCAAATGTTAAAAATCAATAGGTATTCTTGACCGTCGTAAAATGTAAGACGTTAGCATTCGATCCAATATTTAACTTAAAAATATGTCAATGTTTATACCTTTCATTCAACTACACAATTTCAAAGCGCTACATTGGGTAAATATTGGAGAAATATTGGAAATAATCCCGTTTTAAAATCTTGTAAATTGCCATTATTCCTATTATTTCCTCCCTTGGTATAAAATGCCAACTAAACTCGTCAGGCATTGTATATCGACCGAACATTGTGGAGGCAACTAACCCAAGTGATACCATGCTCAAGTTTAATATCGAAAGTACGACTGTAGCAGATACAATCAAATACACTAATACAGATTTTAGTGATAGATACCTGCAAAATAGTCATTCATAAGTCCAAAGTACTCCACTTGCCTGGAACACTTGAATTACTCAGTTTTGACTGGATGCTGAGGATTTCCGCGCATCCGGTGAAATGTACTAACCAATATTTCGTTGGAAATTAACAAACCCGCGAGTCCAAAAAAAATCACCTATATAAACTGTCCACAACGAAGACCTGCGAATAACGTCTGGAATATCAGACCTTATAATATATAATTCCCTATTTCATTCAACCATTTACTTTATTTGCACATGCAACGCCATTTTAACGTTTTAAAACAGAGACGAGGTAGTGCAGGAACATGCTTTGGGATTAGCACGAAGCAATTAATGTTTTTCATAACACTGTGGAGCATTCTTTTTGCGTGCTCAGTATAAACAAACATGATTTAATGTACAAAAATGTTCTTGTTCATCCCTTGGGCTTAAATGACATTGGTAACGCACAATTCAGCACAGGTGGGTTGGGGATAGTACTCTAATTGCGAAGAAATGGCTAGAAATTACACTTCGCAAAAACATTAGGTGTTTTTACACTCTGCAAAAACATTAGGTGTTTTTTTAATATATTATGCACCGTCACACACTACAAAAAGTCAAAAATTCAAAATTCTATAAATTAACTAATAAAATAACTAATAATATAAATGAAATAAAAAAACTCCTTTTTTCAGTATGTGTGTATATCAAATATTAATGAAATGACGACATATACACATATACTATAAGTTTTGTTTCTAGGAAAACTGGGAAATGATTTGGATATAGCGGCTGTCCTCGCAAATATACTATATAGAAACATACAATATAGCACAATGCATATAACATACTTAGGATGTAGGAGTCACTTAGCCAAGGTCACATGAATATGAACAAGGGGAACGACCCCGATAGGGTAAATGAAACTTTATCGGATGAGTCAACCGTTAGATACACTAGGAATAAATATCCCATCAAAAATTGAGAACATAATAAAATTTTTGATCAAAATTATTTTTATAAATATTTTTTAAAAGTTTTGCACAATACATGGCTAACCGGGGAAGTTGCCTTAAGAAGACACATAATAAGTGAAATACCTAAGTGTCCCATATGTAAAAAAAATATAACTTCACTAAAATACATGTAATAACTGAATGTAAAAAGTGAAAAGTAGAAAGGAATGCTATAATCACAGAAAATACAAAAACGGAGAATTTTAGGAAAAGCATGGAAAAATATCTTGGCTAACGCCGTTATGTATAATGGAGCGTGCACAAGTAGCCAAAACATATTTATATTCCAATATAAATTATATCCTTAAATCAAATGATGCAGATAATAAAAAAATTAGAGAAAATGGGCATAGTTATTATTAAATACATATGGGGTTATGGAACCCACTACATTCAAAAAGAGACACTATATAAGTCAAAAAATAGGGAAGGTCTAAATTTACCCAACCCAATTTTAATAAAGCATAATAATATTTTCAACCGTTTTTAAACTCTTAAATCTAAACCCAATATGCCTTGGGAGGCACTATATATATATATATATATATATATATATATATATATATATATATATATATATATATATATATATATATATATATATATATATATTGGTATGGGCTAATTAAGAAAAATAGACTAATATTTATAAAAATAACAATTTAAGTAGACTATTAGAAGTCCCAAGGAAATTAAGATATGTAAAAATGTTATGTTTAAATGCAGATAGGATAGGGAAATTTGGGAAATTAATAAGAAAGATACATATGGCAAAATAGGAGATATAAGAACAAAGAATAACAGAAGTAAAAGAGAAAATGAAATATGGGGGTAAACTGGGTGGGGTAATATGAAAAAAATGGGGAAAAATAAACTCGTTAAAAATGCAAAGTATAATATTTCAATATTTGCACAATACATGGCTAACCGGGAAAATCGCCCTAAGAAGACACATGATAAGGGAAATGCCTAAGTGTCCCATATGTAAAAAAAAAATTTACTAAAATACATGTAATAACTGAATGTAAAAAGTTAAATGTAGAAAGGAATACTAAATTCAAAGAAAATACAAAAACGGAATATTTTAGAAAAAAAACATTCTTTAATATTTAGACGGAAATTTTAAAAAAGATACATATATGAAAATAATTGAATACCTTTTATCTATAATGAAAAAGTGTGGGAAAGTTATAACAATTAGGAAATGAAAGGTTAACCAAACTGACAATTGTGCTAATAATAACCTAATATCTATTATTTTCTCTTTATAGACAGGAATTTACACATGGAAGAAGTAAGAGACAAGGACATCGTAGGGCTATATCACATGGCGATACGCGAAGTGGGCAGGCCTGCGGAAGAGCCTCCGAAAATCCCATGTGTAGCTCTTTTTTATCAATTTTTTTTTTTGGTCCTTTTTGTTAATTTTGTACAACTTATAATAATTATAATGAAAATTGCTTTAAAAACATGCAGGGAGTAACATAGTTACTGCATCTAATAATTAAATATATAGTACCTATATAAAGGGAGAGACGTTACAATAAGTCAGTTAAAAACATTAGGTGTTTTTTAAATATATTATGCACCCTCTCGCCCTTAAGAAAGTCCAAAATTCAAAATTCCATAAATTAACTAATAATATGAATGAAATAAAAAATCTCCTTTTTTTCAGTATATGTGTGTATATTAAACATAAATTAGTGACAATATATACATATATATTAGAAGCTTGGTTTCTAGGGAAACTGGGAAATGATTTGGATATAGCAGCTGTCCTCACAAATATACTATATAGAAACATACAATATAGCACAATACATATAGCATACATAGGACGTACAAGACCCTTAGCCAAAGTCACATGAATATGAACAAGTGGAACGACCCTGATATTGTAAATGAAACCCTATCGGATGAGTGAACTTTTAGATACACTAGGAATAAATACCCCATCAAAAATTGAGAACATAATAAAACTTTTTAGGATGAGTGAACTTTTCGATACACTAGGAATAAATACCGCATCAAAAATTGAAAACATAATAAAATTTTTGATCAAAATTTTTTATTAAGTGTAACATAGCAACATGAAAGGGAAAAACAAAAATACATGAAACCACTTTACTGGGGGTTTTTTTTCGATTAAGTAGGGGGACAGCATCTGTCAGATGCTTTCCAGAAAAAGGAAATTATGGTAATAACGATGTCATTTATTTCAGTTAAGTATCATGCGCCATTTAGCAGTAAGGACGTGAAAGAATAACTTAGAACCAATTCGTGATTTTTGTACATCTGATTTGATGAAGTGTACAGCAATATGGGGTATGCATGTAATGAATATGAAATGCCACTGACACTTATGAATAATCCATGCAGTGGCAAGAAGCACTTGATTTTAAATAAAACTTGGAGAAATTAAATTTGAGCTGCTTTTGTACACATATGTTGCAAACAAAATGTATTATAGTCAGTACTAAACAACCTTGACAGTAGTTTATAAAATAAAGGTGCGAAGTCCATACCATCATACGGTGCCTACGTGATACAATAAATATGGAACATAACACGTGTCATTATTTCTTTGAAAAAGTACATGATAGATTTTGCACAAGATTTCGAACCCTTCCGCAACAAATTCTATTCTATCAGAATGATAATGTAGTAATGTAGTAGTAATGTAATAAGTAATAATGTAGTAGTAATTGGTAAATTAATAAAACGTAACGGAGAAGGATTATAAGTGATCATAAAGTGTATTATATTGATATACTTTTGTGTGATTTAATTACAGCTGAATTAAATTGTCTTTAAGACGCTGTCTAAAATTTATTATAAAAAAAAAACGTTTTTCAGCTCCAAGATCCTCTTGGAATCGTTATCACTAATTCTAATCAACCTAATTAATACTTCATACATTTACAACAGTAGTTAAAACAAACAGGTAGTCTTCTGCATTATCATTGTGATAGAATAGAGCATATGTTTGTTGCGGAAGGTTTCGAAATTTTGTGCAGAACCTACCATGTAATTTTTCAATTGTATGTAAATATTCATACCCCTAAATGTCATCGACATAGATACAGATGTAATCATAGCGTTATAGTTCGAAATCGGAAAATATACCTAACTTGTTTATGAATACTAATCACGGTATGTAGATATCTGTATGCTTTAATTTCGAGTTCTTTATTTGCTTTTGTCTGTATAAATTTAGGGGTGAAACATAATCCCATATATTTATGCCCAGATACTGTTTTGGATATTTTTGCTAAATATAATACCACATAAAAACGCAATCATGTCATATTTCTTGTATAATAAAGACACCATTATGCTAAAATTGGCAGCTGTCAGATACTAAATTGTTTAACAACAGATTGAACAGAGGGAAATTATAATAAGGCATTGTCTGGTACCAATATTACAGGTGAAGAATTCCTTATATTCCCTCTCATCTGCACATATGAACGTAGACTATTTTGTGCATCGAGTCTAGAACTTTAAATTGCTTTCTACAGATACATTTGCTGACTAGTCTAGTCAGTAATTTATACAATAGAGTCAAAAGCTTTGAAAAAGTCTACAAAACAAATTAATAAAGGCGACTACTGTTTTAACTTAGGTATTTCTGAACCATTGCTTGAAGCGAGAAAGTTCTATCCATTGCTGAATAACCTGAGCTTCCTCAACTTTCTGAGCTTTGCACCACTGAATAAGGCGTTTATTTAAAAGTCTGATAAAATGTTAATTCAAATTAGTAATGAGAGAGATACCCATGTAATTAATAGAGCCACCTCAATAGCTATTAGTGTAATTGGATGATAATGTTTTGACCCATTGTTTACGAAAGCGATGGGTGTCAAAAATGCGTTAAATAAATTAACTAAATAAATTGTCGGCTTTGCAACTCAAGCTGGAATAGCCACGGTTCAATAGTCTGAGTTCCTCCTGTACACCAGATAAAACGACTATAACATCAACCTCGTCTTCCTCAAAAACACTATCTCTGGATCCATACCAGTATTTAATTTGAAACAACCATCTGTATCGACAGATAACATTGTTTGAGAAGGTTCTTTGTAAGTTCTTTGTTTCTGAACATAGTGTCTTGGGCCTGGGTTTCACCCTGTACTCGCCATTATGAGAAGAACACTGAGTGCTGAAAGTATCGTCATGCAACCTAACATGACTCCCAGAAACTTTCAAACCAAGCACTCTATATTTCATCTTGTCAGTTTGTATGAAATATCCTATCTTGCACTTCCAAATTTCTATAAAGAATACCATTTTCAGACAAATTTGTAGTTTATTCATCTGTGAGAATACACGTTTCGTCTCGTACATACACTCGACAGATGGCGTCTCCTGGAGTCCAAGTATAACACCGTTTAGTGAGACTGTCTTACAACGAAGTAGGTGATATATAAATAATACTAACATGTAATTTATTTATCTACTATACCAAGTTAAAGTTCAACAGACAATTGCAGTAGTGTGAATTAAATCCCAAATAGTCCTAAATGTCCTTTCACATGTAAAACAAATATCATTGCTGAATTAATTCCAGTAGTCATGAGTCCTCCTGTACCACAAGTATGCATCTATAATGTCATTTAATGAGTTCACAATTGTCACGGAATTGTATAAATGTGGTTATTTTATTAAGTAAACGTACTCGGGTTTCGCTTTTAGTGTACAATGATACCCGAGGGTGATCAATGTATATTATACATTTCGAAAAATAGTTTATTCGGTTCTTCCTTGCTCGGCACGTGCGAAGTGCTTCGGGCTGAAAAAACCTAATACATGGATTACACAGACGATGTTGAGCTACATTTCCTGTGTATATATGATTCAAACTGTAACGAAAACATTAAATTACTGACCGTTCTGTCAATCGGACGTCTGTCTACTGAGACCCAAACCTCCAGCTATAGAGGTACGTAAATTTATTCGTTAATATGGCTTGAAAGTTGTCTATTGTATTATCATTTTTAATTCCGCAGTTATGTCGCTTCGACAACTTTAGTAAATACCGCTTAGTAAATAATGTTTTATTCATATATGTGATTTGGCAAGAATTCTACGTTTAATGTAGCACGAATCCTATAACCCGCCAACTTAACCTGTTTATTGTAGTTTTAAAGGCAAGACTGAGAATGTATATGACTTACCGTATATACCGTCGTTGTGTACTACCGTATATACTAGTGTCATGTGTAGTACACGATATCGGATATATTTTCAGCTGTCTGTGTTTGTGTTGGTGCAGTGTGCAGCCGTTTGTGCCGGGTGCAGCAGTTTGTGCCGTGTGCAGCTGTCTGTACTGTGAGGACGTATGCTGTTTTGTGCTGCTGTGTCGTGCCGTAGAGCTACGTGTGCAGTGCTGAGGGGTGCTGTGCTTGTGTATTCGAGTGCTTCGAATATTTCAAGGTTGCTAGTCGGGTTGAGGTTGATCAAGCGTGGCGGACCAACGTGGTGGACGCTGATAGTCTAACCCAGGAATCAATGGTGGTCGGTGACTACAAATCTTTGCTTGGAATCAGGGAATGTCTACATTGCTCCAGATACATAGTATTTTAGCCGTGGGATAATGCAGGGTTTTTAGTAATATCCCGTGTTTTGCTATCGTGAGTAAAAAACTATCATTACGCTAGTTTGAGCGAAATCTCATTTGTTTGTAGAACTATCAAGTCGTTATTATGAACGAACCATTATTCGTTTTAATAGTATGAGTAAAACTTGCAATTCGTTATTTTTGAGCGAACAATCATACTTTAGCCATTATATCAATTCGTCATTTTGAACATAACATTATTCGTATTTTACGATCATATTTCTGTTTGTGATATACCGTGGATCGTTTTCATTTGTCTCGGTAACATATTTGTTGCATTTAAAGATCGTGCTTATTATGTTAATTAGTAATACATTAGCAATACATTAGCAATCTGCCATGAATGATGAATTTAATATATGATACTTCCAATTTCCAAAAATCTTTCATTTGTCATGTGAATATATATATTCAGACAAATGTATAAATGGAAACACGTGTAGATAAACAGTTATACGGAAAACAAATATCCGAACTTGGCCAAGGCTATATACATTTTATGCCTGTGATACCATAAAACTGACAAGCAGCATTTACCATAGGCCATCGCTAAGTCGGTTAACATTTATACAACAAGCCAAATGATATTCGCAAGGAGAAGTGTAAATAAATTGTTCACCACTGAATCACATTTAGGTTTTGTAAAATTACAAATTCACAAATTTAAACCTTAACTATTTTCAATAAAATAATTACCAAAATTTTCAAGATGTATAAAAAATATGGATTACCCATCTTGTTGCAAGACCATAGAAGTCGGTAAAAAAAAACCCACTAACGTTTGTAAACGTTAATTACCACCAACAATGACTGCCAGTTTTCTATCTTGAGAAAAACGATACCTCCTTCTAACCCATTTCTTCCAAGCGAGACAAAAGCTTCAATGGTAATTCCTTTCAGCAAGACTTTTCATCATAAAAACAGTTCCTGTCAAAATGTCATAGGTACCAATTCCTTATGTGGTACTTCTTACTTGTACTTCTTACATGTCTGTTCAACTACGTGGAGATTACTTTAATCCGATTATTGGTAGCTTATAACGAGAACTATCGCTTGCATCATGTACTCCATTTTATGGCAGCCTCACTTTGTAGCGATATACACGTTCTATATCCTATAGACAGTTTTATATGACTGAAGTAGCAAAATTCTTCATAGAGCAGAAGGTGAGGACGAACGCAAAGATATCGTATTGGTTCATGTGGAAAGAAGTTTAACTAACCGGTTATACGATGCTTCTATTTGTGTGTAGACAAGGCTGACATATCTCTTCAGCTGCTTTAAACATTCCTAAGAAGGATCAAATGATGGGAGCACAGACCACAACTTTATGACCCCGCTTTTTAAAAAAACGGATACATAATCCTATGCCAGTTCTAGAAACAAATTTTCCATTCCCATGACTGAAATGAGAAGCTATGCACCAAATTAGAGTAGTTTATCAATTTATTACTTATATTTACTGTCCCATTTATTTTCATTTTTATATAATGCTCGACATTTCACAGGTCAGTGCTTTTCTGCAGATGAAAACCTGCGATGGCAAAAACACTTTCTGCCAGTAACGAAAAAAATTGTTCGCATCAATCACTTCCTTTCTACAAATTTTGCATTTTTGCAACTGGATATACAAGGATTTTTGTTTACATCTGAATATATGAAAAAATATCATTTGTCAAACAATTTTCCACAATTGATATTTAAGTCTGACACAAACGTCAATATGCATATATTCTAAAGTGTTATGAAAATCTTTTCATTTAAAATCACATCAAGTAAAGATTGTCAGAATAATTGAGACAATTTACGATTAAAATTCTCCACAAATCTTTTATACATGTCATTGTTGATGAATATGGTTTATGTCCCTGGGTTTTTGTCACTACTCCTGCGGCTAAGCTGATTACCTCCCCAGTTAGGATCACCAAATAAACTGAAACATGGAAAAAGCAAACTTTTTGACAAAGCAAACAAATGTACTTAATTCATGTTCACTCTGATAATATTTGTATGTTTGGTCTGCATTACGAAACAAAAAAACAAAACAATTTCTCCCTTCTCACGATGTTCAATTCCAATGAAAGAAAGATTCCTCAGTGTGAAACTGACTAGCTCTCTACATGTACAGATATGACAGTACAGCTATTAGAGGATTTATTATGTGTTTATGTTAAAGCATTAACCATTCCCTTGAAAAATTCTATGCTTGCAGTTTAACACCAGAGTGGAAACTGAAGTAACGCATCTTGGTCAAACTTGAAACGAGTTAATTGTCCAAATGAAAACTTCTCCAATATAAGCAAAGGCAAAATTCAAACTATAAATGGATCAAAAACATGGATCAGATGTGTAGGATTTTGAAAATGCGTACATTGGTATGTTTCAGAGCTATTGAAAATTTATTTGCTTTAATAAATTCCTTCATAATGCGTGCAAGTGTTTCTAAGCGGGTGTGCATTTGCATAGGGTGGGGGTTATTTACATCCTGGTCTGCCTGGGTTTCGTCAAGAGAGGGTCCATATCTTTCTAATTCCATTTACCAAAACCTTTTATGCAATACAAATGTGAATTTTATCTGAAACATTTTTAAAATTCCGCCAATTTATCTGACCTTTTCGGCTGTCCAATATTAGTTTTCTGTGCTACAGATTTCTTCCACTTAAAGCCCAATGCCATCGTTAAATGCAACATGCCGTGTATCCCAAATCATCTGATCAATATTGAATCTTAATTTGTTGTTTCAAAAAACATTTAGTGCCTTTAACACTAGATAATATTAATGTTTCATTACATATGCCATGTAATTTCCAACTAACCACTTTTCACACGCAAACAAATTAATCGAATGTTGATTGGCAATATCCAAGCAGTTTCAGTCCAAGGTAAACACAGGCATAAAGTGTACAGTTCTGCTTTCCAATTAATATGGACATGTACATCACCGGGGTTAGTCTGGGTTAGTTCACCGTTCAAAATCAGATCAATATTCTCCCCAATCTTACATGCATCCAGTGTATGCTTTTCTTCTCATATCCATTTCAGATAATAGGCCTAAGTCTTATTCCTTCATAAATCTACTTCACTCGAATGCTTCAGATCCCTGCTCGTAGAGCACTTGCCAGAAATGTAAGTACAAGCGAGTATGGGACTGAACTGAGTGGCATCTTTTTGTTTCTAAACAAATACCTGTATATCATAAAAATATCTTATTTTAACAAATCATTTCCTTCTTTCCATATTCTAGTTGAGATTTTAAAACATCTTGTTTTCTAGAAAACGATGGCATTAGAAATTGAGACTAAATAAATAAATGCAAATACAGTGAAATTGTCTTGCTTAACGTGTTATATATTAAAAGCAAGTTTCACATTGCCAACACCTGACCTTGATGGTCAAAACGATGCCATGAAACAAAGCATAGATGTAATATTCATTCCTATACCTCACTTTCCATATACAACACTCAAAAAAATATGCAGCTCCATATAAAACACTCAAAAAAATATGCAGCTCTGCCAAGTTTAATCTATGTAAATTAATTCTGATAGAATGAAGATAAGATGTGGTGCATACGTAAATTATTGACCTGTCACCATTTATTATCCGAATGCGACGATATACTTTAATCAAATTTCATGCCTTCGTCTCAGCCAGCTATTCAATTTTTTAGAATGGAAAGAACGTGAAGGAAAGAGTACTCTAACATAATACACGACAACATTTGACATTTATGATGTAGGCCATACCATAAAATGCATCATTTTACCAGATGTTACAAGAACCATCATGACAGCCAATTATGATGTACACCTGGCTCCATTTTCATCAATGGCCAACTACGTATCTTAAGTCTGTTGGTTAAAACGTATTGCTTAAAACGTATCTAATTAAAAGGATCAGTTTCTGTTCAGGGTCTTTACGCCATTTTTTAGCATACAAGCTATACATGGTGGTCAGTATTAATGGTGGAGTACGAAACCTGGAAAATCACGGAAAGAACCACCGACAAGCAGCTACCAGCAACCTTTCTCGCATAACTACATTCGCCAAATTGAACCCACGCAGACAGGTGAGATGGCCGTGATCAGTAACGGAGAGCGCTAAAGACAACACGGCCACTCGGGACACACACTGAAAGGAGCAACTATTCAATTTAATGTATCAAGTGAAATCCATAGATATGCAAGCACAAGATTAAATTAGTTGAAAAAAAAGATAATGAGAAAAGTATAATGGACAGTTGGTATGTGTAATCAAATTGCTTGAATTTTGTCATATGAAGAGTGAGTGAATCAAATTCAAATAAGCAAACTTCTTTGAATAATTTTTAAATTTGTACATGGTAATCGCTACGACTTGACAAATTTTCCTTAATTTGGAACTACAAGTCATTAAAACTATACAAGTAGACAATCATGTTGCTTACCTTTCCTCCATGATTTTCTTCCAGCTTGCCTTCTCAATCATTAAATCTTTATATCTATAATTGGAGACAACTACACCATCTTCGTTCTCAGCCAGATTCAAAACAAATCTGTCAATTAAATGGATTATGAAACCAAGTGAACAAATATATTTAGAAATATTAAGTTTAAGTTGGTTTTCATTTAGTTTAATAATTACACAGTAATAGGAGCTTCAAATTCAATACATATCGAGCTTAAAGGATAATGTACATAATTGCATTGCAAGCCTTTTCCATAATTCACTGGTGACTGACCGTAAGATTAAGAACGAATATAAACTTTTAGGTTTATAATATTTACCTTTCGGGGGCCCCGAGTGGCCGAGTGGTCTAAAGCGCTGTCCGTTACGGATCACTGCCATCTCACCTCTCTCTGGGTGTGTTCGAGTCTAGGATTCGGCTAATTTGGATATGTGAGAAAGCATGCCTGTAGCTTCTCGTGGGTCGGTGGTTCTTTCCGGTGATTTTCCGGCTTCTTCCTCCACCATTAATACTAGCCGCCATGAATAGCCTATCATGTGCTGAAAAATGGCGTTAAACACAACAACAACAACAACATATTTACCTGTCACAACCAGTTAATTTAATACACTTCCAACTTGATCCACATGTATACATCTTCAAAACACAAACTTAAAGCAATTCACCATTAAATGTACTGCAAATGGCAGCGAAGAAAAGACTTCGAATGGGCCTATTATATGCTGTCAGACTGTTCTGCTGGTTATAGGCATTTTCTAATTTTCTGGCTAATAGTATGAATGAATTGTAAGCATAGAGTAATATGCATTCACCATGCAAGTGGTAAGCAAGAGATTACAATACAATGTCTTTAATTAGTTAACATCGAGGTATATTTACCTCAAGTATTTATTTTTGTTACTAATAAATTTAACACAAAGCTATCAACTATCCATGGACATGACAAATTTACAATTGCTTTTAAAATAATGTCAGTACAATTCTTTGCAAATGTTGACACTACTGATGTGGCACTAGAATGTATTGCATTTCAACGAATTGTCAACGTGGATTTCTACTGATGGAAATATGTATTTCATTTCAATGTTTTTTCTACGTGGACATGTACTGAAGCATGGCAATATTATGGATTGCATATAAATCCTTTGTCAACGTGGCCATCTGATCACATCTAGTACAAGACATGCTACATATGTTGTCTATATGGATATATTCCAATGACAGTGTCATGTATTAACATTTGAAAGGCACAAACAACATACTATAGAGTAGTTACATAAAATTGCCTTACATTGCATCCAGGTACAGGTCAATGGCAATAACTCAAAATTATGAAAGCAATGCGATTTGCCAATATCTTCATCTTTAGATGTTAAGCATAATGTTAACAAAGTTTCAACCATTCTAAAATAATCTACTAGATAAACTGCAGATATAGTGGTCTACTAGTCGTGTAATTGTTTCAAGTAATTTTTCTAATCAGAAAAAAACGCGTGAGTTTTTCAAATGCAGATAAATAGCAATACTGGCATGCATGACCTTTTACTCACAGGCACAAACCATGCTCTTGCACATAGTTAATGGCAACCTATGTACTAAATTTGATGTATTGCTAACAAGCGGTTCATGAAATATGAACATTGATAGATGGCCAAATGGAGGACATTATGATACCCCGTTACAACTAATAATAAACACCTAGTCAAAAATAATTACATATAGAAATCTTATAGGTTTGTGAGAATTTTTACTGACCGGTCATAGGATGGTAACAGGTTTGATTCTATTGATCTACACGGTATGTAGACAAGGCAGCCATCTTCTTTGGTCTCATTCAGAATAGACTGATCTATTGGCTTACGTTTGGAAGGCCTATACGACCGGTACTGGGGCACAAAGAACATCACTTGTGTCCGCTCTTTCTAAATTCCACAAATCTTGAACCTATTGGCCGAAAAAAATATATGCATGACTTAAGACGCGTAAAATATATGCTTTCTCATAGTTAATGGCAACCTATGTACCAAATTTGTATTGCAGTTCATGAAATATGAACATGGATAGATGGAGGACATTACAATATCCCGTTACAAGTAATAATAAACATCTAGTCCAGAACAATTACATCTAGAAATCCTATAGGATTGTGAGAATTTAATTACCTGTCATCATATGCTGTTATAGGTTTTGTTCCTATTGTATACACAGTGTGTAGACGATGCAGCCATCTTTAAGCTTATTGATAATATTGGCTTACGTTGGGAAAGCCTATACGACCGGGATTGGGGCACAAATCCATTCACTTTGTGCCCGCGTTTTCTTTCCACCCAAATCTTTAACCCTTTCGCGGAAAGGTATGTCTCATTTCCATGACTGAAATGAGAATAAATAAAATGATTTTATACCTTCGTTTATTCACCTAATTGATGATCTAATTGTATTAGATATTAGATTTGAATCTGAACAAATGCGTTGCAAGCTCATTCATGTCGACCATCAAGAGGTATGATTTATTATATATAATTTATTACGAATACTATTTGTAAAACAAATCGCAGTCTACACATAAGAGCAAAGTATATAGTACATGCATAATTGCAGCAAATATATGAAAAACGTAGAAGTTTACTACTTTCCTGGATCTGCAATTAAATCCATATGGATTAGTACGAGAATACAGACAAAACAAAATGATAAAGTTAAAAATCACGTTTAACCGTCTACAACACATTTTTTACTTTCCATATAAGTACGCAAATTCTAAATGATGTATTACATCAACGCCAGACTGCTTTCAAAATTATTGATTTTGGTAGTTTCCTGTTTTAATAAAATCACATTTCAGTAATAAAATATTCACCTATGACGCTGATAAAGCTCCATTGACTTCATATTTGGCACCATAATTATTTTCAATATAGACTTGTCAGCTATTCAAGTGTGTATCAGACTAACTCTGTGGCACATTGTTTCAAATAAATGAAAGTCTTGTCTGTTTATTTTGAATAATTATACAGTTACTGCAAAAAGAAAAAAGTAAACTGTTCCACTGACAAAAAGAATTGAAAAGAGCTACGTCCTTGTCAAGCTCCTTCTCGTAATGTGATTATGATTTTTTTAAGTAGCTTTAAGAACGTTTCAGTCATATAACTACGATGTCTACAGTGGCAGTTTATAGTGATATCTAGCACATGGGCATCATGTCCAACACAGTCACATTATCCTGACACCAGGCCGACTAGTTCCAACACTAACCTTATTGCTGAGCGTCAAACGAGGCAGCTCTTAGGACCAATTTTGTAAGTCTTTTTGTATGACCCGACCGGGGAACGAAACATATGACCTCCTGCATCCGATTCGGACGCTCTGACCACAAGGCCACCGGAGCTGTTATAGTTCCTCCACGTGTGCTTGTTGTTAAGATAGGAAAATATAAAGATTCACATGAATTTATTTTATACATACACAACTGTTTCACCTTTGAACGTTGTCCAGATTTTGTCGTCATTTTACTAATGATTAACACCTTTTAACCAATCATTTCCTACTTTCCATACATTATTTGAGATTTGAAAAATATTGACATTTTTTCTACAGATGTGGCCTTAGGAATCTAGACATTTATAAAATGAAAATACAGTGAAATTCTGTCTTGCCCAACGTGTTATACATTAAAAACAAACATTGTTCTCTATTGCTATTTGAATAAAACTGCAAAATATGCCAACACCCGACCTTGATAGTCGAAATGATTCCATGAAACAATGCATAGATTTAATATTTAATTTATATACTTCACTTTCCAGATGCACCACAAAAATAAAACAATATACTGCCCCGAAATGAGAATCGCATGTGGAATGCAAGTGTAATCAATATGCAGGTTTACCAGTTTTATGTAAATTAAGTATATGATAGAATGAAGAAAATATGTGGTTCGTACGTATTTTATTGACCTGTCACCTTTAATTATCCGAATGCGACGACATACTTTTAACAAATTTCATACCTTCGTCTCAGCCGCTATTAAATTTTAGTCCTCTAACATAACACATGACAACATTTGACATTTATGTTGTAAGCCAGACCATAAAATGCATCATTTTACCAGATGTTACAAGAACCATCATGACAGCCAATTATGATGTACACCTGGTACCATTTTCATCAATGGCCAACTACGTATCTTAAGTCTGCTGGTGAAAACGCAGCTGTCTAACTAAAATGAGTTGTTGCTGTTGTTAGGGGTCTTAACGCCATTTTTTAGCACACAAGCTATACATGGCGGTCAGTATTAATGGTGGAGTAAGAAACCTGGAAATCCGCGGAGAGAACCAACGACACACGAGAAGCTACTGGCAAGCTTTCTCGCATATCCACATTCGCCGGATCTTAAAATCGAATCCACATAGACAAGTGAGATGGCCGTGATCAGTAACGGAGAGAGCTAAAACCTCGGACTCTAAACACCCAGACACCTAGATATCCAGTTGGAAGGAGCAGAGATTACATTTTCAAGTTTTCCACCATGATGATGATAATATTCAGGACTGCTTATTTTCAAATTTTCAGATTTTCAAAATGGCTGTCAGAGTAGCCATATTGGATGTCAAATTGAAACCATGGGTTAGTTAGGACCAACTATCCATCAGAAGTCTTAGTAAAAATCACAATTTTCTTATTTGTTTATATACTATTATGTGGGATTAAAAGACCTCTTACTAAAAATAACTTATTGTTTCATATTTTAATGTACCATAAAAGTGAAATCTTAGATATGCACGTACAAGATTAAATTAGTTCAAAAAGTAATTCTAAAAGTATAATCGACAGCTGGTATGTGTATTCAATTTGAATTTTATGTCATATTTAGAATGAGTGAATCAAATTCAAACAAGCTTAATATTTTGAATAATTTCAAAAACTTCTACACTACGATGGTAATCGCTACGACTTGACGCATTTTCCTTAATTTGGAACTATAAGTCATTAAAACTTATACAAGATGTACACCCTTAATCATGTTGCTTACCTTTCCTCAATGATTTTCTTCCAGCTTGCCTTCTCAATCATTAAATCTTTAAATCTATAATTGGAGACAACTACACCATCTTCCCTCTCCGCCAGATTTAAAACAAATCTGTCAATTAAATGGATTATGAAACCAAGTGAACAAATAATATAATTAGTCAATATATTTAAGTTGGTTTTCATTTAGTTTAATAATTACACAGTAATATGAGCTTCAAATTCAATACATAACGAGCCCAAAATGAATGGCTTATATAAACTGTATGCAATGACAGCCATCAACTTGTATGCATTATCACGAGGGAGTAGTTCAGGAACATGCGTCAGGCTTTGCACGGAGTTAGGGCTTTTTTATAATACAACAGAGCAAAAATTTTCCGTGCACATTCTATACATTTATGATTTAATATACATTTTTTTGTTCATCCATTAGGCTTAATCTGTTTCTAATTACTATAAATGACGGTGTGTGTGCGTGTATGTGTATCAGAGAGAGAGAGAGAGACTTAACGTAGCTTTAACAATTTTTCTGTCATAACGCTACCATGTCTGCAGTGTGACAGTTTATAGTAATGTCTAGCAAAGGGGCATCATGCTGCAGACATGTGGCATGATGTCTCACCCAGTCACATTATCCTGACAAGGCCGAAGTCATAGCACTAACCTCATAATGCTGAGTGCCAAACAAGGCAGCTGTTAGTACCATGTTTTTAAATCTTTGAAAATAACCTTATTGACATTATTAATCGTGTAATTTAATCTTTAAATAAATTAGATAATTCAATTAACTAGTCTAAATTGAAACAAGTATGATTTGAAAATTCTATCTTAGACGGAATCAAGCTCATCATTGTCCAGAATTGCGCATGTAATAATGAACTATGTTCCACATAAGGAGAACTTTTTCGAGTGATCGCAAAAATTTCCATGGATGGTTTGTTTGTTTTTAATAAATCACATAACCATGTAGAACTGAAATATACTCTGTATAAGCAAATCTTGTTTCATTCATTGTAATAAAATTATATTTATATTTTAAATTTCACCCTTATTCCAAACTCAGGTATGAAAGGAAGGAAATGAAACGAAAAAAGACAAAATCAATCTAGCGTGGTGTTATATTGGTGATGTCATTAAATTGTCTGTAACAGCTGTCGAATGATGTCATTTGAGAAATGGATGTTGCTTATTATCATCAGATTAATTCGTACACGTTTGAAAATGGCCGGTATTCTAGGGTTGAGAGACAAATTACATAGCTCATAATGTCATGGGGTTGTGGGGTGTGTGGATGTGGTCTGGATTTTAACGCAGCTTCAACATTTTTTCAGTCATATTGCTACCATGTCTGCATTGTGACAGTTTATAGTGACGATAGCACTGGAGCATCATACCGTAGATATGTGACATTATGTCCCATCCAATCACACTATCCTGATACCAGGCCAACCAGTCCTAGCACAAACCTCTTTATCCTGAGCACCAAGCGAGACAACTATTAGAACCATTTTTATAAGTCTTTGCTATGACTCGGCCAAGGATCGAATCCACGACCTCCTTTATCTGAGGTGGACGCTCAGCTCATAATGAAACGTAAATATTATCTAGTTGTAATGGTGTAAAGGAATGGTTGCTCAGGTCTTTATACCACTGATGCAACACTGCTTCTTCTGAGATGAGACTCCAAGCGTACTCCAGATACTAGTCCAATGTCTCTTGTCTCATCATCAGGCATTGATCGTGTTGAATTTGACAGAAGTAATCGTTTTGACATCAATAGGGATGTTTCTTGATCAACCCTGTAATGGTTTTCGTCAGATGTTTAGCAAAACAGGAAGCTACATGTTGTTTTAATTCCAGTCACAAGGATTTCACCGTGTCCTCTTCGTCCTTGTCGTTTTTGGTTGGTGGTTCTGCTTCCACGATATCCTCTCATTCCATTTTCACACATTCTCCACCAATCAGAGAAAGATAAGTGTATTTCATAGCGTCTAGTCTAGAATGACTTTTCTCAAACTGAAGTTTCACACGAATCTGACTGGATTTTTAAAAATATAATGTCGCTGATCTGGCAGAGAGTGAAATCAAAAACCCACAAAAAATTACCTTCTTCAAAATCGTCGTACGTAATACCGTGGCTGGTGTTGGTCCCTAACTGTCATTTGGCTTCATACAGGGACAGGTACGACCTCAATTAATAATTTTTCTTAAATTCAGCTTCGAAGATCTGTTACACAAGGTTTAGCACTCTCGACTAACTTCGATTTTGCATACGTTGACGTGCTGAAAACCGAAATAATGTTTATGGGGGATCCGTTGAAGGCTGTATTGTTGACGGTGTTGATGATTAAACGTTTGGGTAACTGTTCTTGAAACAGATGATATTCGATCATGGACCGCCGATTCTTGGGGATAGTAAAGGTTTTCACTTCCACTCTTCGCATCGGATCCTTGGCTATTGTTCTGCTCAAGAGGTGTGTCTAAAAGAGGATTGTTATTGTTTTGATGGTGACTGTTTGGAGGCTGACTCACGTTGGCGCAAGACTCCCATTGTGATTGTTAGAATATTTCATGGAAGGATTGGGTAGCAGGTAAGATGACTTCTGGGGAACATTTCTGTTCACACACAAAAAATGCACTGATGTCGATGACTTGGGACATAGCTTTATCGTATTTTTGGAGTACGTCAAGTGGTTTGTAGCCAACATTTTTGACGAACTCTTTGCCTATCACTTCGTTCCAATGTGACGACTTTTTTTTCTATGTCGCCAATAAATCCTCTGCTTGGTTGCTCCACTTTTTCTTTGAGCAATGGGGTTTACTGACTATGCGCATTTTTGGATGCGGGGTCAAGCAACGAGACTGTCCTTTTCTCTTTCCATTTTCTTTTTGGACATGAGAACAACGATGGTGGTGGTGGTGTGCTCTTATTTTTGGTGATTTCGCTTGTCATTCAGGTGCACATTAACCACCGATACTCATCATTTTACCCAGATCTTTCATAGTGGAATGCGTCGCCAGTGATTTTCTTTACGTCGTGTCAGCTTAATGACAGGCATCATGGGTTTACAACGGATTAAATCGGGACAGTTTTTGCCTGGATAAATCCTGTAAACTTTGTAACATGTCCGATCTCTCTTGAACTTTGATTTTGGGGCAGATACTTTGTTAGAAACTGCATCAGTTGCTAAAGAGGTGGAGGGTGTCGTTGCTGGAGGCGAAGTTCCTCGAGACACGTGTTTAAAATTTTTTATCAAATTAGGAAGACTGGGTGTCAAATTGGGTTTGTCTGGCATCGCTAGCAACGAGCAAGTGGAAGTACCCAAGGCCACAGGAGATGCAGTCACTATTACTGCATGTCGTGGTTTGGGGATGTAAGCGTGTACCCTATCCGAAGTGCCTCTTGATGATAGTAACTGTTTTCTATGGGTATTTTATGGGGTCTTTTCCTTTTCTTTTTCTGGGTACTTTTCTTTTTCTTAGGCTGTGACCTGGTCTTGACACCACCACTCTTTTTCTTCTGTTTACCTTTGTGTCAGGGAGTGTCTTTTTCTTGGGACACAATACAGATATACAATGTTTCCATTATTTTAGATTCTGAATGCTTGTTGTTACTTGGCTCTCTGGAGCGTTTTAACATGTTAACTTTTCTACTTAACAATTGAATTGTATTTTGTTTAGTAAATTACAATGTTCTCAGTTACAGATGACATGTTAAGTATCATTAAACTTTAGATTTGTTCCCTGCTCAAGCCATTTATCATTTAATAAATACTTTATGCAAAGTCTGTTGCTTCTTATTTCTTATTTCGTATACATTCATATAATTGTGTGCCGTAACTTTAGTAATTGATGCAGTGAAAACATGTCGCGTACAATTCTGATGGGTGGTCTGTTAAAATATGCAGTAAAACAATAAACGAGTCGGTGCCATATTCACTGACACTGTATTGGCATGCAAAGTATGTCAATTTAAATGTGAAGCAGCAAAAGGTTTGCGCGAAAGGGCTAATAAATGTCATTTACAAAAATGTTATGCGGTTGACGTTTTGTAATGTCTTTTTACTCTGGTGAATGTAATCGGCGATTTGACATAACTATGGGGATGAAACTCAATCAGTAATGAGACAGATTCCTAAATGGACAGTAAATATAATATGATAAACTACGCTAATTTGGTGCATAAATTTGTTTCCAGAACGGGCATAGGATTGTGTCCGTTCTTTTAAAAGGCGGGGTCATAAAGTCGTGGTCTGTGCCCCCGTCATTTGTTCCTTCTGAAGAATGTCTAAAGCAACTGAAGAAATGTGTCTGCCTTGTCTATACACAAATCAAAGTATCGTATAACCGGTTAGTTAAACTTCTTTCCGCATGAACCAATACGATATCTTTGCGTTCGTCCACACCATCTGCTCTATGAAGAATTTTGCTACTGCAGTCTGTTATAAAACTGTCTATAGGATATAGAACGTGTATATCGCTGTATGGTGAGGCTGCCTTATAATGGAGTACACGATGCAAGCGGTACTTTTAGTCATAAAGCTATCAATAATCAATAATCTGAACGGACTTGCAATGAAGTAAGAAATGTATATCACTTTGGTACCTCATAAGGAAATGGTACCTATGACCATATTCACCTTTTGATAGGAACTGTTTCATGATGATAAGTCTTGCTGAAAGGAATTGCTGTACTAGTATGGAAGCAGTATTCATATTTTGCAATGAGATGCAGCTGATAGTTCTAATATGCTTCTAAATTTGTAGTCGATACCTTTTCTAATTTGAACAAAGTACCACTCAATAGCTTTTGTCACGCTTGGAACAAATAAGTTAGATGGAGATAACGTTTTTCTCAGATAAAAAATACTGGCAGTAATTGTTGGTGGTAATTGCGTTTACAAACGTTAGTGGGTTTTTTTCTGACATGTATGGTCTTGCAACTTGAAGGGTACTACATGCTACAGGCAAGTGACACCCACCTAATTTTCTATTATCCAGTGATTAAACCAATTTCGTCTGTTAGATTTCTATAATCTTGTCTCATTATCTCAATGTGGACACTTCCAATAATTAAGAGGGTAGTGTTAGGACTGGAAGGACTGGTGTGAGAATGTGACTGGTTGGGACATCATGTTACACATCTGCGTCATGATTCGCCAGTGCTAGGCATCACTAGAAACTGCCACTTCAAATACCCAACTAAGAGCTGAGGGATCTCGATTTGATATTCATGTCAATCAATCTTCTCCGATGCAATTGGATATTGGTATATATGTTCAGATCATTGTCACAATTTCTCTATGCAAAAATGAGTCGGATTTTCCCAAGTTCATACCTTTCTCCTATGGGTGGGAACGTTCTATAACGCTCAGAACTGAGTCGCTGTCATGTTGGAACCGATAGTGAAACTCAGTTGTGGTCTTCACAAGATCAAAAAAAATTAAGATCCAGTCAGCCGGCCACCGAATGGGCAGATTCAACTAGGTAATAGTGACAGTGGATATGTACTGATGCTTAAATGTTGGGATTATGGTGGAAAGTTGAGGATGCGGTGGTGGGCTAATTATTTGTTCAATATTCACTATTGCAGAAGAAACTGACTACTAAGGAAGGTGTTCGAGCCATTAAATAGACTTTCTATGGAAACGTATTAAAATTCACAAACTGTTATTGATCTAATAAAACAACCATACTTTTAAATTTAACATATCTTATTTATTCACTTAGTTGCATAATCTATTTTGTTCAAGTTTGTGTTAGACTGACAGAAAATGAAGGCATACTTGTCTCCAATAATCAATTTAGTTGCTTGATGTTTGAGAGGCCAGCTGGATGAAAATCAAAGGAAAGGTACGCACATGATTGAACTAATACATCTTGTATTAGTCACACGTGAAATGAGTCATATGGTCATCACAATGTTCATACATGTCGGGGTGGGGATGGGTTTACACATGTAATGTTTTCTTACAGGTTGGTCCACCCGCAGACAACAATTCATTGACGGCTACTAGTAATTTTCTTAACGAGCCCCAGCTTACATATCGTAACTTTGGCTAGTGAAGATTCTGCTGTCTACGCAAAGGAAAGCAACTTTTTTTGCATCCCGCGTTTCTCTTGGGTCAGCGCATACAAGAAGGGGACTTAATTCCTTTTGGCACGAGTACGCGTTCTAAAAAGTTTGCACGAAAGTAAGAGGTGTCCTAAATGTGATGATGTATATGTATGTATGTATGTATATATATATATATATATATATATATATATATATATATATATATATATATATATATATATATATATATATATATATATATATATATATATATATATACAATCGCTGAATATTACCTAGCGAATTGTATATGAAAGGTTTTTTTAGGTATAGAAAAAAAGTAATTATACTGGCAAAAGAAAGTTTACAGGTAAAGGGGTTTTTTTGGTGATATTCCATATACATATTGTAGTTTGGTATTTTTGGGCGTAAAGGTTTTAAAAAAAGGCAGTTTGAAAGACAGGCGGGATAATTTGGCGACTAGTCATTAAATATTTTCGTGGAAATTTATCGATTATATAGAACGTTTATTTTATATAGACGGACTAGACCATTGAAAGAACTTGCAAGCGTTAAGATTTTATGTCGACCAAAAAAGGACATATTTAAAATTGAGATTTTGTGGCAACCTAATCGGTCTTCTCTGACCTTTCCCATTTTAGGTTTTATATTTGGCCACGTCCAAGTATCTAACAAGCCCATTACAAATGTCCAAATATCACAAATAGAAAGTTTTCCCGGCTAATGGGGTTTCATTGGGGGAATCTAAAACAAATTGGGCATGGTTTTTTATTTATTGGGCTTGTGGGTGGGGGTGAAAGTAAAACAAAATAAGAGGTACATTAAACTAGGTAAATAAGGTGACGATAGTTAGTCGCTAAATATTCCCAGTGTTGTATCTGTATAGGCGAAATTTAGTTCACTCGGAAGAAACTTTTCCAGGAAAAGTTTCGTGTTTTTGTGGGGGTGGGGACGAAGGTTCTAAGAGTTTGGAGTTTTTATATTGTAAAAGGTGTAAATTTGGCGACTAGAGATAGTAGCTAAATAGCCCCTAGTGACCGAGTGGTCTAAGGTGCTATCCGTTACGGATCACTGCCATCTTGCAGGTCTGCATGGGTTCGAATCTATGATTCGGCGAATGTGGATATGTGAGAAAGCTTGCCAGATGGAAGAGACGATCAATTTATGGTGTCCCAACATGGTCTGTTTTAATATATACGGTAAATAGGTTAGTTATGGTACCCATAACCTCGTCAGTCTTCGATGAAAGTATGAAGTTTCTTTCATAATCGGCTGAGTTGGAGGAATATAGTTATTTTATTGGATTCTTCATAATTTATTTTAGCACGCAACAGGCTGCTTATTCGGCCCAAAATATCGGTCCGATTGTGACTAAATGCTGCGCTGAATCGGACCATATTTATTTTCTTTAGGTATTTAAACGTTAATTTGTTTAAAATGATATCCCATGTACTGTCAGCAGGTAAAATATATTTTTATTCCCAATGGAAATGGGCAATTTGGTAACATTTAATTTTTCTAGAACAAAACATATATTATGCTAGCTTAAAATGACTTGACATAACTTTGCCATCATTATTTACATGAAAGTGTTTTATTAAAAATAACAAATGTATATTCAGAAATCAGTATTTAATGGATATAATCTTAAAACATTTCAAATATTTCAATGTCTACAATAAATGTTATTAGCTCATGACGTCAGCATTGGCTAGAATATTCCTGATATGTACCGTCATTACTAAAACCTTCATTAATTGATGGTATAAAATTGATAATTGGTTCTAAAATTTTATTTTTATGTCAGTCCATCTAGACAGGAAGATATGCTTCGTTACATTGTGGTTGATGGTTCAAATGTTGCTATGACGCGAGTATTTATGTCCGTTATTTTATGCCTTTGATAGAAAATGAAACGTTTATATGGTTTTGCCCCGGTATATCAATTTATCTGAATGTGCAAGATAGTGGATGCCGATGTTGTTGCGCAGCAAGTCAACAATATTAAATGTTCCGTCTTGTCTACTTTGGAATTCAATCTTCGAAAAGGTTTTAATCATTAGCAAAATGACAAAATCTGGACAATGTTCAAAGGTAAAAAAGTTAATGTGTATGTAGAAAATAGCTTCAGGTGAAGCTTTACATATTAACAATAAGAACACGTGGCGGAACTATAACCACTCCGGTGGCTTTGTGGTTAGAGCGTTCACCTTTGATGTGGGAGGTATGTGTTCTAAGCTACGTCAAAAATCATAATCTCAACATCACTAGAAGGAACTTGAACAAGGACGTAGCTCTTTTCAATTTCGTTTGTCAGTGGAAGTTTCCTTATTTTCTATTTGCAGTAACTGCACAATAATTCAAAATAAACAGATGGATTGTTTCAAATCCATGTGCCACAGATTATCTAGTCTGATACACACTTGAATAGCTGACAAGTCTATATTGAAAATAAATATGGTGCCAAATATGAAGTCAAAGGAGCTTTATCAGTGTCATATGTGGATGTTTTATTGCTCAAATGTTAGGGGAAAGTTATTCTATTAAACAAAGAACATGTCTTCATCAGGAAAACTAACAAAATCAAGAACGAGTTAGCCGAATCTGCTGTTGATGTAATACAGCATTAAGAATTTGCGGACTTCCATCGAAAGTTAAAACAATCTTTTATAGACCTGTTAAAAGTGAATGGTATCTTTAATTTATCATTTTGTTTTGTCTGTATTCTCCTACTAATCCATATGGATTTGGCCGATTTCTGGCAAGAAGTTTCATTGCAGATTCAGGAAAGTAGCAAAAATGTACGTTTGTCACATATTTTCTGCATTTATACATGTACTATATACATTGCTCTTATGTTTGGACTGCAATTGTTTTTTTTATACAAATAGTATTAGTAATAAATAAATTATACCTCTCGAAAATCGACATGAGAAAGCTTGCAACAAAGCAGTTCAGGTTCAAACTAATTGCAATTAGATCATAAATTAGGTGAAAAATCATTTTTTCTCAATTCAGTCATTAAAATGGAAAATACTTTTCCGCCAAAGCGTTTTTAAAGATTTGTGTGGAATTCTCCAGAAAACGCGAGCAGAAACTGAGTTTTTTTTCTGCCTGTCGTAAAGGCCTTCCAAACATAATCCAATAGAAGATCAACATATTCTGAATGAGCTTAAAGAAGACAGCTGCGTAGTCTAACACCATGTAGAACAATAATAAATAATCTGAGAACAACCTATGATGACAGGTCAGTTAAAATTTTTCACAAGCCTATAGGATGTCTATATATAATTGTTCTTGACTAAATGTTTATTACATTTAACTGGATATTGTAATGTCCTCCATTTGCCCATTTGTCTGTCAATGTTCATATTTCATGAACTGCTAGAAGTGCATCAAATTTAGTACATATGTTGGCATTAACTATGTTCAAGAGCATGTGTTTTGTGCCTGAGTAAAAGGTCATGCATGACAGTTGACATTTATCTACATTTGCACCCTTTTTCTTGTTAGAAAAATTACTTGAAACATTACACGACTCTTTAAGACCACTATATCTGTAGTTTATCTGGTAGATTTGTTTTAGAATGGTTTGAAACTTGATTAACATTATACTTAACATCTAAACATGCAGATATTGGCAAATCGCATTGCGTCCATAATTTTAGGCTATTGCCATTGACATGCACCTAGATGCAATGCAATACGATTTTTTAAATGTAGCTGCTCTATCGTATGGCTGTTGTATGTTAATACACGACCATATCATCTATGTATTATACTAGATGTCATTAGACGTCCACGTTGGCTTGAAATCAGTGATACCAAACTTCAGTACATTGTAAAATGATGGAAATGCGCAGCTATTAATGCTGACAAATCATTGAAATGAAATACATATTTGCATAAGTAGATATCCAAGTTGACAAATCGTTGACATGCAATATATTCTAGTGCAATATCAGTATCTATTGTATCAGTATTGTGTTGTAATATTCTCTTGCTTACCTTGCATATATATTACTCCAGAATTCCTTCATACTTTGAGCCAGAAAATTATCAAATGCCTACAACCGGCAGAACAGACCCATTTATATAATAGGCCCATTTCTGTTTGATCATGTATTTTGACTACTCAAATGTACTTGAGGATCAAGTTGGAAGTGTATTCAACCTGAACATATTACATTCTTGTCTATTTTGTTATAACTGTTGTAGAACTTGACCATTTATTGGAGAAGGGAACTGTGATATTGAATTACCTAATTGTGACAGGTAAATATTGTAAACCTAAAGTATATATTCGTTAATCTTACGGTCAGTCACCAGTAAATTATGAAAAAGGTTTGCACTGCAAATATGTACATTATCCTTTAAGCTCGATATGTATTGAATTTGAAGCTCCTATTACTGTGTAATTATTAAACTAAATGGAAACCAACTTAAACTTAAATATATTGACTAAATATATTATTTGTTCACTTGGTTTCATAATCCATTTAATTGACAGATTTGTTTTAAATCTGGCTGAGAACGAAGATGGTGTAGTTGTCTCCAATGATAGATTTAAAGATTTAATGATTGAGAAGGCAAGCTGGAAGAAAATCATTGAGGAAAGGTAAGCAACATGATTGTCTACTTGTATTAGTTTTAATGACTTGTAGTTCCAAATTAAGGAACATTTGTCAAGTCGTAGCGATTACCATGTACAAATTTAAAAATTATTCAAAGAAGTTTGCTTATTTGAATTTGATTCACTCACTCTTCATATGACAATATTCAGGCAATTTGATTACACTTACCAACTGTCCATTATACTTTTCGCATTATCGTTTTTGTTTCAACTAATTTAATCTTGTGCTTGAATATCTATGGATTTCACTTAAGATACATCAAAATATGAAACAATAAGTTTTTTCTATTAACAGGTCTATTAATAATCCCATCTAATAGTATTTAAACAAATCAGACAATTGGGATTATTATCATGGTGGATGACTTGAAAATATTGTTATCTCTGCTCCTTCATATTGAATAGTTGCTCCTTTCAGTGTGTGTCCCGAGTGGCCGTGCTGTCTTTAGCGCTCTCCGTTACTGATCACGGCCATCTCACCTGCCTGCGTGGATTCGATTCGGCGAATGTAGTTATGCGAGAAAGGTTGCTGGTAGCTGCTTGTCGGTGGTTCTTTTCCGTGATTTTCCAGGTCTCGTACTCCACCATTAATACTGTCCGCCATGTATAGCTTGTATGCTAAAAATTGGCGTTAAGACCCTGAACAACAGAAACAACTCATCCTTTTTAATTAGATAGATACGTTTTAACCAACAGACTTAAGATACGTGTAGGCCATTGATGAAAATGGAGCCAGGTGTACATCATAATTGGCTGTCATGATGGTTCTTGTAACATCTGGTAAAATGATGCATTTTATGGTATGGCCTACATCATAAATGTCAAATGTTGTCGTGTATTCTGCTAGAGTACTCTTTCCTTCACATTCTTTCCATTCTAAAAATTTGAATAGCTGACTGAGACGAAGGCATGAAATTTGATTAAAGTATATCGTCGCATTCGGAAAATAAAAGGTGACAGGTCAATAATTTACGTATGCACCACATCTTTTCTTCATTCTATCAGAATTAATTTACATAGATTAAACTTGGCAGAGCTGCATATTGATTAAATTTGTCTTTCATTCCACATGCGATTCTCACCTCGAGGCAGTATATTAACGTTTTTTGTGAGTGTTGTATATGGAAAGTGAGCTATAGGAATGAATATTACATCTATGCTTTGTTTCATGGCATCGTTTTGACCATCAAGGTCAGGTGTTGGCACATTTGCAGTTTTATTCAAATGCCAATATAGAGCAATGTGAAACTTGCTTTTAATGTATAACACGTTAAGCAAGACACAAAATTTCACTCTATTTGCATTTATTTATTTAGTCTCAATTTCTAATGCCATCGTTTTCTAGAAAACACGATGTTTTAAAATCTCAACTAGAATATGGAAAGAATGAAATGATTTGTTAAAATAATTAAGATGTTTTTATGATATACAGGTATTTGTTTAGAAACAAAAGGATACCACTCAGTTCAGTCCCATACTCGCTAGGCAACCTTCGTTGAGTGCACAATTGGAAGACAGAGGATACAGAGGATGCAATTTTAGCGATTTAGGAGAAAATCGGGCCTAAAATGTTACTAGAACACATAAAATGTAAATTATTTAAATTTTTTAAACAAGACGTACAAGAATGATCGATTTTTTTCAAAAAAAGAAATAGAAGTCCTGTAAAGAGTTCTAAACAGTCTGAAAGTATGATGTACCGGTCCAAAATGGCGGTTGACCAGGTCGGACGAAGGCTAAGAGCAAATTTCAGAATTTTCACAATAATGTATGTGTTGTCCCATTCCAAAATTAAGGAGAAACTCTCCAAATACATTAAGGTTTCTTGTGAATTAGAATGTCATTAAGTAAAATATCGGTGATCCTTGGATGCTAGTATTAAAACAGAGTACACCAATTCCACAATTGCATTTTCCATTCCCATGAAGAAAAAAAATTCACTAGCCGATCATCTGGCGTTGCTTATCTATTTCTATTCTACACGTTCATGTAAAGGCTTGTTTGGAAGGCTTATACGACCGGTACTGGAACACAAAGACCATTACTTAACCATTGGACGCCATTTCCAGACTGAAATGAGAATAATTAAAGAATAATTAAATGATTTTATACCTTAGTTAACTTATTATTATTTATGATATAATTGTAATTTGAGCCTCAACTGTTTTGTTTCACGCCCGTTCTTGTCGATCCTTGAGAGGTATAATTTATTATAATTTATCATTGGATATTGCATCTTACCTCTCCGCCTTCCCCATCATTATATTTCTGAATCTATCATTGGAGACAACTACATGTTAGACATATAATGAAATAAAATTAATTAAAAAGACTTGTACACAATTGACATATTAACACACATACTTTTAACTCCAGGACAAAATGTTTCGAATGTTCACGTGGTAATTTTGTGAGGGAAACTAAATACTGTTGGATGATGTGAAAAATAATTTTGAACTGAAAATGCTTTTGCAGATCTATATTGTAAGACACTTAGGATTTGCTCCTTTGTAGAACAGACCTTAATTTAGTTTGATCTTTATTGGTGTAGAATATGACATTAAAGTTTTTTGTGAATTAAAATGTCATTAAATTCTACACGTTCATGTATTGGCTTGTTTGGAAGGCCTATACGACCGGTACTGGGGCATAAAGACCATTACTTAACCATTGGACGCCGTTTCCAGACTGAAATGGGAATAATTAAAGAATACTTAAATGATTTTATAATTTAGTTAACTCAGCAAATTTATGATATAATTGTAATTTGAGCCTGAACTGCTTTGTTTCACGCCCGTTCTTGTCGACCATGGAGAGGTATAATTTATTATAATTGGTTATTACCACACAATCTTACCTCTCCGCCTTCTCCAGCATTATATCTCTGAATCTATCATTGGAGACAACTACATAATCTTCTCTCAGCCAGTTTTAAAACAAATCTGAGAGGTATAATAACTATAATCATTGGAGACAACAAATTAAATTTGTTATGAAACAAAAGTGAACAAATATGTATCGGTCAGATTTTCATTTATTGTGATAATTGCACAACAGTAGGAGCTTCAAATTCAATACAGCTTCAAATTCAATACATATCAGCTTAAAGGATAATTAACATATTTGCATTGCAAGCATTTTTCATAAGTCACTAAGATTAAGAATTCTTTAATATTTTCGATTTCCATGACTGAATCAAGAAACGATTTTTATACCTTTCTTTGACCTTATTAGCATTTTTATATTTCATATTTTGCCTAATGTAAAACTCCAAAACTACACTATGATCTAGTTAACGAGCAACATTTAGCGGGTTTAATTTAGTACAACTAAAAAGTGCACACCGGTGGTCGAGGCAGCCATTTTTAACCTCGTTCATATATTGATCTTGTATTGGCTTGCTTGGAAGACCGGTACTGGGGCACAAATACATTGGTCGAAAAATATTTTCCAATTTCCAATTTCCATGACTAAAATGAGAACTATTTTTATTACATTTAGAACTCCTATGGGCTTCCTGACCAATCAAAAGTTGTTGCTATTGTTCTAGTGTAGGCAGCCATCTGTATGTGCATCCAGAATCGTATTGGATTGATAGTAGGGCATAAATGCCACCACTGTCAGCTCTTTTTGAAGAACACAAACCTTCAACCATTTTGTACCAAAGTTTATTTCCATGACTGAAATGAGTATTAAAACTGCAGTTTCACTAATTCACCTTGTCTTGTTTTTCTTTTCAACATTCATTTATGTTTTAAAATATTGAATCGTATACGTGTATGAAAATTTAATTCTAGGGTCTCCAGAATTTATTGGACATTGGTAAACACAACTTCATGCATTCACCACCTGGCTGCTAGGTAGTTTCATCTACCTAGTTTCTAATAAAATTCTGTTAAAATATAACCCAGTTTTATTTATTCCTACAGACCAATAATAAACGAATAAAAATGTAAACATTGCATTACAAATTGAACTACATTAATTAGTGCCACTCGGAAATGTGAAGGAATGGTAGTGTGTGATCACCGGCACTCTGTAACAGCCAAAACGTTAATACCAAAACTTGTGCCAGTATTGGGTACATTAGGATTAGCAGCAGCGTCTGTAGCAGTATATGGCGCAACGGAAAAGGTAATTGAAAATCATCGAAATAAGGAACATTAATTTGTCCGCAGATTAATATAATTCCTAGAAAAACGGTTAAAGGAAAGACTACAACGAAAAAGACACGACCGAGGAGAAATGGTGGATTTATTCCAATAACCCCATTACTAGCAGGATTGGCGGGAAGTATATTGCCAGGTCTGTTAGGACAAGGATGATTCCATTGTCGCTAGTTTAATGCGTTAAAAATATACAAGATTTCAATGTCGGATCTGGCACACATTGGGTAGCTGCTTTTGATAACAATTATAATGACTCGCTAGGAATTCCACCAAGTGACGCAGTAAACAAAATGAGTAAAGAAATAATAAATTATTCATTTAATTAAATTCTATCAGTTGGAACTTCTGCTTGTGGATATTATTGCGTAATGTTTATTAAACACGTGGCAAAGAATCCAGACTTTTAAGTTTATTTTGCAATTTGACAAAGAACGCTTTCACACTAATGATATTGAAGTCAATTTTACATAAACTTGCTGATATAAAATTTCAATATATTGTTCTAAGTGCAAAACTAAAACAATAAAGATGAGAAAAACCAGAAAAAACCCAAAATACTGGAATAATTCTGAAAAGTATTTGTGCAATCTGTGGTAAGAGAAAAAGTGTTTTTGCCAAACGTATAGTATTTCGGAGCGAGTCGCCTTGAAAAGATTATTATTATTCCCAAAATACATAATTCAATATTGTTTTTGTCTTTATCATAAAATGCCGCTATGGCCTTCGTACCGTTATTTTAGAAACTACTGCCAAGGTCGTTCAGGACTGACTAGAATAAATTTTGTTTGCAAACGCAGGTGTAGAAAAACAGATCATATTCAATTTATCCAAGTTTTATTTAAAATTAAGCTTTCCTTGCCACTACATGGATTATTCATAAGTGTCAGTGGCATTTCATATTCATTGCATGCATACCCCATATTGCTGTACACTTCATCAAATCACGGAATTGGTTTTATTTTAAGTTATTCTTTCACATCCTTACTGCTAAATGGCGCGTGATACTTAGCTGACATAAATGTGACATCGTTATTGCCATAATTTCTATTTTTTGGAGGACGGGCACCAGACAGATGTCCCTCCCCTACTTAATCATAAAAAAGAAAGAGTAAAGTGGTTTCATGTATTTGTTTTCCCATTGATGTTATGTTAAACATTATAAAAAGAATTTTGATCAAAAATTTTTTATGTTCTAAAGTTTTTGATGGATTTATTCCTAGTGTATCCAAAGGTTCACTCATCCGATAGGGTTTCTTGTACCTTATTGGGGTCGTTCCCCTTGATCATATTCATGTGACCGTGGCTAAGAGTGTCCTCCGTATGCTATATGTATTGTGCTATGTTGTATGTTGCTATATAGAATATTTTTCTAAGGATAGCTGCTATACCCAAATAATTTTACCGTTTTTCTAGAAACAAAACATATATATATCTCAACATCAGCGTCAACAACTGGGAGAGCTTGACTAACAATTGCTACGAGTGCCGACTTGCTGTGAGACAAGGCATTCAGAAAGCTGAGTAAGGGATAAAAGCAAACCTCGCTACAAAGAGAGCCAAGAGAAAGGTGAACCAACATCAGCCTCAACAAGAATCCATCTTCACCTGCAGCAAGTGCAACAAAGATTGTCACGCAAGGGTCGGACTCTTCAGCCACTCGCGACGGTGCAGGTAAGGCACCAAAACGGAGTTGCACCATCGTCTCTCGAAGACAGACGGATGCCAACAACATTTACACACCTTTTACAATATAATTACTTCAGACTCTTAGAACCTTCTTTCCCCCCCCCCAACACACGAAATACAAGCCCCATGATTGTTTTACATGGACCGTTTCCTGGGAAAGTTTCTTCCGAGTGAACTAAAGTTCGCATATAGATATAAAACTGTTTACCTCTAGGAATATTTAGCGACTAACTATGGACGCTTAATTTACGTCACCTAGTTTAAAGTACCTCTTGTTTTGTTTTAAACCCACCCACAAGCCCAATAAATAAGAAACCCCATGCCCCATTTGTTTTAGATGGGATTCCCCTAAATAAACCCCATCAGCTGGGGAAAACTGAACTAATATTCTCTGTATTACGGTTGTAATTAATCCTAGATTCACCCGAGCCTTCCAATCCTATTTGTCATTTTTGGACATTTGTAATGGACTTGTTTGATACTTGGACATGCCCAAATATAAAATATAACATGGAAAAGGTCTGAGGGACTGACTAGGTTGCCATAAAATCTAAAAAATTTTATGTCCTCATTTTGGTCGACATAAAACCTTAATGCATACAAGTTCATTCAATGGACTAGTCAGACTATATGAAATGAAAGTTCTATATAATCGAAAAATTTACACGAAAATATTTCATGACTGCAGTCGCCAAATTTATCCTTCCTGTCTTTCAAACTCCCATTTTTTAAACGGTTCACGCCCAAAAACACCAAACTTCAATATGTATATGGACTGTCACCCAAAGAATTTTTACCTGTGAAAGACTTCCCTTTAACGGTATAATTACGTTTTGTCTATACCGAAATAACTGTTTACATACAAATCGCTGAACTTTTCTTTGGTAATATTCAGTAATTATCTATATATTGGTTAAAACAAACAGCACATTCGGGACACCTCTTACATTCGTACTAACTATGTTTAGAACACACACAAAACGCGCGCCCGCCAAAAAGTATTAAGTCCCCTTTATGTATGCTCCGTCTCAAAAGAAACGGGGAGGAAAAAATTGCTTCCCTTTGTATAGACAGCACATCTTCACTAGCCAAATTTACGATATGTAAGCAATTCTGAAATATTTATCCAATATTCATGTATACAAGGACGAACGTACCATTTTTCTTTGTTACGTGACAAAGGCTCGTACTCGGCAACAAAAACAGTGAAAGCTAAATTGTTTTGTAAATTTTAACAATTTATTCCTCTTGACAACAATGAAACAATTGGTAAAAGGACTTACAGTTTGTACATATAATTCAAATAGGATTCTAATAATAAAAACAAGTCCCATCATTAAATAGTCCTATAAGAATCCAGGTTCGAGTCCTGACGAGGTACGAATATGGAGGGAAATGACGTCAGATTTGTGAATAACAATTTCTCGCTTGAATCGCAGTCTGTTTCCGAATAATTCCAGAATAAATTTCCATGAATATCTTTCAGAATCTTTTATAAGTCAACTTGTTGAAAGTCCTGGAGAATAAATTATTGACTCAAAAAAATCAGACGAAGAACAAAATTATTCTGGAAACAAAATAAATACACTTTGTTCCTTCAAGGTTTTGAATGACTATGCCCGAAACAAAAATGTTAGAATGGGTATTTAATTCTCCGAAACCCCATTTCAAATCTCGCGAGATTGGAAATGTGGTCTCTAACTACACGTCTTGTCGCGTTGTCCAGCATAGACCCACTTAAAAACCAATCTTCAAAAAAGGCTGTTTACAAATATTCATCACGTGAAGAAATTATGTCCGTAATGCTGCAAAATCATTCTAAATTCATGTTGATTTTTTTCCAAGGTAAGACGGAATCTATAATTCGCACGTATTACGTCTTAAGTAAACAGCTTTGTGCTACAAATATATCTAACTGCGAAAACAGAATACCGAATCCGAGAAACATATTCCTTGCAATAAATACAATGAAGCAAAAAAAATTAAATCTTTCACACAAGCAATTTAATCACCTAACCATAAATATATACATACATACATGTATATATTCATTACACAAATACATAAACGCACAGGTTAAGTAAATATCCACCCACCTCACATATGTACATGTACACAAATGCACACGTGCATATACAGACATGGATACAGACACATACACCGGCATGCACAGGCATATATGTGCATTCGATACACCTACACACGCATATATACGTACACATACGCATCTAGATTGATATGCATGTACATAAATACATACATTTAGACAAATACATGCACATATATAAATACATATAGACACACAGATACACACGTGCAAACATGTAGACACTTGACATCTGGACAGCGATACGCACACATGTATGCTGTGAGGTTAAGAGTATATAAAAAAATTGTGTACGTATGGTCTAGTAACTAAAGTCCGAATTTTTTTTAATAGGCAAATTATATTGGCAATGTATTCTTCTCTCGTCCATTTGTTGGGTTTTAAATACGCAATCTTAATATTTTCGGGAAGCGTCATTCTAACACCTTATTTGTTGCCAGATTCTTAGATTTTTGGATTTAACAATGATTCTTCAAGTACATTTATTCTTGAAATATTCGGAAACTTTCTAGTGAGTAGTTATTCGTATATGGGACCACATCTGACGTCATTGCCTTCCATATTTCTTGTCAGTTCACAGAAATGTTATGGATAATGTAACAAATTAGGTACAAAATTATTTTATTTTATTTTATTTTCATTCCAGTCATGGAAATGGAATATACTTTTCCGACAAATGCTTAAAGATTTGTGTGGAATTCTTCAAAAAACGCGGGCACAAAGTGATGGTTTTTATGCCCCAGTACCGGTCGTATAGGCCTTAGCCAATAGATGATCAATCTATTCTGAATGAGTTTAAAGATGTCTGCATCGTCTACACACGTAGAGATCAACCTATGTTGACAGGTCACTAAAAATTCTAAAACTTTATAGATACTTGTAAGGGATATTGTAATGTACTCCATTTGCCCATCTGTCTATCCATGTTCATATTTCATTGCTTGTTAGCAATCCATCATATTTGGTACATAGTCAATGGAATTTATGTGCAAAGGCATACGTGTTACTTGCCTGGGGGTAAAAGGTCATGCATTTAAAAAATTATAAAATGCTACAACCGGCAGAACAGACCAGTTGGAAGTGTCTTCAGCCTGAATATATTCTTGTCTATTCTGTTCTAGCTGTTGTAGAACATTACCATTTATTGGAGAAGGGAATTGTGATCTTTAATAAAGTGAATTATTTTAAAGGCTTGCAATTCAAATATGTACATTATCATTTAAGCTCGATATGTATTTAATTTGAGCTATTGTTGTGCAATTATTAAAATTATTGAAAATCTGTTGACTGATACATCTTTGTTCACTTGGTTCAAAGTGTACACCGTGTAGATAAATAGGATCAAACCTGTTACCAACCTACGGCGACAGGTCAGGTAAAATTCTCACAAACCAATATTTTTATATGTAATTGTTCTGGACTAGATGTTTATTATTACTTGCAACGGGATATTGCAATGTCCTCCATTTGCCCATCTGTCTATCCATGTTCATATTCCATGAACTGCAATACAAATTTGGTACATAGGTTGCCATTAACTATGAAAGCATATATTTTACGCGTCTTAAGTCATGCATATATTTTTTTGGCCAATTGCTTCAAGATTTGTGGGAATTTAGAAAGACCGGAAACAAAGTGATGTTCTTTGTGCTCCAGTACCGGTCGTATAGGCCTTCCAAACGTAAGCCGAGATGATCAATTCTGAATGAGCTTTAAGAAGATGGCTTCCTCGTCTACACACCGTGTATATCAATAGGATCAAACCTGGTACCATCCTATGATGACGGGTCAGTAAAAATTCTCAAACCTATAGGATTTCTATAAGACCTTCGAAACAAGCCAATACAAGATAAACATAGTTTGAACGAGCTTCAAGATGTCTACTGTAGTGTAATTGTTAAATTACCACCTTAAGTCATCCATTAACTAGACCTTTTGTGTGGAATTCTTCAAAGAACGCGGACACTGATGCTTTTTGTGCCACAATTCCCATGTGTAGCGGAGGGGGAGTGCATAAATTGATGTAGTCGTGCAACATGGGTACAAACAATATACATCTTTCTGCATCATAAAATATACATTATATAACATGTTAAAATTATGTATTGATAATCTTTGCTGATAAATTGGGAAAATATTATCAAATGTATTCCGATTTCAATCATGGGAATGGAAAATGCAATTGTGGAATTTTGTTACGCTAGGCTCTATAGCTATTGTCCGGATTTCTATTTTGCTAGATATTCCATCTCTATCAGCATTAAAATATTGTAATGCCGGAACAGCTACGCTCAGCCTGCAAAGACGTAGCTTCAGTTTACTCTTGATGGGTTTGAAAGGTTGTCACCGCCCCAGTTACGTGCACTCCACGAAGATGGTTCCACATTCTCAACGTCAACCGCTTTTTCCTTTGCCCAGATTCGACAGGTTACACAACTGCAATTTTGAAATATACAGAATGAAGAAAGCGACATCTGCTTTATGAATTTACTAAGCCAGAAGATTTAAGCTATAAAATCGTATGCACAATTGATGGTATTTTTAATACAATATGTAATCTCTCCTGCTCTTGACTGTATATGAACCAAATGGTTACATGCACATTGTCCAGATGTTAATGTAACAAGTTTGTAAAAGATTCAGTTATGTAATATGCCAAAATTAATGCCGTGATTTTATGGGCAATACGCACAAATACAATACACAAAGGCCAACTGGACACGAATCTGCATCAGTCCGATTTTTTTTTCAAAACTGCTCACGTTATCAAATTATGAATTGCGCAGGTTTGCAAGTCTCGTAGCAGTTCAAGTAGCGCATTAGAAGTAACTTTAATTTTAACGGATGCCATAAAATACAATTTACTACATGAAATATCCAGTAATAATGCAGGAAAAGATGATAAAATCCTGAAATCAACAGTTTAAAAATTACCTCGAAGCAGTATGAATGAGCTGCATTGGCAACACTAATCAAGGCCATTCCAGTCAAATTTACTATTTTTTGGGGTTACCAAAAGTGTTTGGGGATTGGGTTAATTTGTTTCAAGCCAACATTTGGAGGTGTATATATCCCCATGTTAAAAATCAATAGGTATTCTTGACCGTCGTAAAATGTAATTTTTCTCCAACAAGCTGCTTGGAGCTACAATGAATTGATAATGACATTTGCAAATGTTAAAATGATATTTCACATTCGATAACGATGAAAAATGTTTTGCAATTCTGACAGTCTATATCGAAATCTAAATAGAGGAATTAGATGTATCCTTTTCCGAAACAAGAAATTTAGGCAAACATAATTGCCATCAAAGTTATATCCCGTTGATAGCTTAAACAAATGGACATTGAAAATAAAGTTTCAAGAATATAGGTGGAGAAAATCTAAATTTCGGTCCTTGGTGTATAATTACTGTATATGCATTTGAACAGTAGAACAGTATACTTCTAAACCCCAAAGCAATATAAAGCAGAAGGAGGATTTAATATACCGTATATTAAAAGCTAAGCTATTCTATTTTACCAAATTAAGATCATGAAAAACGTAGTAGTAGTTGTAGTAAAACATTTTACATTTGACCGTGGTTGCAGATACAGGTTTACTACGTACGCGCTTTTGTCTAGTTTCTAAATTAAAAGATTTTTACTTTGGTTCAAATTCTAGACCTAGATCAGACTAATAGAAGGTTTAATAGAAGGTTTAGAGTTTGTGTACAATTTGCGGTAATTTTTTAAGATTTGTTTTAGAAAATGTTCTACACAAGTTTAGTGTGGATGTATTTATGTTTTAAATACAGATTATTCGTTCCTCCTTTTAATATCTGTCTAGATTCATATGCTGTGGAAATACAATTTAGAGAGTATTCATTGAAACTGCAAAGCGATCCTCGACTAAAGACAATTTTGGGATTACTGAAAAATTGAGACTAAATGGATGGAGTATATCACTGAACGGCACATCAGTTCAAAGTAATTATTGTATCGGCAGATTCAAGACCGGGAATTCATTAACAAAAAATATTTAGTCTTAAATTTCACAACTCTTCTCGTTGGTCAGTGGTCTTTTCACCTGGGTTCTTCCTTCATTAATACTGGCCGCCATGTTTAGATTTTTGTGTGCTGAAAAGCAATAACTTCACAATGCTGCAAGTTTCTTTAAAATGTTAACGTTATTATTTAGGGAAAGAATTTTACCAAGATTAGTGAACTAAAACTATTTGGATATCTTAAACATTACAATAATAAGCTATCAAATGCTACTGAAATAAAAAGATAAATATAGTCCATTTACAGTTTTGAAATATACTAACCGGGGAAGTTGCCTTAAGAAGACACATAATAAGGGAAATACCTAAGTGTCCCATATGTAAAAAATATAACTTCACTAAAATACATGTAATAACTGAATGTAAAAAGTGAAAAGTAGAAAGGAATGCTATAATCACAGAAAATACAAAACCGGAGAATTTTAGGAAAAGCATGGAAAAATATCTTGGCTAACGCCGTTATGTATAATGGAGCGTGCACAAGTAGCCAAAACATATTTATATTCCAATATGAATTATATCCTTAAATCAAATGATGCAGATAATAAAAAAAAATTAGAGAAAATGGGCATAGTTATTATTAAATACATATGGGGTTATGGAACCCACTACATTCCAAAAGAGACACTATATAAGTCAAAAAATAGGGAAGGTCTAAATTTACCCAACCCAATTTTAATAAAGCATAATAATATTTTAAACCGTTTTTAAACTCTTAAATCTAAACCCAATATGCCTTGGGAGGCACTGTGTGTATATATATATATATATATATATATATATATATATATATATATATATATATATATATATATTTGGTAATGGCTAATTATGCAAAATAGACTAATATTTATAAAAATAACAATTTAAGTAGACTATTAGAAGTACCAAGGAAATTAAGATATGTAAAAATGCTAATGTTTAAATGCAGATAGGATAGGGAAATTTGGGAAATTAATAAGAAAGATGCATATGGCAAAATAGGAGATATAAGAACAAACAATAACAGAAGTAAAAGAGAAAATGAAATATGGGGGTAAACTGGGTGGGGTAATATGAAAAAAAATGGGGAAAAATAAACTCGTTAAAAATGCAAAGTATAATATTTCAATATTTGCACAATACATGGCTAACCGGGAAAATCGCCCTAAGAAGACACATGATAAGGGAAATGCCTAAGTGTCCCATATGTAAAAAAAATTAACTAAAATGCATGTAATAACTGAATGTAAAAAGTTAAATGTAGAAAGGAATACTATAATCAAAGAAAATACAAAAACGGAATATTTTAGAAAAAACATTATTTTATATTTCGACGGAAATTTTAAAAAAGATGCATATATGAAAATAATTGAATACCTTTTATCTATAATGAAAAAGTGTGGGAAAGTTATAACAATTAGGAAATGAAAGATTACCCAAACTAATAAATGTACTAATAATAACCTAATATCTATTATTTTCTCTTTATAGACAGGAATTTACACATGGAAGAAGTAAGAGACAAGGACATCGTAGGGCTATATCACATGGCGATACGCGAAGTGGACAGCCCTGCGGAAGAGCCTCCGAAAATCCCATGTGTAGCTCTTTTCTTTTTCTATTTTTTTTTTTTTGTCCTTTTTGTTAATTTTGTACAACTTATAATAATTATAATGAAAATTGCTTTAAAAACATGCAGGGAGTAACATAGTTACTGCATCTAATAATTAAATATATAGTACCTATATAAAGAAAGAGACGTAACAATAAGTCAGTTAAAAACATTAGGTGTTTTTTTAAATATATTATGCACCCTCTCACCCTAAAAAAGTCCAAAATTCAAAATTCCATAAATTAAATAATAATATAATTAAAATAAAAAATCTCATTTTTCTTAGTATATGTGTGTATATTAAACATAAATTAGTGACAATATATACACATATTCTAGAAGCTTGGTTTCTAGGGAGACTGGGAAATGATTTGGATATAGCAGCTGTCCTCACAAATATACTATATAGAAACATACAATATAGCACAATACATATAGCATACATAGGACCTAGAAGACCCTTAGCCAAAGTTACATGAATATGAACAAGTGGAACGACCCTGATATTGTAAATGAAACCCTATCGGATGAGTGTACTTTTAGATACACTAGGAATAAATACCCCATCAAAAATTGAGAACGTAATAAAATTTTTCAACAAAATTCTTTATTAAGTGTAACATAGCAGCATGAAAGGGAAAAACAAAATACATGAAAACACTTTACTGTTTTCTTTTTCGCTTAAGTAGGGGGGACAGCATCTGTCAGATGCTTTCCAGAAAAAGGAAATTATGGTAATAACGATGTCATTTATTTCAGTTAAGTATCATGCGCCATTTAGCAGTAAGGATGTGAAAGAATAACTTAAAATAAAACCAATTCGTGATTTTTGTACATATGATTTGATGAAGTGTACAGCAATATGGGGTATGCATGTAATGAATATGAAATGCCACTGACACTTATGAATAATCCATGCAGTGGCAAGAAGCACTTGATTTTAAATAAAACTTGGAGAAATTAAATTTGAGCTGCTTTTGTACACATATGTTGCAAACAAAATGTATTATAGTCAGTCCTAAACAACCTTAACAGTAGTTTATAAAATAAAGATGATAAGTCCATACCATCATACGGTACCTACTTGATACAATAAATATGGAACATAACACGTGTCATTATTTCTTTGAAAAAGTACATGATAGGTTCTGCACAAGATTTCGAACCCTTCCGCAACAAACATATATTCTATTCTATCAGAAGGATAATGAGGTAGTAATCGGTAAATTAATAAAACGTAACGGAGAAGGATTATAAATGATCATAAAGAGTATCATTTTGGTATAATGTGTGTGATTTAATTACAGCTGATTTAATCAATTAATTTAATTACAGCCAATTCTGAATTAAATTGTCTTTAAGACGCTGTCTAAAATTTAATATAAAAAAAAAACGTTTTTCAGCTCCAAGATCCTCTTGGAATCGTTACCACTAATTCTAATCAACCTAATCAATACTTCATACATTTACAACATTAGTTAAAACAAACAGGTAGTCTTCTGCATTATCCTTGTGATAGAATAGAGCATATGTTTGTTGCGGAAGGTTTCGAAATTTTGTGCAGAACCTACCATGTAATTTTTCAATTGTATGTAAATATTCATACCCCTAAATGTCATCGACATAGATACAGATGTAATCATAGCGTTATAGTTCGAAATCGGAAAATATACCTAACTTGTTTATGAATACTAATCACGGTATGTAGAGATCTGTATGCTTCAATTTCGAATTCTTTATTTACTTTTGTCTGTATAAATTTAGGGGTGAAACATAATCCCATATATTTATGCCCAGATACTGTTTTGGATATTTTTTCTAAATATAATACCACATAAAAACGCAATCATGTCATATATTTCTTGTATAATAAAGACACCATTATGCCAAAATTGGCAGCTGTCAGATACTAGATTGTTAAACAACAGATTGAACAGAGGGAAATTATAATAAGGCATTGTCTGGTACCAATATTACAGGTGAAGAATTCCTTTTATTCCCTCTCATCTGCACGTATGAACGAAGACTATTTTGTGCATCGAGTCTAGAACTTTAAGTTGATTTCTACAGATACATTTGCTGACTAATCAAGTCAGTAATTTTATACAATAGAGTCAAAAGCTTTGAAAAAGTCTACAAAACAAATTAATAAAGGCGACTACTGTTTTAACTTAGGTATTTTTGAACCATTGCTTGAAGCGAGAAAGTTCTATCCATTGCTGAGTAACCTGAGCTTCCTCAACTTTCTGAGCTTTGCACCACTGAATAAGACGTTTTTTTAAAAGTCTGATAAAATGTTAATTCAAATTATTAATGAGAGAGATACCCATGTAATTAATAGAGCCACCTCAATAGTTATTAGCGTAATTGGAAGATAATGTTTTGACCCATTGTTTACGAAAGCGATGGGTGTCAAAAATGCGTTAAATAATGTAACTAAATAAATTGTCGGCATTGCAACTCAAGCTGGAATTGCCACGGTTCAATAGTCTGAGTTCCTCTTGTACACCAGATAAAACGACTATAACATCAACCTCGTCTTCCTCAAAAACACTATCTCTGGATCCATACCAGTATTTAATTTTAAACAACCATCTGTATCGACAGATAGGATTGTTTGAGAGGGTTCTTTGTAAGTTCTTGTTTCTGAACATAGTGTCTGGGGCCTGGGTTTCACCCTGTACTCGCCTTTATGAGAAGAACACTGAGTGCTGAAAGTATCGTCATGCAACCTAACATGACTCCCAGAAACTTTCAAACCTAGCACTCTATATTTCATCTTGTCAGTTTGAATGAAATATCGATCTTGCACTTCCAAACTTCATTTTCAGACAAATTTGTAGTTTATTCATCTGTGAGAATACACGTTTCGTCTCGTACATACACTCGATAGATGGCGTCTCCTGGAGTCCAAGTATAACGCCGTTTAGTGAGACTGTCTTACAACGAAGTATGTGATATATAAATAATACTAACATGAAATTTATTTATCTACTATACCAAGTTAAAGTTCAACAGACAATTGCAGTATTGTGAATTAAATCCCAAATAGTCCTAAATGTCCTTTCACATGTAAAACAAATATCATTGCTGAATTAATTCCAGTAGTCATGAGTCCTCCTGTACCACAAGTATGCATCTATAATGTCCTTTAATGAGTTCACAATCAATTTAAAATACCGTTATTATAACGTCAATAAGCACCTAGTAATGACAATGAATATTTAAATAAGAAACTGTCTTTCGAATTAGATCCGAAGACAACCATAAACGCTAACAAATTGATTTCACAGCCTGATCTCCAAGATAGGAATTAATTACTTATTCTCACATTTCCCTTGATCCAGGTGTGGGTCATTCCAATGGAAAATGCCAATCAAATTGTACACATGTCTGTTTCTATAACATTTTAAACTCAAATGATATGTCAAGATGTTATTTGCAACCTACAATCATGAACAAAAGTTTAGTCGTTTAAGTAAATTGTCCTTTGGATTTGCCATTTCTTTTGACTATACCGGTGTACTAAATGGTTATGCTCATTTCAGTGTCTATTTTTAGAATGTATAACTATTAAGGTGTTATTTACGTAGTATACTTCTTGGCGTACATGCTTATCCCTAATTTGGATAGGAATTCTACAGCAGGTGAGTAAGGGTTGGTCCACACCATGCTAACCATTCCTGTTATTACTGACCAGTGCCATCTCACCTCTGTTTGCTTGGGTTCGAGTCTCGGATTCGGGTCATATGGTTATGTGAGAAAGCTTGCCAGTAGCTTTTCGTGTGTCAATGGTTCTTTCTGGGGTTTTCACGGGTTCTTCCTCCACCAATTATACTGTCCACCATGTATAGCCTATATTGTGATATGTATAGCCTATATTGTGCTGAAAAGTAGCGTTAAACCCTACAACAACAACAACAACAACAACAAGTAAGGTACAGTCTTTTCCTTCGCCCTCTCATCTCACACAGCACTCAGTCTATCATCATATATTAAATTTCTTCAGTTACACCTTTGTTCACATCGAGATACCCATACGTTCTTGCATGGTAAAACAGACGTTATGATACAGCACGGTACCAATTACATCTTATACATACATAAATAAATTTCGTCACATCAGTACATATTCCTAATCCCGTTAAACTACAAAATATTACAATAATCAGACGCATTTATTTTCCTTACAACTCATAAAAAGTACCCAAATATTCAAATATCCATGCTTTGATACATTTATAATTCCATAGTAACTCATCTTGCATACTTCATCCATTCTAAATTCACAATTCAAGCATGTGTAAATAATAGCATAACTAATTAATAAGTGCCCTTGTTTACTACGAAGTAACCTAATAGCGAATTGCAGAATTAATCCTGACCACAAGCTAACAATCTACATAATTCCGCCTCGCATCTCATAATTTCTACTTAAACTCAAGCCCATTTATCTAGTAAGCATGTAATGAAACACTTAAAAGGGTAATTTTACATGCTAATGATCATTGTAAGTAAGTATGCATGCTACAAATAATTACAATTCTGATGATGAAATATTATGCAAAATTCGAGCGAACTACTTAATGACCTTTTGCCAAATTACAAGCGGCTGCTTCTCGGAGTCACCCTATCGATCTGCAATCCCTCTAGGCGAATACTAATTTCTCTCTTAAATAGTTCCGATAGTTATCATTCGGATCTAAATTCTGATTATATCATCTATCTCAATTCCGATTGGATATTGCTGCGAACCGAACCAATCAAACTTAGCGGACAATGTCCTTCTCGCTTTCTGGCAGCGTAGGGACAGAAGAATACTCTAGGTGGGCTTCCTTTTGATCTTTGGACTAACCTTTAACACATAGGTGTGATAGCTGCAAGCCTTTGGTTAGATAGTGCGATCAATCATCTATGTTGATTCAAGATTTCGGTCTTCGACCGGTCATGTGACCTTGCATAAGAGTTCAACACTAGCCCGCGGAAATCTTTAGACATCAAACACATGGCAGCGGTAATATTCCAAAGGCACATAGAGTATAGTTTATACCTTACTTTATACCTGGTATTAGCAATCACAACAAGTCATTTGATGGGAATAATATACCCCACCAGAGCAGTACAATTTACTGGATATTAAAATATCGTTTCACGCGCAGACGGAATATGAGAACAAGGTAATGCTTACATGTTTGGTGGCAGTGTGTGTAAAGAGTACATATTAAACGTTTTCGTGTACAAATATATGCATGAGAAAATTAACGGGGAGTAATTTACTATCATATGGGATACAACACGTTAACAGTACATTAAGGAAACAACATGTGAAACGTATGCATGCAGTATGGAAGTTCATAGTGTAGCACTGGGGCATCATGCAGAATACATGTAGCATGATGTCTCACCTAATCACATTATCCTAACACCAGAATAATATTATAGTCCAAATAAGGAAAATTGTCTACTTCGACTGTACAGTCTAAACAAAATGTTTTTCATCTGGAATGACATAACAGTACAACACAAAACACGTCTGCAGACTTGCAATAGGAACACAAGAAATGAAGATGCCTCCATAATCGGAATGAGTCTGATTGCTCAGTTCTTTCCTTAGATACACCTTCTATTGCGTTTATATTTACAACATACACCAAATGACGGATTTTCCTGCTCAGTTTTCCTCGAATTAACTTACATATTCATGTGATCTAGCCCAACCAATTGAAAGCTATTGAATTTTTGTAGAATCATTTAAACCCTATCAGCCAATGTGAAATTAACCCAAAGGCGCCTTCAAGTCATATTGTTAAGATTATTAGTAGTATTTTTCAACACATACGTCAAGATCTATTTATAGGTCCTTTGTAATGTTATGTTCTTAGAAGACTCAGATCTCGAAGGAAACATATCACTTACGATTTTCTTTACAAATTTACGATTTTCTTTACAAATTTACAGTCATAAATAAAAATTACAAATGTTAAATAAAATCACGTGCCAGGAGTTACAAAATAATATGGATTTGCAAAACAGTTTAAGTTTAGTTCTTGAGTCTGCAACTTGGCCTTAATTCAGATATGGACCTATCAAAACTGCTAGCTTCGCATGGTCATATCACTTCCTGTTCATCAGCGGTAAATTTTAATATCAAGAGGCAGTAATTCAGGCTGATTTTTTTTTCAGCGCGTAGGAGTGGTTGTTTTAGTTAGCTGTACGATTAGATTATATACAAGGCCAATAAAGTATAATATACAAAAATTTCTGACACAAAGCATGAAAGGAACATATAGGTATATCAACATACGTTCCATTGTGCATCAAAATCTTCAGTTACAGAGATTCATTATGATGACACGTCGATATTCTAGTTTTAATGGCACCCAACGATGTTTATTGCCAGTATATTTCAATATTTTGTGTTGCTCAGATGATTTGGCATATATGAACTTTTAAACGTAATTGCGGGACTGGTATTTTATTTATATATTTATATAATATTAGTGTTTCTTCGGTATTATAAAAAAAAACTATTGTGATTCATTGCAATCGTATCCACTTCTATATACATAATACGAGGAATTGTGCGTGTGTGATTTGGCTTTCTATCGCAGCTTTAAAACAGTCATGTCTCTAAGGTGTCTCCAGTGTGGCAGTTTATTATGTCTAGTGACGGGGCATCATGCCACAGACATGTAGCATAATGTTCCACCATTATCCTGACACCAGGCCGACCAGTCCTAACACTAACCCCTTAATGCTGAGAGCCTATCGAGGCAGCTTTGAGTACCTTTTTGGTAAGCCTTTTTTATGACTCAGCCGGGGATCGAACCCACGACTTCGCTCATTCGAGTCGGACGATCTAACCACTGGGCCACAAAAAAAGTATATATAAGACGAGGAAGAAAATCCAGTAATTATCAGAGCAAAGGTGTGAAAGTCCTGAAATTTATTATATTCAAGAAAAAAAAACATTATTCATTGCCGGTATGTTTATTTTACTGAGTTAGGCAAATACTTTTTTCCTATCTCGAGGTAGTCCTAGACTGAAAGACATCGACCCTGATATTTATGTCTTGGGGGTCGATGTCTTACATAGGCGCCGTGTAGCGTGTTCCGATATCGATTAACGGCATACATTTTAGTTAGTTGGAGCGCGATGTTAGCTGGGAATACCGAAATCGGTTCAAGGGATGATAAGAATCTCGAAGCTATATTAACATTTTCTTCAATATAAATTTTTCGTTAAGTTAAAAGAACATACTTCAACTTAATCCGATATCTGCATTCCTTGCTTACATCGCTTTCCAAGTAACTGAAATGTTGGCCAACGGAACTTGAAAACAGGTCCATTTGCTTCAGTGCAAATTTGAATTTATTAGAAACACGACATCAGGGTAACTAAAGTTTGACTAAAACAAGACGTTAATGTAGAAAAGCATCGATATTGGCTGCCAAGTATGCGAGATATTACTTTTCGTTACGAAGTTAGTCGACATTAGAACACGCTATACAGGCCCGGTGTTTAGGCAGTAAGATCTTCACAGATGTCTTACATTATAGGATTAAACTCCAGGATGACTTTCGGTTTACCACATTTTCCAAGCATTAGTGTGATAGAAATCTTGACCGGTTTAATTTTTTTCCTGCTAGAGTAAATTTTGCGATATCGCCTATTGGTATGACCTAAACTAAGTAACAGACAAAAGCGAAAACAAATTTTGTAACACTTAAGTTATTGCCTTAGTATAAATACTGAATGCAACAATAAGACTGATTTTGCATCTCATATTATATGCAATAATGAGTAATTTCTCAAGTAAACAACATTATATAAAAAGCTAAGACACGAGAAAGAACCAGGAGGAATGTTGCAAGTCCATTTCTCAAATATTATAAGCTCTATTAAGAATATGTGGTAAATATATCGATTCAAAAAGCCATATGATACTGTACTGTTTAAAAATAAATCAGGAAAGACAATACGGAATAAAATAAACAAATACGGTACTGTAAATAATGTTTTTTATGCTAACAATATTAATGATTAACTTTATTGGGAATGAATAGAATGGCAATGAAAGCTAAATTATACATGGAAAGATACCTTTACAATGATTGATATACATGTGGGATTTTGGAACTCTTGATAATAACACGTATAACAACAAAACAAGATAAGACCTCACAGGGGATTCCACACGTGCGAGGCAAAAGCTACGCGACTTACGTAAGGTAGTAAAACCCGTACCGGCCATTACCAACATCATCTCGAAACCATAAATACTTACAAACATTTGTATAACCATCTCATTATTCTTGACCAACTCATTTTTTCTCAACTTTCAGCACACACAAAAATAAGTTCTTGAAGACCAAGAAGTAAGGTTAAGACAAATAATGTCCAACTGAATTTTTCGTATCAAGCCGAACCTTAAAAAAGCAACAACTATAATGATTTAACCATGTAGCCGTTCCAAACAATTACAAAATAGCATACACACAAAATGACATACAGATATAGCACACAATGGACAATATTTGATTACTGGCAATGATCACTAGAAGTAAATAAACTCCTACAAACCAGCCTGGATTGAGGAGTATCTCACATTAAAATAGGTATGGTGTATAAACCCTAAACCCAAATTTATAAACAAAATTTTGAAAACTAATGACATGACCATGCCATGCGAATTAATACTATGTCCTCTATCCATCCGTATGTCCTATCAATAACCACACTGAATCTTAAAATACTTGATACAAATTTAAACATGGTACCTAAAAGCCTACATCTTTTGAGTTATGAAATAACAAGCAACATATAAATGTACAATATACTAATACTTTTGTATGTTATGTGTCTAGGTTCTTACAAAAGTAACATAGAAAAGAGTGAAGCCAACAAGCTTTGTAAATTTAATTTATTTCCCTAGAAAAACAAGGTAAAACATTTAAAAGTTTATGAATCAAATCCAGCTAAATAAAAATGACACCTTCACTTTGACTAACTGAAACGCAAAACGAACCACGTGATAGGGTCACAGGATCACTTCCTTTGAAGAGACGTAGCAACATCATAGCACTTTAACACGTAGGCCATGTACGGATTTGATTGTACTGAACGAATATTACTAAACAAAATTAAACTGCTTAAACAGTGCTGAAACTATCTGAAATCTAGGTCACCAATAGCAAATACAATGTTTCTACGAACTGCGTGTTATCGGGTGTAACAGAGCTGAACTTAATTTCTGTAAAAATGTCAAATTTAATGAATAAAGTTATTACATTTACAAGTAATAAAATAAATACAAAATAATTTAAAATTAACACAAGTAGTTAAATTACATACAAGTAACATTAAATGTGAAGTATTCATAGATTTAACAAATTAAAATTTAAGCGAAATAAACAATTATCCATTAGATTTATTCTCAGTTTAGTGGAAATAGAAAATACATTTCCACAAAAAAGGATTAAAGATTTGTGTAGAGTTCTTCAAAACTTGGGAACAAAGTGTCTTTTGTGCCTCTCTTCTGGTCGTACAAGTCCTTCAAACAAGCCTTGAAAAGATCACAAGATTCTGAACGACCTTAAAGATGGCTGCGTGGTCTACACACAGTGTAGAAGAATGTAAAACTGATAATTGCATCAAATGTATTCATGTCAAATGATGGGAATGAAAAATCATTTTAAGAACTGGCTGTGTGCAAGTGTTCACAAATCGGGAATCAATTCATGATCTGTGTGCCAACGGCATCTCGTCCTTCTGAAAAATAGTTTCGAAAGAAGCTGAAGAAAGGTTGCCTTGGACTTGATTACATCCACTGCTGGTATAACCTAATGGATTAAAACAAGTAAAAGGGCATAAGCATTTGCTAAATTTTAATGTTAACGTTTTACATGTGTTTTATATATACAATTATCACATTTTAAACTAGGAGCAGCTTTTCATCTTCAGTGGTGTATAACATTTGCAAATATTTGCAAGATTATTCGTTTTAAAAAAAAAATGCATGTACCTCAATTTTCTCATTAAGCTATTGGGGAGCAAAACACTCAGTATCATAGTTTCCATTACGTCTTTGCCATACTACTTTTCACTGACCAAATGAGACAAAAAGATAATTGAATAGAAGCATGCGGTCCAAATTCACTGAAATCTATGACAGTTCAGTTATGACTATCTTAAACTAGATACTCTTCCTGAGGATTTATATTATAATTGTTTCTATTTCAATTACATTTCACCAGTGCAAGAAAATTTCTCTTATGGTAGTGTGGGGAGAATACTCAAACTTGTCCTCTTGTCACCACTGGTTTCTTCAAGAAAATCTATGACAGTTTAAGTACTACTACACTATCTTAAACAAGATTCCTGAGGAACTATATTTTTTTCTATTTCAATCACATATTTAACCAGTGCAAGAAAATTTCTCTTATCGTATTGTGGGAAGAATACATCTGTCCTCTTGTCTACCCTGGTTTCTTCAAGAATTCATCAAGTGAAAGCCCATTTCTCCCCAATGGATCAGCTGGTGGCATGAACAAGTCTCCAGCAAAGCAATACATTAGCAATCTGCCATGAATGATGAATGAATATAAACCAAATTTATGGATTTAATATATGATACTTCCAATTTCCAAAAATCTTTCATTTGTCATGTGAATATATATTCACAGACAAATGTATAAATGGAAACGTGTAGATAAACAGTTATACGGAAAACAAATATCCGAACTTGGCCAAAGCTATATACATTTTATGTCTGTGATACCATAAAACTGACAAGCAGCATTTACCATAGGCCATCGCTAAGTCGGTTAACTTTTATACAACAAGCCAAATGATATTCGCAAGGAGAAGTGTAAATAAATTGTTCAACACTGAATCACATTTAGGTTTTGTAAAATTACAAATTCACAAATTTAAACACCTTAACTATTTTCAATAAAATAATTACCAAAATTTTCAAGATGTATAAAAAATATGGATTACCCATCTTGTTGCAAGACCATAGAAGTCGGTAAAAAAAAAACCACTAACGTTTGTAAACGTTAATTACCACCAACAATGACTGCCAGTTTTTCTATCTTGAGAAAAACGATACCTCCTTCTAACCCATTTCTTCCAAGCGAGACAAAAGCTTCAATGGTACGACGTTATGACCCCGCTTTTTAAAAAAACGGACACATAATCCTATGCCAGTTCTAGAAACGAATTTTCCATTCCCATGACTGAAATAAGAATAAGCTATATATATATGTTTATGCAGCAAATTAGCGTAGTTTATCAATTTATTACTTATATTTACTGTCCCATTTATTTTCATTTTTATATAATGCTTGACATTTCACAGGTCAGTGCTTTTCTGCAGATGAAAACCTGCGATGGCAAAAACATACTTTCTGCCAGTAACGAAGAAAATTGTTCGCATCAATTACTTCCTTTCTACAAATTTTGATGTCTCATTACTATTATGTTTGCTTGCGTTTCATCCCCATAGTTATGTCAAATCGCCGATTACATTCACCAGCGTAAAAAGAGACATTACAAAATGTCAACCACATAACATTTTAGTAAATGACATTTATTAGCCCTTTCGCGCAAACCTTTTGTTGTTTCACATTGAAATTGACCTACTTTGCATGCCAATACTTAAGTGTCACAGTGAATATGGCACCCGTTTGTTTTACACTACATTGGAACAAACTACCCATCAGAATTGTACGCGACATGTTTTCAATGCATAAAATACTAAAGTTACGGCACACAATTATATGAAAGTAGACACTTTGCCTAGTTATTAAACGATAAATGGCTTGAGAAGGGAACAAATCTGTTTATTGATACTAACATGTCATCTGTAGCTGAGAACGCTACAAATCAGCATCAAATTGATAGGCTGAGATGTAGGGGCAATATTTCAAGCCAAGCCAGTTAGCCAACAACTCAAAGGCGTATTCTAAATGCATTTTCTTTCCTTCCTGGCAAAGGAAGATGAGCAAATTAATATTAAAAGATAACATGCAAATAGCTAAGATCATGTACACTCAAATGTCGGCCAAATTGAAACTATCCATTTCTTTATGTCACTGTACTTCAAAGTTTACATTTTTCTGTATACACACATTGTTACTATCCACATTATAATTTACTAATCAACAAAATGTAATTCAATTGTTAAGTAGAAAAGTTAACATGCTAAAACATTCCAGAGAGCCAAGTAACAACAATCATTCAGAATCTAAAATAATGGAAACATTGCAAGCTATGGGTACTAGAAAGACCAAAGTCAGTTACCTACCAAATCAACCAGTCTAACAATATTTTATACTTTTATTACTATTTTAAATGAGTTTTTATATTAAAAAATTAAATTACACGTTTTATACCATGAATTAATAAACCAACATGATAGATATTAAAGTTAAACAAGACTTATGTATTTCTTGTATGGTACAAACACATAACTGATATTAAACTAGTGTTGACACCATCACGAATTTCCACAACTAGATGGCGTAATATCAACTCTTCAGCAAAACAACCTCAAAACACCTGTCAAACTGACATTGCTTTGAATCTTATTCTTGGCTCACAACATGACGTAAGAATACTAGGACTGGTATGATATATCTTGCAATCAATTATATCTTCGAACTTTTATGTACTAGTTGACCCTATCTAACCACTAAGCAAGTATAATTCAGCGATCATCACAGCGGATTTATTATTGTTGTCAAGACATCAAGATGAAATAACTGATATTCGGAATTTAATAAACTTTCTGCAGCAAAACAATTTTTCTTTAGCTCACAAAGTGCTCATTTCTCGTGCTGCATGTGCAACATCTGTAACCAGCCACAATGGAGCAATGTATGGCAGTAGTAAATAGAGCATTTTTGCAACTGGATATACAAGGATTTTTGTTTACATCTGAATATATATGAAAAAATATCATTTGTCAAACAATTTTCCACAATTGATATTTAAGTCTGACACAAACGTCAATATGCATATATTCTAAAGTGTTTGTCTTGTTTCTGAAATCTGTTTTGTTATGAAAATCTTTTCATCTAAAATCACATCAAGTAAAGATTGTCAGAATAATTGAGACAATTTATTTACGATTAAAATTCTCCACAAATCTTTTATACATGTCAATCCCGTGCAGAAGAACTAGTAAAACAACTTTTAAATAGTGGCATAAAGAAAACTGAACTGTACCTCGCAATATTGACATAAAAATTTACTTTTGCTTCTCTTAACATTATATCACAAATTTAATGTTTATAGTATTTCATAATTACCTAAAGGAAGTTTTCGAGTTATTGTTGATGAATATGGTTATGTCCCTGGGTTTTTGTCACTACTCCTGCGGCTAAGCTGATTACCTCCCCAGTTAGGATCACCAAATAAACTGAAACATGGAAAAAAGCAAACTTTTTGACAAAGCAAACAAATGTACTTAATTCATTTTCACTCTGATAATATTTGTATGTTTGGTCTGCATTACGAAACAAAAAAACAAAACAATTTCTCCCTTCTCACGATGTTCAATTCCAATGAAAGAAAGATTCCTCCATGTGAAACTGACTAGCTCTCTACATGTACAGATATGACAGTACAGCTATTAGAGGATTTATTATGATGTGTTTATGTTAAAGCATTAACCATTCCCTTGAAAAATTCTATGCTTGCAGTTTAACACCAGAGTGGAAACTGAAGTAACGCATCTTAATCAAACTTGAAACGAGTTAATTGTCCAAATGAAAACTTCTCCAATACAAGCAAAGGCAAAATTCAAACTATAAATGGATCAAAAACATGAATCAGATGTGTAGGATTTTGAAAATGCGTGCATTGGTATGTTTCAGAGCTATTGAAAATTAATTTGCTTTAATAAATTCCTTCATAATGCGTGCAAGTGTGTCTAAGCGGGTGTGCATTTGCATAGGGTTGGGGTTATTTACATCCTGGTCTGCCTGGGTTTCGTCAAGAGAGGGTCCATATCTTTCTAATTCCATTTACCAAAACCTTTTATGCAATACAAATGTGAATTTTATCTGAAACATTTTTAAAATTCCGCCAATTTATCTGACCTTTTCGGCTGTCCAATATTAGTTTTCTGTACTACAGATTTCTTCTATTTAAAGCCCAATGCCATCGTTAAATGCAACATGCCGTGTATCCCAATCATCTGATCAATATTGAATCTTAATTTGTTGTTTCAAAAAGCATTTAGTGCCTTTAACACTAGATAATATTATGTTTCATTACATATGCCATGTAATTTCCAACTAACCACTTTTCACACGCAAACAAATTAATCGAATGTTGATTGGCAATATCCATAGCAAAGCAGTTTCAGTCCAAGGTAAACACAGGCATAAAGTGTACAGTTCTGCTTTCCAATTAATATGGACATGTACATCACCGGGGTTAGTCTGGGTTAGTTCACCGTTCAAAATCAGGTCAATATTCTCCCCAATCTTACATGCATCCAGTGTATGCTTTTCTTCTCACATCCATTTTAGATAATAGGCCTAAGTCTTATTCCTTCATGAATCTACTTCACTCGAATGCTTCAGATCCCTGCTCGTAGAGCACTTGCCAGAAATGTAAGTACAAGCGAGTATGGGACTGAACAGAGTGGTATCTTTTTGTTTCTAAACAAATACCTGTATATCATAAAAACATCTCAATTATTTTAACAAATCATTTCCTTCTTTCCATATTCTAGTTGAGATTTTAAAACATTTTGTTTTCTAGAAAACGATGGCATTAGAAATTGAGACTAAATAAATAAATGCAAATACAGTGAAATTTTGTGTCTTGCTTAACGTGTTATATATTAAAAGCAAGTTTCACATTGCTCTATATTGGCATTTGAATAAAACTGCAAATGTGCCAACACCTGACCTTGATGGTCAAAAAACTATGCCATGAAACAAAGCATAGATGTAATATTCATTCCTATACCTCACTTTCCTAATACAACACTCACAAAAAAAACGTTAATATACTGCCCCGAGGTGAGAATCGCATGTGGAATGAAAGACAAATTTAATCAATATGCAGCTCTGCCAAGTTTAATCTATGTAAATTAATTCTGATAGAATGAAGATAAGATGTGGTGCATACGTAAATTATTGACCTGTCACCTTTTATTATCCGAATGCGACGATATACTTTAATCAAATTTCATGCCTTCGTCTCAGCCAGCTATTCAATTTTTTAGAATGGAAAGAACGTGAAGGAAAGAGTACTCTAACATAATACAAGACAACATTTGACATTTATGATGTAGGCCATACCATAAAATGCATCATTTTACCAGATGTTACAAGAACCATCATGACAGCCAATTATGATGTACACCTGGCTCCATTTTCATCAATGGCCAACACGTATCTTAAGTCTGTTGGTTAAAACGTATCTATCTAATTAAAAGGATGAGTTGTTTCTGTTGTTCAGGGTCTTAACGCCATTTTTTAGCATACAAGCTATACATGGCGGTCAGTATTAATGGTGGAGTACGAAACCTGGAAAATCACGGAAAAGAACCACCGACAAGCAGCTACCAGCAACCTTTCTCGCATAACTACATTCGCCGAATCGAACCCACGCAGGCAGGTGAGATGGCCGTGATCAGTAACGGAGAGCGCTAAAGACAGCACGGCCACTCGGGACACACACTGAAAGGAGCAACTATTCAATATGAAGGAGCCGAGATAACAATATTTTCAAGTCATCCACCATGATAATAATCCCAATTGTCTTATTTGTTTAAATACTATTAGATGGGATTATTAATAGACCTGTTAATAGAAAAAACTTATTGTTTCATATTTTAATGTTATCAGAAGTGAAATCCATAGATATGCAAGCACAAGATTAAATTAGTTGAAACAAAAACGATAATGCGAAAAGTATAATGGACAGTTGGTATGTGTGATCAAATTGTCTGAATTTTGTCATATGAAGAGTGAGTGAATCAAATTCAAACAAACTTAATTCTTTGAATATTTTTTAAATTTCTACATGGTAATCGCTACGACTTGACAAATGTTCCTTAATTTGGAACTACAAGTCATTAAAACTAATACAAGTAGACAATCATGTTGCTTACCTTTCCTCAATGATTTTCTTCCAGCTTGCCTTCTCAATCATTAAATCTTTAAATCTATAATTGGAGACAACTACACCATCTTCGTTCTCAGCCAGATTTAAAACAAATCTGTCAATTAAATGGATTATGAAACCAAGTGAACAAATAATATATTTAGTCAATATATTTAAGTTTAAGTTGGTTTTCATTTAGTTTAAAAATTACACAGTAATAGGAGCTTCAAATTCAATACATAACGAGCTTAAAGGATAATGTACATATTTGCAGTGCAAGCCTTTTCCATAATTCACTGGTGACTGACCGTAAGATTAAGAACTAATATCACCTTTTTGGTTTACAATATTTACCTGTCACAACCAGTTAATTTCATACACTTCCAACTTGATCCACATGTACACATCTTCAAAACACAAACTTAAAGCAATTCTCCATTAAATGTACTGCAAATGGCAGCGAAGAAAAGACTTCGAATGGGCCTATTATATGCTGTCAGACTCTTCTGCTTGTAGGCATTTTTTAATTTTCTGGCTAATAGTATGAACGAATTGTAAGCATGGAGTAATATACATTCACCATGCAAGTGGTAAGCAAGAGATTACAATACAATGTCTTTAATTAGTTAACATCGTTGTCCTGCCAAAATGTATGCATGACTTAAGACGCGTAAAATATATGCTTTCACATAGTTAATGGCAACCTATGTACCAAATTTGTATTGCAGTTCATGAAATATGAACATGGATAGATGGAGGACATTACAATATCCCGTTACAAGTAATAATAAACATCTAGTCCAGAACAATTACATCTAGAAATCCTATAGGATTGTGAGACTTTAATTACCTGTCATCATATGTTGTTATAGGTTTTGTTCCTATTGTATATACAGTGTGTAGACGATGCAGCCATCTTTATGCTTCTTGATAATATTGGCTTACGTTTGGAAAGCCTATACGACCGGGATTGGGGCACAAAAACATTCACTTTGTGCCCGCGTTTCCTTTCCACTTAAATCTTTAACCCTTTCGCGGAAAGGTACGTCTCATTTCCATGACTGAAATGAGAATAAATAAAATGATTTTATACCTTCGTTTATTCACCTAATTGATGATCTAATTGTATTAGATATTAGATTTGAATCTGAACAAATGCGTTGCAATCTCATTCATATCGACCATCAAGAGGTATAATTTATATTATATATAATTTATTACGAATACTATTTGTAAAACAAATCGCAGTCTAAACATAAGAGCATAATTGCACACATGCATAATTGCAGCAAATATATGAAAAACGTAGAAGTTTCCTACTTCCCTGGATCTGCAATTAAATCCATATGGATTAGTACGAGAATACAGACAAAACAAAATGATAAAGTAAAAAATCACGTTTAACCGTCTACAACACATTTTTTTACTTTCGATGAAAGTACGCAAATTCTAAATGCTGTATTACATCACCGGCCGACTGCTTTCAAAATTATTGATTTTGGTAGTTTCCTGATGAAAAAATGTTCTTTGGTTTTAATACAATCACATTTCAGTAATAAAATATTCACCTATGACGCTGATAAAGCTCCATTGACTTCATATTTGGCACCATATTTATTTTCAATATAGACTTGTCAGCCATTCAAGTGTATCAGACTAACTCTGTGGCACATTGTTTCAAATAAATGAAAGTCTTGTCTGTTTATTTTGAATAATTATAGTTACTGCAAAAAGAAAAAAAGTAAACTGTTCCACTGACAAAAATTGAAAAGAGCTACGTCCTTGTCAAGCTCCTTCTCGTAATGTGATTATGATTTTTTTAAGTAGCTTTAACAAAGTTTCAGTCATAACTACGATGTATACAGTGTGGCAGTTTATAGTGATGTCTAGCACATGGGCATCATGTCCAACACAGTCACATTATCCTGACACCAGGCCGACTAGTCCCAACACTAACCTTATTGCTGAGCGTCAAACGAGGCAGCTCTTAGGACCAATTTTGTAAGTCTTTTTGTATGACCCACATGGGGATCGAACATACGACCTCCTGCATCCGATTCGGACGCTCTAACCACAAGGCCACCGGAGTGGTTATAGTTCTTCCACGTGTACTTGTTGTTAAGATAGGAAAATATAAAGATTCACATGAATTTATTTTATACATACACAACTGTTTCACCTTTGAACGTTGTCCAGATTTTGTCGTCATTTTACTAATGATTAACACCTTTTAACCAATCATTTCCTACTTTCCATACTTTATTTGAGATTTGAAAAATATTGACATTTTTTCTACAGATGTGGCCTTAGGAATCTAGACATTTATAAAATGAAAATACAGTGAAATTCTCTGTCTTGACCAACGTGTTATACATTAAAAACAAACATTGTTCTCTATTGCTATTTGAATAAAACTGCAAAATATGCCAACACCCGACATAGATAGTCGAAATGATTCCATGAAACAATGCATAGATTTAATATTAATTTATATACTTCACTTTCCAGATGCACGACAAAAAAAATATACTGCCCGAAATGAGAATCGCATGTGGAATGCAAGTGTAATCAATATGCAGGTTTACCAGGTTTATGTAAATTAATTATATGATAGAATGAAGAAAATATGTGGTTCGTACGTAAATTATTGACCTGTCACCTTTAATTATCCGAATGCAACGACATACTTTTAACAAATTTCATACCTTCGTCTCAGCCGCTATTAAATTTTAGTCCTCTAACATAACACATGACAACATTTGACATTTATGTTGTAAGCCAGACCATAAAATGCAACATTTTACCAGATGTTACAAGAACCATCATGACAGCCAATTATGATGTACACCTGGCACCATTTTCATCAATGGCCAACTACGTATCTTAAGTCTGCTGGTGAAAACGCAGTTGTCTAACTAAAATGAGTTGTTGCTGTTGTTCGGGGTCTTAACGCCCTTTTTTAGCACACAAGCTATACATGGCGGTCAGTATTAATGGTGGAGTACGAAACCTGGAAATCCGCGGAAAGAACCAACGACACACGAGAAGCTACTGGCAAGCTTTCTCGCATATCCACATTCGCCGAATCTTAAAATCGAATCCACATAGACAAGTGAGATGGCCGTGATCAGTAACGGAGAGAGCTAAAACCTCGGACTCTTGGACACCCAGACACCTAGATATCCAGTTGGAAGAAGCAGAGATTACATTTTCAAGTTTTCCACCATTATGATGATAATATTCAGGATTGCTTATTTTCGAATTTTCAGATTTTCAAAATGGCTGTCAGAGTAGCCATATTCAATGTCAAATTGAAACCATGGGTTAGTTAGGACCAACTATCCATCAGAAGTCTTAGTAAAAATCCCAATTTTCTTATTTGTTTATATACTATTATGTAAAAGACCTCTTACTAAAAATAACTTATTGTTTCATATTTTAATGTACCATAAAAGTGAAATCTTAGATATGCAACTACAAGATTAAATTAGTTCAAAAAGTAATTCTAAAAGTATAATCGACAGCTGGTATGTGTAATCAATTTGAATTTTATGTCATATTTAGAATGAGTGAATCAAATTCAAACAAGCTTAATTTTTTGAATAATTTCAAAATCTTCTACACTACGATGGTAATCGCTACGACTTGACACATTTTCCTTAATTTGGAACTATAAGTCATTAAAACTTATACAAGATGTACACCCTTAATCATGTTGCTTACCTTTCCTCAATGATTTTCTTCCAGCTTGCCTTCTCAATCATTAAATCTTTAAATCTATAATTGGAGACAACTACACAATCTTCCCTCTCCGCCAGATTTAAAACAAATCTGTCAATTAAATGGATTATGAAACCAAGTGAACAAATAATATATTTAGTCAATATATTTAAGTTTAAGTTGGTTTTCATTTAGTTTAATAATTACACAGTAATAGGAGCTTCAAATTCAATACATAACAAGCCCAAAATGAATGGCTTATATAAACTGTATGCAATGACAGCCATCAACTTGTATGCATTATCACGAGGGAGTAGTTCAGGAACATGCGTCAGGCTTTGCATGGAGTTAGGGCTTTTTTATAATACAACAGAGCAAAAATTTTCCGTGCACATTCTATACATTTATGATTTAATATACATTTTTTTGTTCATCCATTAGGCTTAATCTGTTTCTAATTACTATAAATGACGGTGTGTGTGCGTGTATGTGTATCAGAGAGAGAGAGAGAGAGAGAGAGAGAGAGAGAGAGAGAGACTTAACGTAGCTTTAACAATTTTTCTGTCATAACGCTACCATGTCTGCAGTGTGACAGTTTATAGTAATGTCTAGCAAAGGGGCATCATGCTGCAGACATGTTGCATGATGTCTCACCCAGTCACATTATCCTGACAAGGCCGAAGTCATAGCACTAACCTCATAATGCTGAGTGCCAAGCAAGGCAGCTCTTAGTACCATGTTTTTAAATCTTTGAAAATAACCTTATTGACATTATTAATCGAGTAATTTAATCTTTAAATAAATTAGATAATTCAATTAACTAGTCTAAATTGAAACAAGTATGATTTGAAAATTCCATCTTAGACGGAATCAAGCTCATCATTGTCCAGAATTGCGCATGTAATAATGAACTATGTTCCACATAAGGAGAACTTTTTCGAGTGATCGCAAAAATTTCCATGGATGGTTTGTTTGTTTTTAATAAATCACATAACCATGTAGAACTGAAATATACTCTGTATAAACAAATCTTGTTTCATTCATTGTAATAAAATTATATTTATATTATTTTAAATTTCACCCTTATTCCACGTCAGGTATGAAAGGAAGGAAATGAAACGAAAAAAAGACAAAATCAATCTAGCGTGGTGTTATATTGGTGATGTCATTAAATTGTCTGTAACAGCTGTCGAATGATGTCATTTGAGAAATGGATGTTGCTTATTATCATCAGATTAATTCGTACACGTTTGAAAATGGCCGGTATTCTAGGGTCGAGAGACAAATTACATAGCTCATAATGTAGAGGGGTTGTGGGGTGTGTGGATGTGGTCTGGATATTAACGCAGCTTCAACAATTTTTCAGTCATATTGCTACCATGTCTGCATTGTGACAGTTTATAGTGACGATAGCACTGGAGCATCCTATCGTAGATATGTGACATTATGTCCCATCCAATCACACTATCCTGATACCAGGCCGACCAGTCCTAGCACAAACCTCTTTATCCTGAGCACCAAGCGAGGCAGCTGTTAGAACCATTTTTATAAGTCTTTGCTATGACTCGGCCGAGGATCGAATCCACGACCTCCTTTATCTGAGGTGGACGCTCAGCTCGTAATGAAACGTAAATATTATCTAGTTGTAATGGTGTAAAGGAATGATTGCTCAGGTCTTTATACCACTGATGCAACACTGCTTCTTCTGAGATGAGACTCCAAGCGTACTCCAGATACTAGTCCAATGTCTCTTGTCTCATCATCAGGCATTGATCGTGTTGAATTTGACAGGAATAATCGTTTTGACATCAATAGGGATGGTTCTTGATCAACCCTGTAATGGTTTTCGTCAGATGTTTAGCAAAACAGGAAGCTACATGTTGTTTTAATTCCAGTCACAAAAATTTCACCGTGTCCTCTTCGTCCTTGTCGTTTTTGGTTAGTGGTTCTGCTTCCACGATATCCTCTCATTCCATTTTCACACATTCTCCACCAATCAGAGAAAGATAAGTGTATTTTATAGCTTCTAGTCTAGAATTGACTTTTCTCAAACTGAAGCTTATTTAACACGTTCAGTGCAAATTTCAATTAACTTAAATATGCCAGGGGAATGAGCTTAAAGAAGACAGCTGCGTAGTCTAACACCATGTAGAACAATAATAAATAATCTGAGAACAACCTATGATGACAGGTCTGTTAAAATTTTCACAAGCCTATAGGATGTCTATATATAATTGTTCTTGACTAAATGTTTATTACATTTAACTGGATATTGTAATGTCCTCCATTTGCCCATTTGTCTATCAATGTTCATATTTCATGAACTGCTAGCAATGCATCAAATTTAGTACATATGTTGGCATTAACTATGTTCAAGAGCATGTGTTTTGTGCCTGAGTAAAAGGTCATGCATGACAGTTGACATTTATCTACATTTGCACCCTTTTTCTTGTTAGAAAAATTACTTAAAACATTACACGACTCTTTAAGACCACTATATCTGTAGTTTATCTGGTACATTTGTTTTAGAATGGTTTGAAACTTGATTAACATTATACTTAACATCTAAACATGCAGATATTGGAAAATCGCATTGCGTCCATAATTTTAGGTTATTGCCATTGACATGCACCTGGATGCAATGCAATACGATTTTTTAAATGTAGCTGCTCTATAGTATGGCTGTTGTATGTTAATACACGACCATATCATCTATGTATTATACTAGATGTCATTAGACGTCCACGTTGGCTTGAAATCAGTGATACCAAACTTCAGTACGTTGTAAAATGATGGAAATGCGCAGCTATTAATGCTGACAAATCATTGAAATGAAATAATATTTGCATAAGTAGATATTCAAGTTGACAAATCGTTGACATGCATTATATTCTAGTGCAATATCAGTATATATTGTATCAGTATTGTGTAGTAATATTCTCTTGCTTACCTTGCATATATATTACTCCAGAATTCCTTCATACCATGAGCCAGAAAATTATAAAATACCTACAACCGGCAGAACAGACCCATTTATATAATAGGCCCGTTTCTGTTTGATCATGTATTTTGACTACTCAAATGTACTTGAGGATCAAGTTGGAAGTGTATTCAACCTGAACATATTACATTCTTGTCTATTTTGTTATAGCTGTTGTAGAACTTGACCATTTATTGGAGAAGGGAACTGTGATATTGAATTAACTAATTGTGACAGGTAAATATTGTAAACCTAAAGTTTATATTCGTTAATCTTACGGTCAGTCACCAGTAAATTATGAAAAAGGTTTGCACTGCAATTATGTACATTATCCTTTAAGCTCGATATGTATTGAATTTGAAGCTCCTATTACTGTGTAATTATTAAACTAAATGAAAACCAACTTAAACTTAAATATATTGACTAAATATATTATTTGTTCACTTGGTTTCATAATCCATTTAATTGACAGATTTGTTTTAAATCTGGCTGAGAACGAAGATGGTGTAGTTGTCTCCAATTATAGATTTAAAGATTTAATGATTGAGAAGGCAAGCTGGAAGAAAATCATTGAGGAAAGGTAAGCAACATGATTGTCTACTTGTATTAGTTTTAATGACTTGTAGTTCCAAATTAAGGAACATTTGTCAAGTCGTAGCGATTACCATGTACAAATTTAAAAATTATTCAAAGAATTTTGCTTATTTGAATTTGATTCACTCACTCTTCATATGACAAAATTCAGACAATTTGATTACACATACCAACTGTCCATTATACTTTTCGCATTATCGTTGTGTTTTTTCAACTAATTTAATCTTGTGCTTGAATATCTATGGATTTCACTTCTGATACATTAAAATATGAAACAATAAGTTTCTGTTAACAGGACGTATAATCCCATCTAATAGTATTTAAACAAATAAGACAATTGGGATTATTATCATGGTGGATGACTTGAAAATATTGTTATCTCTGCTCCTTCATATTGAATAGTTGCTCCTTTCAGTGTGTGTCCCGAGTGGCCGTGCTGTCTTTAGCGCTCTCCGTTACTGATCACGGCCATCTCACCTGCCTGCGTGGGTTCGATTCGGCGAATGTAGTTATGCGAGAAAGGTTGCTGGTAGCTGCTTGTCGTTGGTTCTTTTCCGTGATTTTCCAGGTTTCGTACTCCACCATTAATACTGACCGCCATGTATAGCTTGTATGCTAAAAAATGGCGTTAAGACCCTGAACAACAGAAACAACTCATCTTTTTAATTAGATAGATACGTTTTAACCAACAGACTTAAGATACGTAGTTGGCCATTGATGAAAATGGAGCCAGGTGTACATCATAATTGGCTGTCATGATGGTTCTTGTAACATCTGGTAAAATGATACATTTTATGGTATGGCCTACATCATAAATGTCAAATGTTGTCGTGTATTATGTTAGTACTCTTTCCTTCACGTTCTTTCCATTCTAAAAAATTGAATAGCTGGCTGAGACGAAGGCATGAAATTTGATTAAAGTATATCGTCGCATTCGGATAATAAAAGGTGACAGGTCAATAATTTACGTATGCAACACATCTTATCTTCATTCTATCAGAATTAATATACTTAGATTAAACTTGGCAGAGCTGCATATTGATTAAATTTGTCTTTCATTCCACATGCGATTCTCACCTCGAGGCAGTATATTAACGTTTTTTTGTGAGTGTTGTATATTATTGCTACCATGTTGCTACCATGTCTGCATTGTGACAGTTTATAGTGACGATAGCACTGGAGCATCATACCGTAGATATGTGACATTATGTCCATTCCAATCACACTATCCTGATACCAGGCCGACCAGTCCTAGCACAAACCTCTATCCTGAGCACCAAGCGAGGCAGCTGTTAGAACCATTTTTATAAGTCTTTGCTATGACTCGGCCAAGGATCGAATCCACGACCTCCTTTATCTGAGGTGGACGCTCAGCTCTAATGAAACGTAAATATTATCTAGTTGTAATGGTGTAAAGGAATGATTGCTCAGGTCTTTATACCACTGATGCAACACTGCTTCTTCTGAGATGAGACTCCAAGTGTACTCCAGATACTAGTCCAATGTCTCATCATCAGGCATTGATCGTGTTGAATTTGACAGGAAAAATCGTTTTGACATCAATAGGGATTTTTCTTGATCAACCCTGTAATGGTTTTCGTCAGATGTTTAGCAAAACATGAAGCTACATGTTTTAATTCCAGTCACAAAAATTTCACCGTGTCCTCTTCGTCCTTGTCGTTTTTGGTTGGTGGTTCTGCTTCCACGATATCCTCTCATTCCATTTTCACACATTCTCCACCAATCAGAGAAAGAAAAGTGTATTTCATAGCGTCTAGTCTAGAATTGACTTTTCTCAAACTGAAGCTTATTTAACACGTTCAGTGCAAATTTCAATTAACTTAAATATGCCAGATGAATGCATAAAAAAAGAGTGCCCATGGAAAAGACTGGACCATGCATGAAATGCCCTGAGAAGCAATTAGCACCCTACCTTGACTAATTGTCTTGGAATGCCTTTTGTGCTTCATTTGAAACTGAATATATTCAAAATGGTACATAAAATATAACAAAGTCTGTAAAGTGTAGAGAGAAACAGGGTTTAGCCTATACATCAGTTTTGCTTACAAGATGTGCATGTAATTCACCATCAATATGGGTACTTCTATCTTTGAAGAACTCTTGTATCAGTGTGTTGTGTATCATTAATTTGTGTAGATAATTCATCTGTTTTAGGGACTGACCATTTATCTGGTGTTGGGCTCTGGTCTTTTTTCTGATGCTGGCTGTTTTTTGTTGTTTTATTACCTTATTTACTTTTTGTATTTACTTTTACTTTTTAAATATAATGGGCTGCTTTTTGCAATACATCAAAGCATATATAACATAATGTGCTTTTTTGCAGTAAATCAAAGCAAGAAAATATTTTTCAAGCTATCATATTGTAACAATTTATTTGTAAAATTATACTGTGCTACGTGTGCCGACTTGCTGTGAGACAAGGCATTCAGAAAACCGAGTAAGGGATAAAAGCAAACCTCGCTACAAAGCGAGCCAAGAGAAAGGTGAACCAACATCAGCCTCAACAAGAATCCATCTTCACCTGCAGCAAGTGCAACAAAGATGGTCACGCAAGGGTCGGACTCTTCAGCCACTCGCGACGTTATTGGTAAGGCACCAAAACGGAGTTGCACCATCGTCTCTCGAAGACTGACGGATGCCAGCAACAACAAATATATACTTCAGACTCTTAGAACCTTCTTCCCCCCCCAACACACACGAAATACAAGCCCCATGGTTGTTTTACATGGACCGTTTCCTGGGAAACAGTTTCTTCCGAGTGAACTGAAGTTCGCATATAGATATAAAACTCAGTTTACCTCTAGGAATATTTAGCGACTATGGTCGCCTAATTTACGTCACCTAGTTTAAAGTACCTCTTGTTTTGTTTTAAAACCCACCCACAAGCCCAATAAATAAGAAACCCCATGCCCCATTGGTTTTAGATGGGATTTCCCTAAAAAAAACATCAGCTGGGAAAACTGAACTAATCTCTGTATTACGATTGTTATTAATCCTAGATTCATCCGACCCTTCCAATCCTATTTGTCATTTTTGGACATTTGTAATGGACTTGTTTGATACTTGGACGTGCCCAAATATAAACAATCACATTCGGGACACCTCTTACTTTCGTACAAACTATGTTTAGAACACATACACAAACGCGCGCCCGCCAAAAAGTATTAAGTCCCCTTTATGTATGCGCCGTCTCAAAAGAAACGGGGAGGAAAACATTGCTTCCCTTTGTGTAGACAGCACAATCTTCACTAGCCAAATTTACGATATGTAAGCAATTCTTGAAATATTTATCCAATATTCATGTATACAAGGACGAGCGTACCATTTTTCTTTGTTACGTGACAAAGGCTCGTACTCGGCAACAAAAACAGTGAAAGCTAAATAGTTTTGTATATTTTAACAATTTATTCCTCTTGACAACAATGAAACAATTGTTAAAAGGACATACAATTTGTACATATAATCCAAATAGGATTCTAATAATAAAAACAAGTCCCATCATTAAATAGTCCTATAAGAATCCATGTTCGAGTCCTGACGAGGTACGAATATGGAGGGAAATGACGTCATATGTATGAATAACAATTTCTCACTTGTATCGCAGTCCGTTTCCGAATAATTCCAGAATTTCCATGGAATCTTTCAGAATCTTTTATAAGTCAACTTGTTGAATATCCAGGAGAATAAATTATTGAATCAAAAAAATCAGCCGAAGAAACAATACACTTTGTTCCTTCAAGGTTTTGAATGACTGCCCGAAAAAATAATGTTAGAATGGGTGTTTAATTCTCCGAAACCACATTTCAAATCTCGCGAGATTGGCAATGTGGTCTCTTACTACACGTCCTGTCGCGTTGTCCAGCATAGACCCACTTAAAAACCAATCTTCAAAAAAGTTGTTTACAAACATTGATCACGTGAAGAAATTATGTCCGTAATGCTGAATAATCATTTTAATTCCTGTTGATTTTTTTCCAAGGTAAGACGGAATCGATAATTCGCACGTATTACTACTTCGTCTGAAGTAAACAGCTCTGTGCTACAAGTATATCTAACTGCGAAAACAATACCGAATCCGAGAAAAATATTCCTTGCAATTAAATACAATGAAGCAAAAAAAAATTATTCTTTCACACAAGCAATGTAATCACATACGTAACCATACATATATACATATATATTCATCTACACAAATACACAAACGCACACGTAAATATCCACCCACCCCACATATGTACAAAAATGCATACGTATATTTTATTTTATTTATTTTATTTTTATCATTGAAATGGAATATACTTTTCCGACAAATGCTTAGATTTGTGTGGAATTCTTCAAAAAACGCGGGCATAAAGTGATGGTTTTTGTGCCCCAGTACCGGTCGTATAGGCCTTAGCCAATAGATGATCAATCTATTCTGAATGAGTTTAAAGATGTCTGCATCGTCTACACACGTAGAGATCAACCTATGTTGACAGGTCACTAATAATTCTCAAACTTATAGGATTTCTAGATTACTTGTAAGGGATATTGTAATGTCCTCCATTTGCCCATCTGTCTATCCATGTTCATATTTCATTGCTTGTTAGTAATACATCAAATTTGGTACATAGTTAATGGAATTTATGTGCAAGGGCATACGTGTTACTTGCCTGGGGGTAAAAGGTCGTGCATTTAAAAATTATAAAATGCTACAACCGGCAGAACAGACCAGTTGGAAGTGTCTTCAGCCTGAATATATTCTTGTCTTTTCTGTTCTAGCTGTTGTAGAACATTACCATTTATTGGAGAAGGGAATTGTGATCTTTAATAAAGTGAATTATTTAAAAGGCTTGCAATTCAAATATGTACATTATCATTTAAGCTCGATATGTATTTAATTTGAGCTATTGTTGTGCAATTATTAAAATTAATGAAAATCTGTTGACTGATACATCTTTGTTCACTTGGTTCAAAGTGTACACCGTGTAGATAAATAGGATCAAACCTGTTACCAACCTACGGCGACAGGTCAGGTAAAATTCTCACAAACCAATATTTTTATATGTAATTGTTCTGGACTAGATGTTTATTATTACTTGTAACGGGATATTGCAATGTCCTCCATTTGCCCATCTGTTTATCCATGTTCATATTCCATGAACTGCAATACAAATTTGGTACATAGGTTGCCATTAACTATGAAAGCATATATTTTACGCGTCTTTAGTCATGCATATATTTTTTTGGCCAATTGGTTCAAGATTTGTGGGAATTTAGAAAGACCGGAAACAAAGTGATGTTCTTTGTGCTCCAGTACCGGTCGTATAGGCCTTCCAAACGTAAGCCGCGATGATCAATTCTGAATGAGCTTTAAGAAGATGGCTGCCTCGTCTACACACCGTGTATATCAATAGGATCAAACCTGGTACCATCCTATGATGACGGGTCAGTAAAAATTCTCAAACCTATAGGATTTCTATAAGACCTTCCAAACAAGCCAATACAAGATAAACAGTTTGAACGAGCTTCAAGATGTCTACTGTAGAGTAATTGTTAAATTACCACCTTAAGTCATCCATTAACTAGACCTTTTTGTGTGGAATTCTTCAAAGATCGCGGACACTGATGCTTTTTGTGCCACAGCTCCCATGTGTAGCGGAGGGGGAGTGCATAAATTGATGTAGTCGTGCAACATGGGTACAAACAATATACATCTTTCTGCATCATAAAATATACATTATATAACATGTTAAAATTATGTATTGATAATCTTTGCTGATAAATTGGGAAAATATCAAATGTATTCCGATTTCAATCATGGGAATGGAAAATGCAATTGTGGAATTTTGTTACGCTAGGCTCTATAGCTATTGTCCGGAATTCTCATTTTGCTAGATATTCATCTCTATCTGCATTAAAATGCTGTAATGCCGGAACAGCTACGCTCAGTCTGCAAAGACGTGGCTTCAGTTTACTCTTGATGGGTTTGAAAGGTTGTCACCTCCCCAGTTACATGCACTCTACGAAGACGGTTCCACATTCTCAACGTCAACCGCTTTCTCCTTTGCCCAGATTCGACAGGTTACACAACTGCAATTTTGAAATATACAGAATGAAGAAAGAGACATCTGCTTTATGAATTTACTCAGCCAGAAGATTTAAGCTATAAAATCGTATGCACAATTGATGGTATTTTTAATACAATACGTAATCTCTCCTGCTCTTGTCTGTATATGAACCAAATGGTTACATGCACATTAACATCTGGACAATGTAACAAGTTTGTAAAAGATTCAGTTATGTAATATGCCAAAATTAATGCCGTGATTTTATGGGCAATACGCACAAATACAATACACAAAGGCCAACTGGACACGAATCTGCATCAGTCCGATTTGTTTTAAAAATTGCTCACGTTATCAAATTATGAATTGCGCAGGTTTGCAAGTCTCGTAGCAGTCCAAGTAGCGCATTAGAAGTAATTTTAATTTTAACGGATGCCATAAAATACATTGTACTACATGAAATATCCAGTAATAATGCAGGAAAAGATGATAAAATCCTGAAATAAACAGTTTAAAAATTGCCTCGAAGCAGTATGAATGAGCTGCATTGGCAACACTAGTCAAGGCCATTCCAGTCAAATTTACTATTGTTTGGGTTACTAAGTGTTTGGGAATTGGGTTAATTTGTTTCAAGCCAACAGTTGAAGGTGTATATATCCCCATCAAATGTTAAAAATCAATAGGTATTCTTGACCGTCGTAAAATGTAAGACGTTAGCATTCGATCCAATATTTAATTTAAAAATAGGTTTATACCTTTCATTCAACTACACAATTTCAAAGCGCTACATTGGGTAAATATTGTAGAAATATTGGAAATAATCCTGTTTATAAAATCTTGTAAATTGCCATTATTCCAATTATTTCCTCCCTTACAAGCTGCTTGGAGCTACAATGAATTGATAATGACATTTGCAAATTTTAAAATGATATTTCACATTCGATAACGATGAAAAATGTTTTGCAATTCTGACAGTCTATATCGAAATCTAAATGGGGGAATTAAATGTATCCTTTTCCGAAACAGACGAAATTTAGGCAAACAATTGCCATAAAAGTTATATCCCGTTGATAGCTTAAACAATAAAGTTTCAAGAATATAGGTGGAGAAAACCTAAATTTCGGTCCTTGGTGTAAAATTACTGTATATGATGCATTTGACCAGTTAAACAGTAAACTTCTAAACCCCAAAGCAATATAAAGGGAGGATTTAATACACCGGATATTAAAAGCAAAGCGATTCTATTTTACCAAATTAAGATCATGAAAAACGTAGCAGTAGTAGTAGTTGTAGTAAAACATTTTACATTTGACCGTGGTTGCAGATACAGCAACGTACCCGCTTTTGTCTAATTTCTAAATTAAAAGATTTTTATTTCGGTTCAAATTCTAGACGTAGATCAAGACTAATAGAAGGTTTAATAGAATGGTTTAGAAAATTTGTGTACAATTTGCGGAAATTATTTTAAGATTTGTTTTAGAAAATGTTCTACACAAGTTTAGTGTGGATGTATTTATGTTTTAAATACAGATTATTCGTTCCTTTTAATATCTGTCTAGATTCATATGCTGTTGAAATACAATTTAGAGAGTATTCATTGAAACTGCAAAGCGATCCTCGACTGAAGACAATTTTGGGATTCCTGAAAAATAGACTAAATGGAGTATATCACTGAACTGGCACAACAGCTCAAAGCAATTATTGTATCGGCAGATTCAAGACCGGGAATTCATTAACAAAAAATATTTAGTCTTAAATTTCACAACTCTTCTCGTTGGTCAGTGGTCTTTTCCGGTTTTTACCCGGGTTCTTCCTTCATTAATACTGGCCGCCATGTTTAGCTTTTCGTGTGCTGAAAAGCAACAACTTCACAATGCTGCAAGTTTCTTTAAAATGTTAACGTTATTATTTAGGGAAAGAATTTTACCAAGATTAGTGAACTAAAACTATTTGGATATCTTAAAAACATTACAATAATAAGCTATCAAACGCTACTGAAATAAAAAGATAAATATAGTCCATTTACAGTATTGAAATATACTACATAAAAGGGGTAGATTTAGCAGTACAATACGCTGTTTAACTGAATCAAACAATATAGACAAGTCTCATTTTAACAATTATAAATACAACATCCAGAATATATATTATCTCAGTTCAATGTAAATGTAATACAAGATTTTCCAGGAATTATATTAATTATATTATGATAACAAATTCAATCCATGTAGGTGAGAATGCCGATTTCAAATCTTTAAAATCCCTAAATAAAAGTTTCCATTAAATTTCATTTTCATTCTACATAAAAATCTCATTCTACATAAAAATATCCCCACACACACACACACACACACAACGTTCCGATTGGAGTATAAATTACCATACAGAAATAACTATAGGTAATCGCTAAATTTCCTTCTGGGATACTTTGTAACTACCCCTAGTCTCGAAATTTACCTGCTTTCAGTACAACTGTTTGGTGTTTCTTTCAAAATATAATTTATACAACCGTCACCCCCGCAAAATAACATGCTCCAATCATATTGACGGTCCACCCAAGAAACCTATTTGCCTAGAAATTCGGAGTATAGATATTCCAATACAAAAAAAAGTTCTTTATAGGTAATGACTCGATTTCCCTGGAGGATATTTAGTAACAGTATATTGACACCAAATTATAACCGTCCTCTTTCAATATACTCAAAATAAATATCCCCCTGTGCGGAAATCACTCGTACCATACTTGTTTACTACAGTTCATTAATATGAAACATTTATATAAAGTTTTACATTTTTTTAAAAAGCATTACCTCAAAATCTTTCATTTCAATATATAAATCCGCAATCCTTCGAAGTCCTCGTGTCGTCTTATTGAAATGTTAGACGTACAATATACAACTTGTCAAAATATTTGGAAAAGAACCATGAAAATCACGACACGCAGCTGCGTCACCAATAAAATTAGCATCCGGGCTCGCCCAATGATGGTTGCCAAATCGCGTAAATAAATGTAATAACCAATATTTCGTTGGAAATTAACAAACCCGAGAGTAAAAAAATCACCTTTATAAACTGTCCACAACGAAGACCTGCGAATAACGTCTGGAATATCAGACCTTATAATATATAATTCCCTATTTCATTCAACCATTACTTTATTTGCACATGCAACGCCATTTTCACGTTTTAAAACAGCGACCAGGTAGTGCAGGAACATGCTTTGGGATTAGCACGAAGCAATTAATTTTTTTCATAACACTGTGGAGCATTCTTTTTGCGTGCTCAGTATAAACAAACATGATTTAATGTACAAAAATGTTCTTGTTCATCTCTTGGGCTTAAATGACATGGATAACGCACAATTCAACACAGGTGGGTTGGGGATAGTACTCTAATTGCGAAGAAATGGCTAGAAATTACACTTCACAAAAACATTAGGTGCTTTTTTAATATATTATGCAACGTCACACACTACAAAAAGTCAAAAGTTCAAAATTCTATAAATAAACTAATAAAATAACTAATAATATAAATGAAAAAAAAACTTTTTTTCAGTATGTGTGTATATTAAATATTAATGAAGTGACGACATATACACATATACTATAAGTTTTGTTTCTAGGAAAACTGGGAAATGATTTGGATATAGCGGCTGTCCTCGCAAATAAACTATACAGCAACATACAACATAGCACAATACATATAACATACATAGGACGTAGGAGTCATTTAGCCAAGGTCACATGAATATGAACAAGGGGAACGACCCCGATAGGGTAAATGAAACCTTATCGGATGAGTCAACCGTTAGATACACTAGGAATAAATACACCATCAAAAATTGAGAACATAATAAAATTTTTGATCAAAATTATTTTTATAAATATTTTTTTAAATATTTTGCACAATACATGGCTAACCGGGGAAGTTACCTTAAGAAGACACATAATAAGGAAAATACCTAAGTGTCCCATATGTCAAAAAATATAACTTCACTAAAATACATGTAATAACTGAATGTAAAAAGTGAAAAGTAGAAAGGAATGCTATAATCACAGAAAATACAAAAACGGAGAATTTTAGGAAAAGCATGGAAAAATATCTTGGCTAACGGCGTTATGTATAATGGAGCGTGCACAAGTAGCCAAAACATATTTATATTCCAATATGAATTATATCCTTAAATCAAATGATGCAGATAATAAAAAATAGAGAAAATGGGCATAGTTATTATTAAATACATATGGGGTTATGGAACCCACTACATTCAAAAAGAGACACTATATAAGTCAAAAAATAGAGAAGGTCTAAATTTACCCAACCCAATTTTAATAAAGCATAATAATATTTTAAACCGTTTTTAAACTCTTAAATCTAAACCCAATATGCCTTGGGAGGCACTGTATATATATATATATATATATATATATATATATATATATATATATATATATATATATATATATATATATATATATATATATATATATATATATATATATATATATATGGTAATGGCTAATTATGAAAAATAGACTAATATTTATAAAAATAACAATTTAAGTAGACTATTAGAAGTACCAAGGAAATTAAGATATGTAAAAATGCTAATGTTTAAATGCAGAATATAAGAATAACAGAAGTAAAATTGAAAATGAAATATGGGGGTAAACTGGGTGGGGTAATATGAAAAAAAATGGGGAAAAATAAACTCGTTAAAAATGCAAAGTATAATATTTCAATATTTGCACAATACATGGCTAACGGGGAAAATCGCCCTAAGAAGACACATGATAAGGGAAATGCCTAAGTGTCCCATATGTAAAATAAACAAATTACTAAAATACATGTAATAACTGAATGTAAAAAGTTAAATGTAGAAAGGAATACTATAATCAAAGAAAATACAAAAACGGAATATTTTAGAAAAAACATTCTTTTATATTTAGACGGAAATTTTAAAAAAGATACATATATGAAAATAATTGAATACCTTATATCTATAATGAAAAAGTGTGGGAAAGTTATAAGAATTAGGAAATGAAAGATTAACCAAACTAACAATTGTACTAATAATAACCTAATATCTATTATTTTTTCTTTATTGACAGGAATTTACACATGGAAGAAGTAAGAGACAAGGACGTCGTAGGGCTATATCACATGGCGATACGCGAAGTGGGCAGGCCTGCGGAAGAGCCTCCGAAAATCCCATGTGTAGCTCTTTGTTTCATTTTTTTTTTTTGTCCTTTTTGTTAATTTTTTACAACTTATAATAATTATAATGAAAATTGCTTTAAAAACATGCAGGGAGTAACATAGTTACTGCATCTTATAATTAAATATATAGTACCTATATAAAGGGAAATACGTTACAATACGCAAAGTCAGATATAAATTTTACTTGTTTTTTAAATATATTATGCACCGTCTCAACCTAAAAAAAAGTCCAAAATTCAAAATGACATAAATTAACTAATAATATAAATGAAATAAAAAATCTCCTTTTTCTCAGTATATGTGTGTATATTAAACATGAATTAGTGACAATATATACACATACTAGAAGTTTTGTTTCTATGGAAATGATTTGGATATAGCAGCTGTCCTCACAAATATACTATATAGATACATACAATATAGCACAATACATATAACATACATAGGAAGTAACTGCGGCACTGGTATTTTATTTATATATTTATATAATATTAGTGTTTCTTAGGTATCATAAAAAAAACTATTGTGATTCATTGCAATCGTATCCACTTCTATATACATATTACGAGGAATTGTGCGTGTGTGATTTGGATTTCTAACGCAGCTTTAAAACAGTCATGTCTCTAAGGTGTCTCCAGTGTGGCAGTTTATTGTTATATCTAGTGCCGGGCATCATGCCACAGACATGTGACATGATGTTCCACCATTATCCTGACACCAGGCCGACCAGACCTAACACTAACCCCTTAATGATGAGAGCCTATCGAGGCAGCTGTGAGTACCGTTTTCGTAAGTCTTTTATGACTCAGCTGGGGATCGAACCCACGACCTCCCTCATTCGAGTCGGAAGCTATAACCACTAGGCCACAGGAGAGGTTTATATATAAGACGAGGAAGAAAATCCTTTAAATATCAGAGCAAAGGTGTGTAAGTCCTGAAATTTATTGTATTAAAGAAAAAAAAAACATTCGTTGCCGTTATGTTTATTTTAATGAGTTGAGCAAATACTTTTTTCTTATCTCTAGGTAGTCCTAGACTGAAAGACATCGACCCTGATATTTATGTCTTGGGGGTCGATGTCTTACATAGGCGCCGTGTAGCGTGTTACGATATCGATTAAAGGCATACATTTTAGTTAGTTGGAGCGCGATGTTAGCTGGGAATACCGAAATCGGTTCAACGGATGATAAGAATCTTGAAGCTATATTAACATTTTCTTCAATATAAATTTTTTTTTCGTTAAGTTAAAAGAACATACTTCAACTTAATCCGATATCCGCATTCCTTGCTTACATCGCTTTCCAAGTAACTGAAATGTTGGCCAACGGAACTTGAGAACATGTCCATTTGCTTCAGTGCAAATTTGTATTTATTAGAAACACGACATCAGAGTAAATAAAGTTTGACTAAAACAAGACGTTAATGTAGAAAAGCATCGATATTGGCTGCCAAGTATGCGAGATATTACTTTTCGTTAAGAAGTTAGTCGACATTAGAACACGCTACACAGTACCGGTGTTTAGGCAGTAAGATCTTCAGATGTCTTACATTATAGGACTAAACTCCAGGATGACTTTCGGTGTACCACATTTTCCAAGCATTTGTGTGATAGAAATCTTGACCGGTTTAATTTTTTTCCTGCTGGAGTAAATTTTGCGATATCGCCTATAGGTGTGACCTAAACTAAGTAACAAAGCGAAAACGAGCAAGTTTTGTAACACTTAATTTATTGCCTTGGTATATATATTGAAAATTCTAACAATGTACAGTATTCAGTCCCAAAGAAGCCTAAAAGTTTCATCACAAGTAAAAATGTATAAAGTTCCAAGGGAATTCCAATTATATTCCAATATGGGATGCGTTAATGTGCCTGTAGTCTCGAACTTGGTTTATCCCAAGGGCCTGAAGTGTGATGATGTCTTAATAGTCTTTTGATATATCACAAATATAATAAGAAAGCTATTTTTTTAAATCTGAAATCACCAATAATTCAAAATTAATGTTCCATTCCAAGAATATTATAGATTGACCCTTTTCTATTTCCAGTGAATAATTTGAATAAATTCAATCCAAATTAATACTGAATGCAAAAATAAGACTGATTTTGCATCTTATATGCAATAATGAGTAATTTCTCGAGTAAACAGCATTATATAAAAAGCTAAGACACGAGAAAGAACCAGGAGGATTGTTGAAATTTAAATGTCACGCGTCCTTTTTTTAATGTTAATCATATAAATATAATATGCTAATAGCTAAATATAAATATACTGATTTTTAAGCTAATCGAATAAACCAGAATATTGAAACAAATTCTTTTTCCAGTCGTAGCAATGGGAAAGGTTTTCATAGGAAAAGGTATTTTGTTGGGTTTAACGCCATGTTTCAATAGAAGATGAGCTTTACAGGAGTGTCAGTCTAAATAGTGGAAGAAACCACAGAAACACGAGAAGCTACTGGCAAGCAACTTCCCACATTGGCGATTCCCAGATTCAATCCCAGACGGATACCGCTTTAGACCACTCGGCCACTATCCTCCAATCCACAAAGGAAGGGTCTAGATACGATTTTACGGTATTTTAAAAAGAGATATAGTACGTTGGTCTCTCATCATGTATTTGTCATATCGGCTTCGAAAAGGGAACATCCGAGAACTTGCATAAAAGATAAATAAAGAGGAATTAAAAACCAACACCTGTAATAGATCAAGTGATTATAAATAAACGATTCCCTAGTCTATTCACCAGGTAGAAGAATCGGAAGAAAGGTCAAAACTTATAAAATCCAATTAGCTAAAAAATTTTGCTCACAAACCAATACGATTTATAGATACAAACTTCGGATTTAACCTCTCCATCATGTAAAAAAAGTTGTGTTCTAAGTATCCTTATTTCTGTCATTGGAGTAGAAAAGATTTTCTAGGAGGAATATAGAGATTTGTTTAAGTTGTCATGGGGTTTTGTTTGCCCCTGTACTGGTCATTTTGACCTGGACAAGTTGAGTTAAGACCAGGGCTTCTAGGCCACTAAAGCCTTTGAAACGGAACCTGTAAAGGATCAATAAACAAGACGATCGCCGGATAAAAAATATAGGTGAATATGTTGTTGTTGTGCTTAACGCCATTTTTCAGCACACTATAGGCTATTCATGGCGGCCAGTATTAATGGTGGAGGAAGAAACCGGGAAATCACCGGAAAGAACCACCGACCCACGAGAAGCTACTGGCAAGCTTTCTCACATATCCACATTCGCCGAATCCTAGACTCGAACACTCGTAGACAGAGATGAGATGGCAGTGATCCGTAACGGACAGCGCTTTAGACCACTCGGCCACTCGTGGCCCGCAGGTGAATATGTATTAATGCAATATGTTTCTTATTTCATTCAAACCAATGGAACGGGATTTTTTAAAAATGGTATAGAGATCTGTTTAATTTTAAATTGGCTGTGTGCTCAGGTCATTTTTGTATCTTCTAAACATGCTTAAAAAAGGCCTTCAAAACATCAAGCTTCAAGAGATTATAAATGACTAATCAGAAGGAAAGTTTTAGTAACTTTAAGATGACCGGTCGGTGAAATTTTCCTCACAAGCCAATACGATTTTCTAGATGGACGTTTGCTATATTTGGGATTATCCTCATTTTGTAGTGGTTTGATACCTATATATGCTCATCTTCCTATCCATATCCACCGACAATTAGAAATTAAAACTTGGTACATAAGTTGTATAGTGTCGAAGGCCAGAACAGCATACAATGAAGTTTTTTCCAGTTTCTGCTTACTGAGTTGTCTGCCTGGTGTACAAAATGTACGAATTGGAAGAAAATTAACAGCTTATGATGACTGGTCAGGGAAAGTTCTATCCTCGCAAATCGGCGCGATTTATACATGTATATGTTCTAAACACGTTTATCATGACCATGCCATGCGAATTAATACTATGTCCTCTATCCATCCGTATGTCCATCAATAACCACACATCTTAAAATACTTGATAAAAATTCTAGCATGGTACTTTGATTATTTGTGACAATTAATCTATAAAACATGGTTGTTTTGTCCCTCTATGGTGTCACGGGGAGGTGAACGTAGAATTTTGAATTTTTAGCATACTTCTTAAAGACCTATAACACGAGGATACATCAAATAGCCTACATCTTTTGCGTTATGAAATAACAAGCAACATATAAATATACAATATAAATATACAATATACTAATACTTTTGTATGTTATGTGTCATGGTTCTTACAAAACAAAAAAGAGAAGCCAACAAGCTTTGTAAAGTTAATTTATTTCCCTAGAAAAAAAAAAACAATGTAAAACAAAATGTTTATGAATCAAATCCAACTAAATAAAAATGACACCTTCACTTTAACTGAAACGCAAAACGAACCACGTGATAGGGTCACATGATCACTTCCTTTGAAGAGACGTAGCAGCATCAAAGTAGGCCATGTACGGATTTGATTTTACTGAACGAATATTACTAAAAAAATAAACTGCTTAAGCAGTGCTGAAATTATCTGAAATCTCGGTCACCAATAGCAAATGCAATGTTTCTACGAACTGCGTGTTATCGGGTGTAACAGCTAAACTTAATTTCTGTAAAAATGTCAAATTTAATGAATAAAGTTATTACAATAACAATAAAATAAATACACAATGATTTAAAAGTAACACAAGTAGTTAAATTACATACAAATAACATCAATTGTGAAGTATTCAAAGATTTAAAATTTAAGAGAAATAAACATGTAATAATCCATCAGATTTATTCTCATTTTAGTGGAAATGGAAAATACATTTCCACAAAAAGGGTTAAAGATTTGTGTAGAGTTCTTCAAAACTTTGGAACAAAGTGAGTCTTTTGTGCCTCTCTTCCGGTCGTACCAGTCCTTCAAAAAAGTTCTGCAAATAAGATTCTGAACGACCTTAAAGATGGCTGCGTGGTCCACACACAGGGTATAAGAATGTAAAACTGATAATTGCATCAAATGTATTCATGTCAAATGATGGGAATGAAAAATCATTTTAAGAACTGGCTGTGTGCAAGTGTTCACAAATCGGGAATCAATTCATGATCTGTGTGCCAACGGCATCTCGTCCTTCTGAAAAATAGTTTCGAAAGCAGCAAGCTGAAGAAAGGCTGCCTTGGACTGTTGATTACTTCCACTGCTGGTATAACCTAATGGATTAAAACAAGTAAAAAGGCATAAACATTTGCTAAATTTTAATGTTAACGTTTTACATGTGTTTTATATATACAATTATCACATTTTAAACTAGGAGTAGCTTTACATCTTCAATGATGTCGTATAACATTTGCAAATATTTGCAAGATTATACGTTTTTAAAAAAAAATGCATGTCCCTCAATTTTCTCATTAAGCTATTGGGGACCAAAACACTGTCAGTTCCGTAGTTTCCATTACGTCTTTACCATATTACATTTGACTGACCAAATGAGGCAAAAGATAATAGAAGCATGCGGTCCCAATTCACTAAAATCTATGACAGTTCAATTACTACTACACTATCTTAAACAAGATTCCTGAGGAATTATATTTTTTCTATTTCAATCACACATTTAACCAGTGCAAGAAAATTTATGGCATTGTGGGGAGAATAATCGTATCTGTCCTCTTGTCTAACCTGGTTTCTTCAAGAATTCATCAAGTGAAGGCCCATTTCTCCGCAATGGATCAGCTGGTGGCATGAACAAGTCTCCAGCAAAGCAATACATTAGCAATCTGCCATGAATGATGAATGAATATAAACCAAATTTATGGATTTAATATATGATACTTCCAATTTCCAAAAATCTTTCATTTGTCATGTGAATATATATTCACAGACAAATGTATAAATGGAAACGTGTAGATAACAGTTATACGGAAAACAAATATCCGAACTTGGCCAAGGCTATATAAACAATAATAATAATAATAATAATAATAATAATAATAATAATAATAATAATAATAATAATAATAATAATAATAATAATAATAATAATAATAATAATAATAAAATAATTAACAATTTTCAAGGTGTATAACATTAATTTTATCAAATTTTGCTTGAACAAATGTACCACATCCCCTCAACTTTCCATCATAACCCCAACATTTAAGCATCCGTAAATATCCGCCGTCACTATTACCTTGTTGAATCTGCCCATCAGAATTGTACGCGACATGTTTTCACTGCATCAAATACTAAAGTTACGGCACACAATTATATGAATGTATACGAAATAAGAAATAAGAAGCAACAGACTTTGCATAAAGTATTTATTAAATGATAAATGGCTTGAGCAGGGAACAAATCTAAAGTTTATTGATACTTAACATGTCATCTGTAACTGAGAACATTGCAATTTACTAAACAAAATACAATTCAATTGTTAAGTAGAAAAGTTAACATGTTAAAACGCTCCAAAGAGTCAAGTAACAAGCATTCAGAATCTAAAATAATGAAAATATTGCAAGCTATGGGTACTAGTAAGATCAAAGTCGTTACCCACCAAATCATCTAGTCTTAAAATATTTTATATTACTATTTTAGATGCGTTTTATTAAAAATTTATTTAAATTACACACTTTATACCGTGAATTAATAAATCAAAATTAAAGTTCAGATTTATGGATTTCTTGCTTGGTACAAACAATTGATATTAAACTAGTGCTGACACCATCACGAGTTGTTTCCACAACTAGATGACGTAACATCAGCTCTTCAGCAAAACAACCTCACCTGTCAAACTGACATTGCTTTGAATCTATTCTTAGGCTCACAACAAATATCAATGACGTAAGAGCACTAGGACTGGCATGATCTATCTTCCAGTCAATTATATCTTCGAATTTTTATGAACTAGTTGACCTTTCTAACCACTAAGTATAATTCAGCGAATATCACAGCGGATTTATTCTTGTTAAGACAGCAAGATGAAATAACTGATATTCGGTATTTAATCAATTTCTGCAGCAAAACAATTTTCGTTAGCTCAAACTGCTCATTTCTCGTGCTGCAGGCGCAACATCTGTAAGCAGCCACAATGGAGCAATGTATGGCAGTAGTAAATGGAGCATTTTTGCAACTGAATATACAAGGATATTTTTGTTTACATCCGAACATGCATGTAAAGTATCATTTCTCAAGCAATTTTCTACATTTGATATTTAAGTCTATGACACAAACGTCAATATGCATATAATCTAAAGAGTTTTGTTTGAAATCTTGCTATAAAAATCACATCTCAAGTAGATTATTGTTAGAATAATCTAGACAATTGAACGATTCAAATTCTCCACAAATTTTGTAGGCATGTCAATTCCGTGCAGAAGTAGTAAAACTTTTAAAATAGTGGCATATTTAGAGCGAGTGAATCAAACAAGCCTAATTCTTTGAATAATTTTAAAGCGTATACATCACGATGGTAATCGCTACGACTTGACAAATTTTCTCTAATTTGGTACTGCAAGTCATTAAAACTAATACAAGATGTAGACGCTTAATTATGTTGCTTACCTTTCCTTTTTTCTTACATCTTGCCTTCTCCATCATTAAATTTCTAAATCTATCATTGGAGACAACTACATCTTCCCTCTCCGCCAGATTTAAAACAAATCTGTCAATTAAATGGATTATGAAACCAAGTGAACAATTCAAGATATATGTAGTCAATAGATGTTCTCATTTAGTTAATAAAGCTATAGTAGTCAGATTTAAGTTGTTTTCATTTAGTTTAATAATTACACAACAGTAGTAGCTTCAAATTCAATACATATCGAGCTTAAAGGATAATGTACATATTTGCATTACAAGCCTATCAATTCACTGGAGAATATCCCGGAATATTAAGAACGAAAATAACCTTTAGATTTACAATATTTACCTGTCCTAGTTAAATTAAGATCACTATTCTCTCCAATAAATGGTCACGTTCTACAACAGCTAGAACAAAATTTAATATGCTCAGGTTAAATACACTTGATCCAAAGGTACACTAAAGTCGTCAAAATACATCTTCAAAACAAACTTAAAGCAATTCTCCATTAAATGTACTGCAAATGGCAGCGAATAAACTATTTCGAATGGGCCTATTATATGCTGTCAGACTGTTCTGCTGGTTATAGGCATTTTCTGCTGGTTGTAGGCATTTTCTAACAATTTTCTAATAATGTCAGTACAATTTTTTCCACATGTTGACACTACTGATTTGGCACTAGAATGTATTGCATTTCAATGATTTGTCAACGTGGAAATGTACTGTAGTATCATAGATTGCATATCAATCCTTTGTCAACATGGCCATCTGATCACATCTAGTACAAGACATACTGCATATGTTGTCTATATGGATATATTCCGATGACAGTCATGTATTAATATTTGAAAGGCACAAACATTATATAGTTACATTTAAAACATTCTTACATTGCATCCAGGTACATGTCAATGGCAATAACTCTTTAGACGTTAAGCATAATGTTAACCAAGTTTCAAACCATTCTATAAAAATCTACCAGATAAACTGAAGATATATTGTAATTGCTTCTAAGAAAAAGCGCGCCGATTATTTCGAATGTACATAAATAGCAATACTGTCATGCATGACCTTTTACTCACATGCACAAAATACGTATGCTCTTGCACAGTTATTGGCAACCTATTAACAAATTTGATGCACTGCTAACAAGCGGTTCGTGCAATATGAACATATGATAGACAAATGGGCAAATGGAGGACATTACAATATCCCATTACAAGTAATAACATCTAGTCGAGAACAATTAAATATAGAAATTCTATAGGTTTGTGAGAATTTTTACTGACCTATCATAGGTTGGTAACAGGTTTGATCCTATTGATCTACTCTTGATGATGCAGCAATCTTCTTTAAGCTCATTCAGAATAGACGGAACATCATTTGGCTTACGTTTGGAAGGCCTTTACGACTGTTACTTTGTGCCCGCGTTTTTTGAATTTTACACAAATCTTTAACCCTTTAGCGGAAAAGTATTTTCCATTTCCATGACGACTGAAATCAGAATAAATAAATAAAATGATTTTATACCTTCGTTTATTCACCTAATTTATTTAATTGTATTAAATTTGAACCTGAACTGCGTTGGAAGCTCATTCATATCGACCATCGAGAGGTATAATTTATTACTAATACTATTTGTAAAAAAAAAAATCGCAGTCCAGTCCAAACATAAGAGCAATGTATATAGTATATGCACAATTGCAGCAAATACATGAAAAACATACATGTTGGCTAATTTTCTGGATCTGCAATTAAATCCATATGGATTATTAGGAGAATATAGACCAAAAATTGATAATTTAAAGATACCAATCCCTTTTAATTAGTCTACAACACTTACTTTCGATGGAAGTCCGCAGATTCTAAATGCTGTATTACATCACCGGCAGTATCTGCTTTCAAAATTTTTAGCGCGTTCCAGATTTTGGATGATGAAAAACATGTTTTAATAGAATCACCCTCCTCTAACATTTAGTAATAAAACATCCACGTATGACGCTGATAAAGCTTCTTTGACTTCATATTTGGCACCATTTTCAATATAGACTTGTCAGCTATTCAAGTGTGTATCAGACTAGAGAATCTGTGACACATTGTTTTCAAATCCATGAAACTCGTCAATTTATTTAGAATTGTACAGTTACTGTGTTTGAAGATTTAATTCTAAAGTAGACGATATGTCAACTTTAATACGGAGAACTTGCTGTGTACCAACATCGGCATCCTCTATTTTGCACACATTCAGATAAATTGAAATACAGGGGCAGGACCATATAAACGTTTCATTGTCTATCAAAGGCATAACATAACGAAAATACGCCATAGCAACATTTGAACCATCAACCACAATGTAACGAAGCATATCTTCCTGTCTCATGTCTAGATGGATACTTGTCTTGCTTAGTCTCTGGATCATTACAAGGTTCTGCAAAGATTTAGAAACAAAATTGATAAGAAAACTGGCAAGCTAAAGATAGCGCGAGATCAGTTTTGTCTTATCAAAATGAATATAATTGTTTTGGAAAGATTTACAGTTACCTTGTAAGCTGTTGGTACGATGAGCTATCAAAGTTACTTACCTCCTTTGAATGATAGTGGTAGTGCCACCAGAACATTACAGAACTTACAATAATAAATCATTGGTTTAAAATAAAATTTAATTATCATTTTTAACCATTAATAGCATGTTTTATTCATGTACATACCAGACATTCTAGCGAATGCTGACGTCATGAATTACTAACATTTTTACCACTGTAACATTTGAAATGTTTAACTTATTAAATATTGATTTCTGAATATACATTTTTGTATAATTTTAATAAAACATATTCCATGTAAATAATGATCGCAAAGTTAATTTCAAGTCATTTTAAGCTAGCATAATTTTTTGTTCTAGAAAAATTAAATGTTAATGAATTGCCCATGCGGTGTTTTTAATATAGCTTTTAACAATTCAATTTTTCAGTCATATCACTACGATGTCTGCAGGCGAGGAAGCTTTTAGTACCATTTTTGTAAGTCTTTGGTATGACTCGACCGAGGATCAAACCCACGACCTCAAGCATCCGAGGCGGACGCTCGAATCACTAGGTCACAGGAGCGGTTAATTGCCCATGCAAGATTAAGTATTGCGTTATTTTTGTTAAATATAACCCAATTTTCGCTGGAGAAAAATATATTTTACCGGCTGACAGTACGTGCGAAATATTTTAAACAAATTCACGTTTAAATACCTAAAGAAAATAAATATGGTCTGATTCAGCGCAGCATTTAGATATGCATTTTAATAATTAGAAAATGTTAAACTAAATATTACTCACCACGCAGCGAGGTATCCATGACCCTTTTTTATACTTTTCTTATTTCCGCACGCAGAATAAAACTGCATTTTTTCTGCGTCTTTTGTATATGCCAGTGCAAATCACCTGGCATTAAATGCTTTTCAATGAATTGATTAGCAGAGATTGAAATGTTCTCAGTTTCAATTAGGTTGCTTGAATTTAATGCAATCACAATTAGCACTTATTTAGCAACGGATATGTGTGTGTGTGTGTGTGTGTGTGTGTGTAAGATGTATGTAGCCAATACATTTAATTTTAAGTTTTCATTTAGTTTAATTACACAACAGCTTCAAATAAAATACATATCTAAGCTAATGGATAATGTACATATTTGCAGTGCAAGCCTTTTTCATAATTCACTGGTGACTGACCCGTAAGATTAAGAACGAATATAAACTTTTCGGTTTACAATTTTTAAATGTCACAATTAGTTAACTTAATATCAAAATTCCTTCTCCAATAAATGGTCAAGTTCTACAACAGCTAGAACAGAACAGACATGTCATATCCTCAGGTTGAATACACATCGAATTTGATCGACAAGTACACTGGAGTCATCAAAATACATCTTCAGAACACAAAAATAAATTCTCCATTACCCTCGAAATATTTATTTTTGTTACTAATTAATTTAACACAAAGCTATAAGAATGGTAAACAATTTATTTGCATTAGTATCTGTCCATTCCCCAAATACTAACATTATCCATGGAAATGTCAACAAATTTACAATTCCTTTTAAAATAATATCAATTCAATTTTTTGCAAATGCAATGATTTGTCAACGTGGACATATACTGAAGTTTGGTAGTATCATGGATTGCATATCAATCCTTTGTCAACGTGGCCATCTGATCACATCTAGTACAAGACATACTACACATGTTGTCTATATGGATATATTCCGATGACAGTGTCATGTATTAACATTTGAACGGCACAAACATACGATAGAGTAGTTACATAAAATTGTCTTACATTGCATCCAGGTACAGGTCAATGGCAATAACTAAAAATTATGAAATCGATCTGATTTGCGAATATCTGCATCTTTAGATGTTAAGCATAATGTTAAACAAGTTTCAAACCATTCTAAAAAAAATCGGCGAGATAAAACTGCAGATAAAGTGATGTAATTGCTGCAAGTAATTTTTCTAACGCGAAAAAGCGCACCGAGTTTTTCAAATGTAGATAAATAGCAATACTGTCATACATGACCTTTTACTCACAGATTCAAAATACATAAATTTGATGTATTGCTAACAAGCGGTTCATGAAATATAAACCTGTAAGACATGAGCAAATATAGGACATTACAATATCCCGTTACAGGTAATATCTAGTCCAGAACAATTACATCTAGAAATCCTATAGGTTTCTGAGAATTTTTAATTACCTGCCATCATATGTTGTTATAGGTTTTGTTCCTATTGTATACACGGTGTGTAGACAAGGCAGCCATCGTTTAAGCTTATTAAGAATATTGGCTTACGTTTGGAAAGCCTATACGACTGGTACTGGAACAAAAACGTTCACTTTGTGCCCGCGTTTTCTGATGATTTCCACAAATCTTTCGCAGAAAGGTATGTCTCATTTCCATAACTGAAATGAAAATAAATAAAATGGATTTTATACCTTCGTTTATTCACCTAATTTATGATCTAATTGTATTTGATATTAGATTTGAACCTGAATTGATGCGTTGCAAGCTCATTCGTGTCGACCATCGAGAGGTATAATTTGAAATATAATATGAAAAACGTACAAGTTTGCTACATTCCTGGTTCTGCGATTAAATCCATATGGATTAGTACGAGAATACAGAAAACAAAATGATAAATTAAGATACCAGTCACGTTTAACTCGTCTACAACACATTTTTACTTTCAATGAAGTCCGCAAATTCTAAATGCTGTATTACATCACTGGCAGACTACTTTCAAATTTTGTTTTCGTAGTTTCCTGATGAATAAAAAACACGTTTTAATAAAATCACATTTTACTAATAAAACATCAACGTATGACGCTGATAAAGTTCTTTTTACTTCATATTTGGCACCATATTTGTTTCAATATAGACTTGATTCCACCAATTTATCTGATCCTTTCAGTTGTCCAATATGATACTTCCCAGAATCGCGTAGGTGTAGTGCAAAGATTTTCAAAATGGCTGCCAGAGTAGCCATATTGGATGTCAAATTTAAACCATGGTTTAGTTAGGACTACTAACTAGACATCAGAAGTCTCGGTTTCAGTTAAAGTCCCAATTGTCTTATTTGTTTATATACTATTAAGTAGGATTAAAAGACCTCTTAATAAAAATAACTTATTGTTTCATATTTTAATGGACCATACAGTGAAATCATAGATATGCAGATACAAGATTAAATTAGTTGAAAAAGTAACTCAAAGTACAATTGACAGCTGGTATATGTAACCAAATTGTCTGAATTTTACGTCATATTTAGAGCGAGTGAATCAATTCAAACAAGCTTAATTCTTTGAATAATTTTAAAGCGTATACATCACGATGGTAATCGCTACGACTTTACAAATTTTCTCTAATTTGGTACTGAAAGTCATTAAAACTAATACAAGATGTAGACGCTTAATTATGTTGCTTACCTTTCCTTTTTTCTTACATCTTGCCTTCTCCATCATTAAATTTCTAAATCTATCATTGGAGACAACTACACCATCTTCCCTCTCCGCCAGATTTAAAACAAATCTGTCAATTAAATGGATTATGAAACCAAGTGAACAAATAATATATTTAGTCAATATATTTAAGTTTAAGTTGGTTTTCATTTAGTTTAATAATTACACAGTAATAGGAGCTTCAAATTCAATACATAACGAGCCCAAAATGAATGGCTTATTCCGATGATATTGTGTATTAACATTTGAAATGCACAAACATACTATAGAGCAGCTACATTAAAAATAATTGTATTCCATTGCATCCAGGTGCATGTCAATGGCAATAACTTACAATTATGGAAACAATCCGATTTTTGCCAATATCTGCATCTTTTGATGTTAAGCATAATGTTAGCCAAGTTTCAAATTAATCTATAAAAATCTTCCAGATAAACTGCAGATATAGTGGTATTGAGAGTCGTGCTATTATTTTAAGTAATTTTTCTAGCAAAAAAATGTAGATAAATGGCAACTGTTATGCATGACCTTTTACTCAGGCACAAAACATGCTCTTGCACATAGGTTTCCATTATCTATGTACCAAATTTGATGCATTGCTAACAAGCAGTTCATGAAATATGAACATGGATAGACAGATGGGCAACTGAAGGACATTACAATATCCGTTACAATATCGAGTTCAGAACAATTACATATAGAAATCCTATAGGCTTGTTGAGAATTTACACTGACTGATCATTATACTTTGTTCTCAGTTTATTTCATATTGTTCTACATGGTGTTAGACTACGCAGCCATCTTTAAGCTCATTCAGAATATGTTGATCTATTGGCTTATGTTTGGAAGGCCTATACGACCGGTACTGGGGCACAAACCATATATATATATATATATATATATATATATATATATATATATATATATATATATATATATATATATATATATATATATATATATATATATATATATATATATATATATCGCAGTCCAAACATAAGAGCAATGCATTTAGTACATGCATGTATATAGTACAATGTATATAGTACATGTATAAATGCAGAAAATATATGACAAACCTACCTTTGTGCTACTTTCCTGGATCTGCAATGAAACTTCTTGCCAGAAATCGGCCAAACCCATATGGATTAGTACCAGAATACAGACAAATCAAAATGATAAATTGAAGATACCGTTCACCTTTTAACAGGTCTACAAAAGATTTTTTAACTTTCGAAAATTCTAAATGCTGTATTACATCACCAGCAAAATCTGCTCAAAATATGTAACGCGTTCTTTTTTTTTTTTTGGTAGTTTTCCTGATGAAAAAATATGTTCTTTATTTTAATAAAATCACTCCATTTTACCAATAAAACATCCACGTATGAAGCTGATAAAGTTCCTTTGATTTCGTATTAGGCACCATATTTTCAATATAGACTTGTCAACTATTCAAGTTTGTTTCAGACTAGAGAATCTGTGGCACATTGTTTTCAAATCCATTTTTTTTTACTAATTATACAGTTACTGCAAAGAGAAAATAAGGAAACTGTTCCACTGGCAAACGAAATTGAAAAGAGCTACGTCCTTGTCAAGTTCCTTCTCGTAATGTTGTGATTATGATTTTTGACGTAGCTTTAACAATTTTTCAGTCATATCGCTACGATGTCTAGTGATGTCTAGCACTTAGGTATAATGCCGCAGACATGTAGCATTATGTCCCACCCAGTCACATTATCCTGACACCAGGCCGACCAGTCCTAACACTTAACCTTTTATTGCTGAGCGTCAAGCGAGGTAGCTCTTAGGACCAATTTTGTTAAGTCTTTGGTATGACTCAACCGAGGATAGAACGCACTACCTCCCGCATCAGAGGCGAACGCTCTAACCACAAGGCCACCGGAGCGGTTTTAGTTCCTCCCCGTGTGCTTATTATAAGATCCAGAATTTTAATATCTTGAAGATTTAATTCTAAAGTAGACAAGATGGAAAATTTAATACTGTACATTGGCATCCACTATCTTGCACACATTCAAATAAAATAAATACGTCATAGCAACATTTGAACCATCAACCACAATGTAACGAAGCACATCTTCCTGTCTAGATAGATTGGCATAAAAATAAAATTTAAGAACCAATTATAGGCCGTTACCAATAGAAACTTTTCCTGGCAAAGTTTCTTCCGAGTGAACTAAATTTCGCCTATGCAGATAGAACTATGGTCGCCTAATTAACGCCACCTAGTTTAATGTACCTCTTGTTTTACCTTCACCCCCACCCACAAGCCCAATAAGAAACCATGTCCCATTTGTAATTGGCTTGTTTGATACTTGGAATATAAGATGGAAATGGTCAGTTGAGACTGATTAGGTTGCCACGAAATCTCAATTTTAGACACGTCCTCTTTTTTGGTCGACATAATCTTAACGCTTACAAGTTCTTTAAATGGTCTAATCCTTCTATATAAACTTTCTATATAATCGATAAATGCAGTCGCCAAATTTATTCACCTGTCTTTCAAAATCCCATTGTTTAAACCTTCACGCCCAAAATTACCAAACTATAATATGTATATGGAATGTCACCCAAAGAAACCCTTTACCTGTAAACTTCCCTTTGACAGTATAATTTCGTTTTACCAAAAGAACTTATACGAGTAATATTCAGCGCCAAAAAAATACGCCATCACATTTAGGATACCTCTTACTTCCTTTTGAACTATTTAGAGCGCGCACGCGCGCCAAAGAGTATTAAGTCCACTTCTTGTATGCACTTGTATGCGATGAAAAAATTGCTTTCCTTGTAGAAAGCAGAATCTTCACTTGCCAAAGTTACGATATGTTAAGCAGTGAATTGTGGTCTGCGGCTGGGACCAACCTGTAACAAAATATTACACGTGTAAACCCCCGACCTCTATTCATGGATAAATACTACCCATTTTCTTTACGACTAGACCTATGGTGTTGACTGTAAACTGGTTTATGCAGAAGAAACAAAACGTTTAATAAATGAATTACCCAATATTAACTATAGAGAACCTTCTACTTCGATACATGAATGAAATTCAGCAAGTTCCTATATAGAATCTTCCGTCTCAATACATTAATTGCGTTGGGAACTACAAGGGATCGGCTTGGTATTTCCGTGTATGATCCAACAATTTTGACAATTTAACACAAGATATAGATATCAAAACGCTGGGAAAAATGAGCAATATATAAATAATCATGAAATACACCCACCCACCACCCAATCCATAATAAATTAATTTATATAATGTACGATACATCATTGGATGAGCAACATTTAGGATAAGTTCCATTGCATGAAAACAATACCTTAATTTCTTTCATTTCTGTGCCTATAAAGTTTCTATGTCCCGACCCGACCAAGTACTGGCATCGTCCAAATTGAAACGTTATGAAAATAAAGTTAATAACCTCTTTGTCGAAATACTTAAACGATTAGCTCAATCACGACGATAAATGTACAAACCAGATATTCGTTGGAAATGGTTACGTTAACGAGTCCAAAATGAAAGGCTTATATAAAATTTATGCAATGACAGCCATCAACTTGTATGCATTATCACGAGGGAGTAGTTCAGGAGCATGCGTCAGGCTTTGCACGGAGTAAGGGCTTATTTTTTATAATACAACAGAGCAAACATTTTCCGTGCACAGTATATACATTTATGATTTAATACACAATTTTTGTTCATCTATTAGGCTTAATCCGTTTCTAATTACTATAAATGACGATGTGTTTGTGTGTGTTTGTCTGTGTGTGTGTGTCTGTGTGAGAGAAAGAAAGAGAGAGAGAAATAACAAAAAGGAGTGGTATGATCAAAATTATACCGAAATGCCCTTTGTGCAAAAAATATGATTTTACCAAAAGATATGTTACTGCATATTGTCAAGTAATTAAAAATGAGAGGGAAGAGATTATTAATATTATAAAAATATGGGTCTTTTAAAATATGAAAATTACTTTACTTAGATGGGGAATACAATCAATTAGATTATATGAAAATAAGTTTTATTTTAACTACTATGAAAAGATGTGGACAAATTGTTAGCATAAGGAAATGAACTTAGCTTAAATGAAATTCTTTTAAACTTATAGGGCATGATAATATTTATATATTAATAAGGATTTTATGTCTTTACAGGTAACTCCACACATGGAAGAAGTACGGGACAAGGACGTCGTAGGGCTATATCACATGGCGTTACGCGAAATGAGCAGGCCTGTGGAAGAGCCTCAGAAAACAACGTGTGGACTTACATAGGAAATATATCTTTCGGATTCTTTATTAAGGATTTCGGAAAAATGAGGAGAGGTGGGGTCCAAATCTAAAAAACTTTGAGACCCTATTTCCCTAGCAACTAAATTAAAATAGTAAAGGTAGACGAACATCATGGACATACATATAAAAAAAACACTAGGTTTTACTTTTTGTATAATTCAATTAGTGCACCGTCTGACCTCCAAATTCAAAAATTTAAAATTCAAATGATATAAATTATTTAAATAAAATGAAAATAGAATAAATTATATGCATCTATGGAATGAATAAATTAATGAGTGTAAGAAGGGGAGAATGATAATGAAAGAATGAGATGCATATAATGGAATAGACAACTGGGAGGATATCAAATAGAAGGCTGTCCTAACAAGAAAACAAATTATAGCAACATACAATAGCACCAAACATTTAGCACACACAGGACATAGGAGACCTCTAGCCAAGGTCACCTAATAAAATAAGGGGAATGATACCGATGAGGAAAATGAAGCCTTATCGGAGGAATGAACCTTTCGAAAACAATAGGGAAAATAAATACCCCGACAAAAAAAATTAAAAAATTAAATTTTTGATCAAATTGATTAAATAAAACATAGCTACACATGGGGGTTACAAAAATACATAAACTTTTTAGTAGGAGGATGCATCTGTCTGGTGCCTCCGCCCCCCCCCACCAAAAAAAGAGAGAAAGAGAGGAGAGACAGACAGACAGACAGACAGACAGAGACTTAACGTAGCTTTAACAATTTTTCAGTCATAACGCTACCATGTCTGCAGTGTGACATTTTATAGTAATGTTTAGCAAAGGAGCATCATGCCGTAGACATGTAGCATGATGTCTCACCCAGTCACATTATCCTGACAGGCCGACAAGTCATAGCACTAACCTCTTAATGCTGAGCGCCAAGCGAGGCAGCTGTTAGTACCATATTTGTAATCTTTGAAAATAACCTTATTGACATTATTAATCGTGTAATTTAATCTTTATATAATTAGATAATTCAAATAACTGGTCTAAATTGAAACATGTATGATTTGAAAATTCCATCTTAGACGGAACCAATCTCGTCATTGTCCAGGATTGCGCATGTAATAATGAACTATGTTCCGCACAAGGAGAACTTTTTCGAGTGATCGCAACAATTTCCATAGATTTTTTTAATAAATCACATAACTATGTAGAACTGACATATGCTCTGTATAAACAAATCTTGTTTCATTCATTGCAATAAAATTATATTATATTATTTTAAATTTCACCCTTTTTCCAATCTATTTAAGGTTTGAAAGGAAGGAAATGAAACGAAAAAAAGACAAAATGAACATAGCGTGGTGTTATATTGGTGACGTCATTAAATCGTCTGTAACAACTATCGAATGATGTCATTTGAGAAATGGATGTTGTTTATTATCATCAGATTAATTCGTACACGTTTGAAAATGGCCGGTTTTCTAGTGTCGATGGATAAATTACATAGCTCATAATGTAGATGGGTTGTGGGGTGTGCGGATGTGGTCTGGATTTTAACGCAGCTTTAACAATTTTTCAGTCATATTGCTACCATGTCTGTATTGTGACAGTTTATAGTGACGAGTAGCACTGGAGCATCATGCCGTAGATATGTGAATTTATGTCCCATCCAATCACACTATCCTGACACCAGGCCGACCAGTCCTAACACAAACCTCTTAATCATGAGCACTAGCGAAGCAGCTGTTAGAACCATTTTTATAAGTCTTTGGTATGACTCGGCGGGGATCGAATCCACGACCTCCCTTTTCCGAGGTGGACGCTCAGCTCATAATGTAATCAAACGTAAATATTATCTAGTTGTGATATTGGTAAAGAATGATTGCTCAGGTCTTTATACCACTGATGCAACACTGCTTCTTCTGAGATGAGACTCCAAGCGTCCTTCAGATACTCGTCCAATGTCTCTTGTCTCATCATCAAGCATTGATCGTGTTGAATTTGACAGGAATAATCATTTTGACATCAATAGGAATGTTTCTTGATCAACACTGTAATGGTTTTCGTCAGATATTTAGCAAAACGGGAAGCTACATGTTGTTTTAATTCTAGTCACCTGGATTTCACCGTGTCCTCTTCGTTATGTCTTTTTTGGTTGGTGGTTCTGCTTCCACGATATCCTCTCATTCCATTTCCACACATTCTCCACCAATCAGAGAAAGATAAGTGTATTTCATAGCGTCTAATAGTTTCGAATGACTTTTCTCAAAGTGTTGATTTCTATCGTATTGACAAATTAGGCATACAAAATGATGTTCACCATCTCGTCCAGAGCTTCTATAAACTGAAGTTTTACATGAATCTGACTGGATTTTACAGGGTAAAAAATACCATGATTTGGCCGAGAGTGAAATCAAAAGCCCACAACAAATTACCTTCTTCAAAATCGTCGTACGTAATACCGTGGCTGGTGTTGGTCCTTAACTGTCATTTGGCTTCATACAGGGACAGGTACGACCTCAAGTAATATTTTTGCTTAAATTCAGCTTCGAAGGATCTGTTACACAAGGTTTAGCACTCTCGACTTACTTCGATTTTGCATACGTTGACGTGCTGAAAGCCGAAATAATGATTCTGGGGATCCGTTGAAGGTTGTACTGTTGACGGTGTTGATGATTAAACGTTTGAGTAACTGTCTTTGAAACAGATGATATTCGATCATGGACCGCTGATTCTTGGGGATAGTGAAGGTTTTCACTTCCACTCTTCGCATCGGATCCTTGGCAATTGTTCTGCTCAAGAGGTGTGTCTAAAAGAGGATTGTTATTGTTTTGATGGTGACTGTTTGGAGGCTGACTCACGTTGGCGCAAGACTCCCATTGTGTTTGTTAAAGTATTTCAGGGAAGGATTGAGTAGAAGGTAACTAATGCAAATGTTCAGTAAAATTGTCCGCAATTGTTTGTCTCCTTGATACAAATTCAAATAGGCAATATCAGCACAGATGACACAATACACCACAAAGATGTCTCAGAAAAAGAAAATTTGCGTTTTAGGCAAACGATCTCCACACCACATCCACAAGGACTGCTTTTGTAGCACTTGCACATAACTCGGTAAAGAAGTGGTCATTCTTGTGGTTGAGGCTGTGTTGAAGGGCGTGATAGTCACTTCTTTTTATAGTCAAAACCTTGCGAAGTGTCGATCCCAGAATCAAAACTGATGATCGTTGACTTCTTTGAAATGTCGTTTTTCCATTTTACGGGCTCCTTGATCAATAATTCTTTCGATGTCGTACACTTCGTCCTCTTTCTTTGTTCACGCGTAATAACTTGGACAAGCAAAACGTTCCTTTTAATACTTCCTCGTTATTATATTCCTATTTATAGACGGCAGGATGATGGGCTCATCCAGTGACACGAATTAATTTGGTGGTCCAGTTGAGGAAGTAGCCTTTGTCGAAAAAGCGTTGGTTTGCCAATGCGCACGCAATCTCACGTTATCAACACTTCATCTTCCTTGGAATCAGCATCAATCAGGAAGGTACATAACAACCGCACATAGATGGTCACTTCGTTGTGTGAACAATATCCGAAGCTTCGAAGGTAATATTGGTTGTACTATAGGACCATGAACCATGAACGTTAATACGTCGGTGTAATTGAGAGCGTGTTGATGCGTAAAATTTAATCACATTCGTTCTTTCAAGATGCTTTAAAAATGTTCCACTATGCTGGCTTGGGTTTCTGGATTTTTGGTGGTGAAAAAAATGAATGATTCTTTTTTTTAATTCTTTTCAAAATCTTAGTTCAAAATTTCGGTGCCTTTGTCGGTTTGCCATCGAAAAAGTGACGATCTCTTTGTTTTAATGCTAGTTTTATGGCTCTCACTAACTCAGTGCTCGACTTGAAAGTTAATGGAACGACCCTGGCAAATTTGGAAAAGTCTTCGATGACACAAAATGAATATCTGTAGCCACGACTGCAAGTGGCTAAATGAGAGACATCGGCTAAATTGACTTTTCAGTGATGATCGATACCCTCTACTCGGAGTCAATTTCTGGAAACGTTTTATCGACTGGGTTTGTGTAAGGTGTAAGGCTTGTTCCTGTAACCATCGTTGCACTTGAGGTAAACGGACACATTTCAGTTTGGTTTTGACAGCATGATAAACAATTTGAACTCATCTGTATCCCACAGGATGGGATGGATCATAGAGTAAAAGTGTTTGGTAATCTTCTAACTTTTTCCCTGGAATTCGGTGTAATGTTAATAACATGTAAGAAACAGGATGAGTAGCAACCAAAGTCTTCCGGTCCTCGGTCAATTGAAAAATGTCTGACCACTGGAACCCTTCCAAATGAATCAATCCTCGTATGCATTGAGTTACCAGTAGTTTATACATTGGCGACTTAACAAATGCAATTGTTCTTTGATTTCAACTGTCATTTCGACCAACTTTCGGTAAATGCATTCTCTCAACACCATACGAAAAAACAAATGTTCTTTTGTAAAGTATCCATCAAGATATTACTGAGATCGTCCCGCTAAAGGTATGTAGTGATAGTGTGGAGATTACTGATCATGTTCTAGGTAAGTGGAATCTTTCTGCTCCCACCGCAACTAAAGCACTTGACTTCATCACCTTCACCTGAGCAGATAAATCCAGCTCTGGCTACTTCTGGGGGAGAAATAAATCCTCCTGGATATGTGGGTCATTTTCTTTGGAATGTTTTGAATGTTTTGAATCGACTCTCAGAATTGCAATATCCAGACAAACATAAAGGAAACCAATATTCTTCTTTCACGTGTTCATTTCGATGAGGGTACGGTGAAACCTCGAGTAGTTTACTCAGGCATGGATGACATCCGTATGTGATAGTCGCATGGTTTCAAATAGAGGATGGCATTGACAATCAAAACCAGTAAAGAGTACGATAACGTGTGGCATCGCTCTCGTGTCCTTCAGGTTTGACACTCACACCGTCACTTTCCCTGGTAGGCATTGTAGTAGTAGTAATCATAACAAAGTTCCCATAATGTGGCACCGAATCATTGAGGTCATAGCGTGCGGCATTCCTGCCATCGCTAGGCACAGCATCGCACTCCACTTGAGAATCATCAAACTTGAATAGTGTCTGTTAGAAGGATTAATCTTTCTCGCTTGGTGTTTGTAGTGTTACAATGAACTATCGACGCGGACGTTGTCCTTTTTATACTAATCGTAATGAATTCTCGAGCTTGTAAATCTTTCCTTTTTATGCCCAGTTTCAAAAGTCTTCCTTTTTTCTTCCTGGATATCGGTGCTACTTCACTATGGTACAATCACAAATGTACAGTAGTTTGTTAGTTGGAAAGCCATAGAAAGATAAGGACAGTGTGGAGACCATTGAGTATGTTCTAGGATAGCTGTATCATTATAGATACATCAGTCCATGCACAAACTCAGAGCACAACTGACAAATGACACAATCACAACAGTCAGACAAAAAGACAGGAAAATTGTATTGTTTGAGCCAGGAGTTCTCCGTGGGTCCCTCGCTCGATTCTTGCTGTGTCGAAGTCATCCCTCTTGTTAGTGGATATCGTCTTGGAACCATTCTTTTTACCATTATGTCCCTACAGCAAAGTGAAGCGGTTGTGAGGCCTCAATTACTTCTGGTACACGATTTGATGCACATTTTCTAAAGATTACCTGATGATTTGGTGTGTGGCTAAACGTACAATCTTGCGTGGTTGGTAAGTGGTCACTTTAAAATCGTTATCCTCTGCCGAAGAAAGACTTCTTTCAATATGTCAAAGTTAACATAATGACTGGTGCAATAATCTAAAGTCAATCATTTCACTTCACACACGGTGTTCACTTCTCTTTGGGGCCGTATGTAGTAATAGTGTGACAATTAGTGTGATAATTATTGTGACCGCCATTGGTACAAATTAGAATCTTGTTGTTGGAATGCTCGTCCATCCAGGCTACTAAGCTTTCTATTTCGATTTTAGTGTGCATTCGATCAACGTAGATGTAACTGTCTGTGTCAAAATACAACACACTGTCTCCAAAAAGTTCTAAAGTATCGTACAATTTTGAAAGCACACGGGCTGTCGCTTAGCCCTCAATGATAATATTTTCAAATTCGTCGGCTTGTAAAAAGTAAAGTTCTTCATCGTAATTGAGTAGGATCAAGTCTTCACGAAAGAAATCCACTTGTTTCATGTATTTGACTTTGTCGTGAATCATCTGGATGTAGCGAGAAAAATCGGACAAACACAGTCGTTGTCCCATTTTACACCACAATCAATTCAACATCACTTTGGCAAACGATCACCTTTCATTACTTTCTACACTGGGTCTAAAGTGGTGTGTTTTCCTGCTCCAGGCATTTCTCTTTAAATTTCAATTGGTCTATCACCTGGAAGGATAGTCTCTGGCTTCTTGTTTCAGTGTATAAAAGCATCCACGTAGTCGACGAAATACCCTTCTCAGTCTCGTCGCCATTGTGATACTGTTCTGACTTGGGAAGTGGAAGAATTCGTACACTTCTAACAATTGGTCCAGAGCTGACCTACGTTCCTGTCATTGTAAGTTCTTCCTAGGTGTGCTGACGATGTTGGTCTTTGTTGCGACCTTCGGCACAAGTACGGCACAATGGAAACATCAACAAGTTTCCTTGGCAATAGTGTGGTAAAGTATTTGATTTCTTCTTCGTTCTCCCCGTCGGTTTAGTACAGCAAACAGGTGGCATTCGTCCTTGTTCAAGTTCCCACATTTCCACTACTAGGTATCCTTGCTGTTCTAACTTTACGCGGCGCTGACAAGTGCCTGGTACAGATCTTTCATGGTACATTGTAACTGATTTTTGGTGGCACTTTGAGGGTAACAGATTATACATCCGTAAAATAAGCAGCCGTTAAACTCGTATACGAACTTGGAATTTTCTAAGTTCAATCCATCAACAGATTACGTTCCGATAGTCATTTTGCCTCCTCCGTTTCGAGCGTATTGGATCCATTTGTTTTCCTTATAGCACAAATAATGTAGCCAGCGAAGGGCTATAACTGAGTATTGACGTTTTGTAAAGGTTTTTGTTTCAGGGCGGATGACAGACAGGGTCTTTTTCTAGAATGGTCGTTTGCGATATACCGAGGAACACGCTTTGGCAATGGTGCATGCTTTTTTAAAGCACAGATCCGACCTTTCTCCACAATTATCGAAATGTTCCGAAGCAACACCGTTCAATGTTCACGACGTATCGACAATACTTTAAGGACTTCTTCCTGAACGTCGAAGTGGTCAGAGGCGTGAGAGTGGTAATAAGAGTAGAAAGTTTCTCGTTGTTCGGTGCACATGTTGTCGGGGCCGTACTAGTGACCATCAGGCAAATGGGGTAAACCGGCGTGTTGAATTGACTTAACTATTGAAAAAGTGCGGAAAATAGACATTGAAAGTTTCTATCATTCCAAATGTTTTAGGCATTCGGGTGAATGGCATAGCCAAGTAACTCATCGAATCTTTAATCTGATTTTGTCCTATTTGCATGGTGATGGCTTCGAATCCGTTCAATTTGAAATTAGGACGTTCGGTGCTTTGTTCTGTATTGTATTCCAGACGAAATTGTCCATTGTATCCCGAGAAATTGTGAGCCGTAATGTTGTGATGTCATCTTCGCTCCATGTCTCATCGATTGGGTCTAAGATCCACTGGGCTAAATTGGTAAGCGTGTTTGGTCCCCGAAAAATTTTTTCACGTCCTCCAGGAAACTTGCTGCAGTGAGGGCAATGATTAAAGATAGGCTCTTGGATGCACTTCTTGCACGCTCGATGATCCACGCAAAATTAGGAATGTGAAATACAGGTCTCATGCTTGCATTCGAAATCGAAAAAACAATTAAATTCCCTTTCTTATTTTGCTTTTCCTCTTTCTCCTCTTGGGGTTGATATTTTTGAATGTAGCATTCATGTTCAAAGTCAACGATTTAGTAATAAATGTGACAGTTGTTTTTTTTTTCCTGAACATAAGTGAGCCTTGGCAATACTGCTACATATGACATGTCCACAATTAGGGCACTTTTTCAGGAGTTGGTAGCACTTTTCTGCTGTGAACCTTGCGTCTTCAGATGTTGTTGGTAACAAGAAGGGTTGACAAAAGTGCGCTGAAAAGCAGGGCAATGCACTCGTTGTTGTCCTTCGTCAAGGCAGGGTTTAGAGGCCAAACATATCTTACAGTTAAATCCACAATGATTGTGTTACCCTCAATTGTTATATCCATAGTCACATTTCTTACAGAATAACAGTATGCTATGAAATCGGTTAAACTGGTAATGGCATCGAAACGTTTATTTTTGATGTTAGACGTGAATGTAATCTCCGTCTTTAAAATTTTGTATTCGAGACAACATAGCTCCATTCACTTCTTGAGGGTGTATTTTCAATGAGTAGCGTGGAGCTAAGAAGTCTTCCGGAATGCCGCAGGGTGTGTCTTTATATAGACCAGCTTGCTGTAACAAGAGTTCTGCTTCTCTTCGTTGTTTGACTCAGTCCGATTGTCGAATAATTTTCCAGGCTCTTTTCCATTCTACCGTGTCCTTCTTGTTTGCATACTTTCGTCCCGCCACGATGGCTTGGACTAAACACATCATGTCTTGAGTGTTGTTAATTTGGTCAATTATATGCTTAAAGCTACGAAGTTCGTCCACCAATTACATTTGCTTTTGTCCTGTCCCTTTTGGAAGAGAAACGTGGGCTATGTGTCGCTTTTCCAATGGTGATGTGAACCTTGTCGTTGGAATCCTGTGTTTGTTGAATCTTGTCGATGATTTTTGAAGTTGTCAATTCTGATGGTCTGTTAAACTTGATCCAAGTAGGGGACTTCAGACTGTCGTGATAAATCGAAAATGTGAAGCAACCGTCTTCTCTGCCTCGACATTGCTGTTTCAGTGTAGATATTAAAGAATCCCACTCATCCACGATGAACCCCTTTGCTTTCTGAAGCGGTACGTATGCATATCTACTTTTGTGACTGCTACTGTCGATGATGTGGTAGAAATCACTATAGTTGGTATCTCAGGCATAGTATATATGTGGACATAGTTGGACTGTTTGGCTCGGAAAGGTCTTTTTCTCTTGGGTCGTAATTAAGAAGTTTCATACATTTGTTCCAGAATCTAACTCTGCCAAAATGTCTAAGAGAACCGTCAGCGTTTGACTTTTACCATCATTCTTCTCTCCTAGACCTTGCTTCTTCTCAGCTCTTTCTTCATGTGGTAAAGGCTTGCTCTGCCTTTAAGTGCAATCTCCTAATTATAACACAGAAGTCTAAGTGAGGTAATAAATTGTTGAGGCCATACTGCAAACCATCAAATTTAACATAAAAAACTGTGTGAGGCTATATCACTCCCCTTCACTACTTATATTCCCAGAGTTGATTGTTTAGACTAGCAGCAGAAGTGCTGGACAGACCATTTTCTTTCCGTCCGCCACCCCCTCCATCAAAAATAGTCAGCCAGGAAGCTGCATTTTCTTCATCCGAGATTTTAAAAAAAATATTACATGTTGTAGCAGAAGTGCTGAACAAACCATTTTCTTTCCGTCCGCCACCCCCTCTATCTCAAAACAGTCAGCTACAAAGCTGCATTTTCGTAATCCAAGACTAAAAAAAAGCTGCCATGTTGGTCCATGACAGGTGGACATGGCCGGGGGTGACCATGCAGGTGAAGATTTTTAGGCGAAAATTTTATCCAAACCGATACGATCATGGATCATGTAAATTTATTGTAATAAACCCATGAGGGGTCTGTTGAGCATAGCTAAAGAAATTTTTTAATTTATTAAAATCCATTTCGGAGCACCATGTTTGCCAAATATTTCGCAATGTATGTATATCTACGCCATTAAACACACATAGAAAATTACAATTATCGCGAATAACTTTAGATATTTGGGTGTATCGCTTGAGTTAAATAAAACATGTCAACGTGTTTATGCCGGCCGCGAGAGAATAGCAAAGCTGGACCTTTTTGATTATCTAGCATTACGTCGTCAAATACTATCATATTGTTTAAAGATACATCCAGATCATCTACATGAGGACATTCGGTTATATCATATATAAACTCAACTGGATTAAAACGTAAGTTTTCCGATGCGGTTTCATTAAAATCTTTCAGTACTGTATAACAATCTTGATCATCTGCGCTAGGTGCTATCAGATATAATTTATCCCAGTTGGTATACTTCATTATTAATGTAAGTAAAAGCTGCGTTTTGCCTGACCCTGATGGTCCTATAATAATACCACGGATTGAATTTGGAAGCATTATATGATGTTTGATAGGCGGTTTTCCTTTTTTCCTGAAAAGTCTAGAACTTCCATTTGATTATATCATAATAATATTATGGATTTATATTGTGTTAAATGCAAGACACGTACAGGAACAAATGACCTAACAACGATTATAACTAAAAATAATAGACATGCTGCATCCGGTATATGTGCTACATGTGGTACAAAAAAATTAGATTTATAAAAAAACAGGTGGAGATATCGCCGCAAGACTTACTAAACTCCCCGGACTCCCTTGGGCTAAATACCCCGGAGAAAAACATCTCCCCGGATATAGCTACTGTGGACCAGGTACCAGGTTAGATATCCGCCTCAACGAAAATGATCATTGTCGAATACATGATATCGCGTATAAAAGTAATGATCTGCGGCAAAGACACCTCGCTGACGTCAACTTAATTCATGCATTAAATTTAATACCTAATAAAAATTTCAGAGAAAAAGTTGCTGCATGGATTATTAAATCCGCGACGAAAGGTAAATTGTTAATTGGTGCGAGTGTATAATAATGGCTGAAAAAAGGATGAAAAAATTTATTATTCTCCGCAGGGATATTGGAAAGGAAAATCCGCTATAGATAAATTAACAGCCGCGGCTAGAGTTCCATATGATACCGCGAAAGAGTGGTTATCAAAACAGGCGATGTGGCAGATTTACTTACCTAAACCAAAATCTATTAAATACGGATCATTTGATGTTTACATCCCAAATGAAGTTCATCAGGCTGATATTTTATATCTACCGCACGACAATGGCTATAAATATGCGTTAACAGTAGTTGACATAGCTACCCGATACAAGGACGCTGAACCGCTCATGACAAAAAATTCTACAGAAGTTGCACAAGTATTCGAAAAGATCTACAAACGTGGTCAGCTCACATGGCCAACTTTACTTCAAGTTGATCCTGGTAATGAATTTCGTGGTGAAGTTTCCTCAATAATGACAAAAAAAAATGTTACTATCCGGCGTGGACATACGGCAATCCATCGTGATCAGGCTATTGTTGAGCGGTTTAATAAAACCCTTGCAGATAAATTATTCGGTTATCAATACGCGAAAGAATTTATTCAACCGGATAGATCAACAGAATGGGTTAAACGACTTCCAGCTGTGATAAAAACAATTAATGATGAATATCAGGCAAAAAAAATAAAACCCGTGAATATTTTTAATTCTCCGGAAAAAAGGATTCCATGGGATTCTACAGTGAGATATTTATATGAACCCGGTGAATTAGAAGGTGGTGTTAGACGATCTACCGATCCCATATGGAGTACTTCAGTACATAAAATATACGGAATTCATTCCTCGATATATAGACCAACATACTATACATTAGATTTTGATGCACCGCAAAGAAATTTCACATATGAACAATTACTGGATATTCCAGATGATACTCAACTTCCGCCGAAAAATTTAAAGTAATATGTTATGCATTTTCCGGTGGATCTAATTCTACCCGTTTAATCTGATTTATTCGACGAACTCGACTAATAGCTAGATATACAAGATTATCCCACTCGATGAAATCGTCGATGATCCAAACAATTGTATCCGAAATAGTTAGTCCTTGAGTCGAATGTATCGTAGTCGCATATCCTAACCGTTATGGTGAATTTTCCATGTTTAATGCATCTTTGACATCTGACAACTTTACTTCAACGATGTCGTTTAAAACTAATTTTTTTGCTCTTGAATATTAGTATTTCCCGGTATATCAACAAGAATATTTTGCAATCTAGTGTCTTTTGGGCGGTACTGCAGTGGTACAAGTTCATTAGGGAATTTATTTTTATGAATCGAGAATAATCTTTTTATGATACTATCTCTGGTGTTTTTTCTACTGGCTACGACCAAGTCGGATGGCTTCCATCGATCCAAAAATTCATCAAATGTATTACCTAAAACCATTCTGCGAAATACAGCGGCTTGATTTCCATTACTCGTACATCTTACCAACGTTTTTAATCTAGTTAATTCTTCATCGAGTGATCTACGATCTATGTTCATTTCTTCGTAATAATCAACTTGCAATTTTAGCCAGCAATGCGGAGATATTCCTCCAAATGGTGGTGGTTGACCGTGGTCACCGCAAAATATAACTACCACGTTTTGTGTTTTAAGCCAGTCGAGGAACATCTTTATGGTCGACATAGGCATGATACAAGCTTCATCTAACATAATTACAGGAGGTAATTTTTTAGTTCCCATTCGTTCTGGTGACCAATCTCCGCCGCTATATCTAAAAAAGTTATGATAAGTATCTGAGTTTACTCCCTTTTCTTTGAAATCTCTGACAAGTCGGTGTGTTGGTGCTAACGCTATTAATTCATTTTTAAAATGCTCTATAACTCGAGTTGTTTTGCCACAACCACCAGGTCCATTCAGATATATAACTTTATGCCGGCCTATAGGATCATGAATACTTGGAGCTGTTGAATATTCTTCAACAAAACCCGAATGATATTCTGGTTTATCTTCGTAGTCATTTGATTCATTATAGTTATGTAGTTCTTCATCTTTGATTCGCCAGGTTCCCCAAGTTTCACCGTCTCCGAGATATTTATCGACAATGTGCTGATATTCCTCATTGAGATAAAATGAGTCAATTGCAACTCTGAACGCGATGTTAGGAAATGTATTTACCATGGTAAAAAAAAATTATCATTGAATAGCTTAACATATATGAGCGTAAATGAGCGTATTGCGGAATTTCACCGCCGAGATACTCCACGATAGTTCCAAAATCTTCTCCAGATGATAATTTAGCAGTTTTTTGCTGATTATATAATACAACTTTAGATACAGCATCGTCGACGACAAATTTTAATTCTCCAGGATCTAATATTAATTTAGCCGTCTTGCGTCGACGAATGTCATCATATCCGTATTCTCCCTGCGAAAATTTTCCTATTATAATCCTATTAATTCTTTTGCTTTCGTTGTTGATCACATCGCGAAGAAATTCTATATTCCAGTGTTTATCTTTATCCGGAGTCGGTAACCAAACATTAGTTTGTTTTTTACTGAATATTATCTCTGATACTATTAGATCAGTTAATATCTTTTTATCTAGCGCGTATCTTAATGCTACAGTTAGTGTCCATTTCTTTTTACTTAAATGCTGACCAAACCATAAATAAATCACTGGATAAAGTCCATCGGCGAGTTTAAATCGGGTTACTTTAGCAATTCCGGTTAAATCATAATCAGGTAATGGTCCATTGACTGATCTCCTCATCATGTTATGATCAGGAATACCAAAACGCAAAAAATATTCATGACATTCGCCACCACCAAGAAAACTTCCTGGATAACACGCGATCATATCGACGGATCTAATAGAATCATTTAACACATATTTGGTATTCCATAATCCTCCATGTGAAAATTCAATACAGCTGTCTCTGACATCGTTGATAAATTTCTTCTTAGTTGGCTTCCAAGAATTTCTTTCTTTAGTTATTTGATACGCGACTGACTCAACTGAAAAGCTTATTTGAGTTAATTTCTCGATGGTAAGATTATCGTTAACATACCGGCCAGCTAATTCTTCCATTCTTTCCTGTAATTTTTTCTCCCGGTAAATTATTCCATCAGATGTAACAAATTGATTATACTCCCCATCGCCGTCCTTAAATAAACACACGTTGACCGGAATATCTTGCATATTTGTTTTAATCCAGTCAAACATGTTACCGGTGTAATACTTTACAGTTTTTTTCTCGGGAAAATCACCATGATGTATTCCCCATGCGTGAAAATTGTGGTCAAGAATTTCGATTGGTGTTCCCCTAGATCGGTAGCAGCCCGAATTATAAAATTCTCTATCCGGCAACATTTTAACCATAATTGAAGTTTTTAACTTTCTTTCCACCTCGATTATATCCTTTTTGGTAGCCCCGGCGTTTCCTTTTTTAACACGATCATTCCATTTATTAATAATCTGCATTCTCCGTTCGGTAAGTCCGTTTCCTCGTTTGGAATTTTTAAAATGTTCTATGACCTGTTCTGCGACGCAGTTTAGCGTAGTAGATAGCCGCATTCAACCAACTTCATTTTCATTTGGCGTTGGCACTAAATATAAACCGTATATTGTAACGTTACACGGATATGCTATGTTATAGTATCTACCATCAATACCGACTAACGCTTCTGGTTTTGTATTTCGATCTAGTACAAATAATCCTTTACGACCATCGGTTACTCTATTTCGATGATGGAATATTCTCCAGGATTTATTAGGTTCAGTGCTAACTTCCACCGGTTCCATTCCAAACAGTAACGCTAATATTTCATCCTGCTGACGCCGCATACGCTGTTGCTCAGTTGGAACTTTATAAATGTTAAATACGAAGAGTCCATTGCGTATCTTTTTTGTGCTGACGCTGTTCCAAAATCTATCAATGATAATATTTCCCTTGCTCGTTCTATTGTCAACATATTATTGTCGCGGTTTGTCAAATACGTCGAATATACATAAGCGGCACCATTTTCCCTATATATTCGCTTTGCTTCCCTGATTCCGTTAATGATTTCCGATCTATGTTTACGCGGGTTTATTAAACCATCTAGATCAAACGTTGACTTTGTTCGTCCAGGTTCTACGACATTTATTTTTGATAAATACTTTGAGTTACATTATAATTATCTTCCATTGATATATATATATATATATATATATATATATATATATATATATATATATATATATATATATATATATATATATATATATATATATATAATATCTTCAATTAAAATAATATATATATATATATATATATATATATATATATATATATATAATATATATATATATATATATATATATATATATATATATATAAGATGTCGAATAAATGCAAGTGGCTATGGAAAAATGATCGTGGACTATGTAACAAAAAATGTGTTGGAGAATATTGCGCAACACACAATCAGCAGATAAAAAAGGATCTCCAGGAAAAGTATTATGTATACGATGTGGATTTGCTATTAAAGGAAAAACTCGATTATGTTTTGATTGTGGTGGAATGAGATATCGAACTTTTGCTAGATATTATCGGCAGCATCATAATATAATATTCAGCGAGGATGATTTTATGACAGGAAATTATAAAAAAAATAAGTTAGACGTTAAATAATCTCACTATAATATATATGGAACAAATATTTACTTCTCATCCGATTTATTTAAATTATGAAGGCTTTCATGATGGTATTCCTCGACATCGAGTAAATAAAACAAAACTTGGTATAAAAAGCAAAATGGGTTATAAGGAAATCAATATTCATCACAATGGAAAACAAAAATGCTATTTAGTATCTAAGTTTATCTGGGAGTGTTATAACGGATTAATTCCACCAGGTTTGGTTATAGATCATATTAACCGAAATCGTATTAACAATAGATTGGTAAATCTCCGTCTTGTTACTCCGATAGAAAATAATCTTAATAGCGCTCCAAAAATTAAATTAGCACATCGCCGGCCGGTAATAGGAGTATCCGATGGAAAAACTTTAGAAGAATCAGAGAAATACTTTCCTTCTATATATTCTGCGGAAAAATATTATGATATTAATAGACAATCCATAAAATATGTTGCAGATGGTGTTTATAAATCAGCATATTCGAAGCGGCTAAAATGCTGGATTTCCTTTGTATATCAGTAAAATTCAATGTTTTTAATTTTTTTTATATTTTACTACATACCTCTAAAAAATATATATTAATTAGAGATATAAAAATTTTCCTATATTATATAATGAACGATGAAAACATTGCTCAGCTTTGCAACGAAATTGATAAAATTTCTCAATATGTTCCTAAAAATAATAATCTTAATTCAAAATGTGTCGCTGATGAAGACAAGGGTGTTATCGACATGAGAGATCGCGGAAGACAATCTCATCGAAATGAATATAGAATAATCAAATTGCTTATTGATGCTCGTACTATGGTGCTAACGAAGAATCAAGATAAGCTAAAACTATTTGTACCGGTTTGTCGAATTATTAAAAAAATCGAAGATGCCGTCAAAGAAATATTTGAAGCTGAAAAATCTGCAAAACTTGTCTCTGATGAAATGGAAAAACTTATGGCGGAAATGTCTGACGATGAATCTAAAAACGCTAGCGTTTCATCTCCCCCTTTAACAGATTCTCCGTAAGGATTTGTTCGACGGATTTCTTTGGTTTTTCTTTTACTTTTAACGCTTGCATTTCCTTTTCCTGTTCAGCTATTTTAAATTTTAGATCATTTATTATAGCTTCATTAGCGACTTTAGTTTTATATAGTTCGTTAATTTCCTTTTCATAATCTGGTATGCTATTTAGTTCTTCACGGTATTGATTTCTAAGACGAATATTTTCCTGTAACGTATTGGTCAATTGATTAAGCTGTTTCTGAATTTCCTCTATTTTTTTATCCGCGATGATAGCGTTATTTATTTTATCAAGTTCAACCCGCTGCTTTTTATACATTTCACTTTTTTTTAATCTTCTCGTTGATGGTATTTATTTTTATTTTTTTGTTAAATTTTGACCGGCCTGAGTACCTGCTAGCCCTCCCGGAAAGTGTTGATTTGCAGATGCATCCGTCCATATCTTATACAACCTCGTCAGCCCAATCTTGTATTTTTTATCTATCTCTGACGGTTTATACTTTCCACGTAGTTTAACAATTTGTTGTTGTTGCTCGCTTGAAAAATATTGAGCGCGGTTCGGCATATATAAATTTTAAATATATTTTTATAAAATAATTATAATCGGGTACATTGATGAGTAATTTTGATAAAATATATTAGCCGGATACGATGAAGGGTAATAATAAGTGGGATTAACGGAGAATTATTCAAAATTTCTCCATAATTACTGCAACATTGAAACAATACAGGCTTTTTACACTCCCGCAACGGTATTATTCTCAAATGTAATTTTCGTTCATGCGATCTTATCAAAATTACCCATCAATGTACCTTATTATAATTACTTTTCATTGTACCTGTAGTATTTTTCATCGTTGGAAATGTAAAAAAAAATAATTATTTAATTTTTTTGCAGATATAAAAACAATATTTTAACATGAGATTAACATGAAAATAATCAGATATTAATGAAAATCCAATAAATTTTCAACATTTTAACAACAACATTTTAACATGGAATTAAAAATCTTTTTGATTTTCAATCAGGTCCTTACAAATAGGGTAATTGTTAGGGTCTCGCCATTTAGATCTATCAAATTGCCGTCCTGGTCGGTGAGTCTAAATTTAAGCTCATTGATTAAGTCGTTATGACAGCGCATATATACCGGATTGACCGGGTCGTCAACGATTAAAAATCCTGGAGGGATGATACCGCTGATGAATAAAGTAAATCTGCGGGGTGAGCTTAATTAGATTGGGTCATATTGATCTGATAACTTCCATGGACCGCATTACATGTTAGATTAAGCGCTATAATATTAGATATATTTACGTTACCGGGAGATCGATGTCTGCCATCGCCGTCGGGAGAATTATTATGAGTTAAAATGATCGGCTTAGGCTGTTTATCTTTCCATGATTGACGAATTATATTAAATCCTTCGTCGATAGCCATATTGAGTTGATTTTTTAGTTCAGGTACGCTGTATAGTGGTTTATATTTTGGATTATCTTTTCTCATCCTGTAATATACCGCGTCTATCGATCTATACATGGGGGAATTTTCATCCATAAAAACACTAAGGAGCCTTGAATAAAAATGTTCCGCGTCGGCGATGATTGTATTACCTGCAGCAACTACACTAGTAAACTCAGATTGTGTAAGAAGACCAGATCTCAACGACGGTAATAACAATTTGAGATCATTATTCATACGATAGAAGTTTTTAAATTCGAGATCGAGGTCTGCAGTCTCTGTTGCTTTAAGAATATAACCCTCCTTTTCTAAATCGCGGTTAACATCATGGGTAAATCTCGGGATATACCATTCTTCCTTGTAGGGATAAAACGTTTTTCTGTAATAAATTTTTGATAAATTTAATTCTTCGAATGTATTATACGTTTTTGATGGATTTTCAGGTCCTATTTTATCAGTGAGGTAATCAGATTTTATAGGCTCTGGTGTGGAAGCGTCAGCGGTTCTAGGTGGATCTTCAGGCCATCCTAATACTCTTCTTATTGAGCTGTTATATATATCGACGGAATATCCCTCTGAGATTTCAATTATAGTCGACAACGTAGGTTCATGGGGGATTAAATTTATTTTTGGTTTTTCTTCAATCTTTTTATCATCGGATTTTGGAGCAGCTGGATCACCGACAATTGATTTTTTTTTACGGTTGAATTCTTCAGCGATTGCCTCCATTTGATAAGAATCCGGTGGTATACTAACGACATTCCAATCTGGTGTACCATCGGGGCGATTTTTATAAGCAAAAACCAGAGAATTATTAGGTTGCTGATTACCAAAGTGTTTATTTCTGATATTAGGCCAACTATTGTATAATCTCAATTTGGCTAGAGCAATTTCGTTGACAGAACTCGGAGATGAAAATCTAACAACAAATTCGGGTATTTTTGATGATATTGAGATCATGCTCGTTTGTCTCGGGGATGTATTATTTGATATTTGTTGGAGTATCTGAATGTTTGACATTTATTTAAATCATTTTGGATTTTCAAATAGTTTTACATTTTCAATTACTTTGGATTTTCAATTTGAAGTTCACCGGTGCCAGCAATCTTCGTCATAGTGGAATTATATAATTCAGTTATTGTGTAAAATTCATCGGCGGTGATTACAGAATCGTCTAGTGAATTTGAAATCATCGATGAAATACGTGAATAAGAGCCTTCCACGATAGTGTATTTTGCTGTGTAATCGCTAAGTTTAGCCTGTGCGCATGACGTTAATTTTTTAGTAATCGCCGTAGAAATTTCAGCAACTGTGGTTATTGCTGATATAGCAATTGGAACTGCAATTGGCGCTATCATAATTACCGACGATAGTATAATACCAGCTCCGGCTAATAGTCCAGAAACTGAATAAACTGTAACGTCAATGGCGGTAATCCTACGGCGGTATTTTTTTATTTTTATTTGGTATTCATCTGCGAGCGCTTTAAGTTTAGCTGAATATTCTTTGACAGTATCGTATCTAAAATTGCATGCAGTGGATGTAAATTCTTCAATTTTTGACAATTTAATCATATAAATCTTTTACATTTTCTAAATTAACCAGTAAATTTGTAATTTTTTATTATTCAGGTCCTAAATATTCTAATATCCATCGAATACTAGCTCTAACTATGTTGATGTTAGCTGGAGAAAATTCTAATCTTATATTAGGAGCTAAATAAAACATTAATACACCAACACCTTTACTTGCTATAACATCTTCGTGATTTCGACATATTATATTAAAAAGTTCAGTAGATACTATTGAAAAACGATAAAAACCAACAGGTGCACCGGGAATATTAATAGATAATCTTTGAGTTCCTACTATCCAATCATATGTACCATTATCCACAACATGAGCAATTTGTTTAACTTTATCTGCGTCAGAATTAATTTTTATTTTATCTATTTTTTCAACGATATTAGGTAGCGTTGTGGTAACATCTACCAGCCTAACAGCAGTATCTTTTTCAAAAAAACTTTTTTAGGACATTATTAACTGTACTAATTTTTTTTGTAACGCGTTAAAATGACTCATATGTTGAACCTTAAAATCATTTACATGAAGATCAAAATCTTCTCTAAATTTTACTAAACCGCCACGTGTAGCCTCAAATTTATTCACATGCGTATCATGATCAGTTCTGAGGATCGCTAAATTATCAATCGCCGTTTTAATATGTGCAATTTGTATATTAAATTGTTGACGTGGTGAGCCTAAGAAATTATTTAAAAATTGTTCAAGTTCGGTGAGTTTTTTTGTTTATCTTTGTTATGAGAATACTAGGTGATAATTTTCCCTGTTTAAATACCGCTATGGAATCATCGGCGGCGGCGGGATTTTTAGTTAGTAGATCATCTATAGGGATATTGCTAGTCTTTACCATGATTAGTTTCAAATACAACTATTTCATCCTTGTCAATATCCCTCGTTGTCAGTAATCCTGCAATTTCATCCTTAATTTTTGGAGTTATTTCTTTGATGTCTATGTCGGTTTTTCTTTCTTTTTCTTTAGTTGTTCTATATGATTGTCCCCAAATATCATCCATTATTGTAAAAGATTTTTCAGATTTTAATTGTTAACGATTCTTCCCGCTGGTATATTCATGAACAACTAAATGTGGAGATTTATCAGGATTTTTAGATATTTCTGAAAGAACGTTTAATACTTCTCGGCCACATATTGGCGGATCGGTTAATTGCTGGGTAGGCAGTGTAGAATAAAAAAGCGGACTTTTCGTTTTAGATATATAACACCTATGGCATCTTCGTCGTCAGGTGGGTGGGCAGAAAAAGAAGTTAAAAAATAACGCGCGAGATTTACCGAAGAGGGATTAGCAGAAATTGAAAAGGAGGATGCAATAAATTCTCTGTATGTGTGAAGATCAATTATTTTACCCTGGAATAATCTTTGAGCTATATCAGCAGCTTCATTAATTACTTCAATGGAATTATTTCCTGCTAGTCTTCCTCAAATGAGCACTTCTAAACGGGAAACATCTTTGACAATACTATCAGGACATATTTGCGAGTCATGGTAATGTGTTGATCTAGCGATTGGATTTATTCCTGTCCCTAAAAATTTTGGATCCGGTTGCCGTTTTCCTTTTCCTTTTCCTTTTTGTGTTACTGTTTCTTCCTGAATGGATTTAAATTGTTGAATTACCGCATTGACAGCCGGGGAATATGCTAAATACCCTGGATCATTTAATTTAGCGGCGGAAAGATTTGCCTTGATCCTATATAATGCATTAGCCCAATCATTTATATTAGTGGCATACTTTTTTATTATCTCCATCCAATATATTTTTTCTTCTTGCAAAAGAGGTTACCACAAATGAAGGAAAATTAGTTGCATCCTCCTTTTCAATTTCTGCTAATCCCTCTTCGGTAAATCTCGCGCGTAATTTTTTAACTTCTTTTTCTGCCCACCCACCTGACGACGAAGATGCCATAGGTGTTTCAATTATCGGTTCAGCTGGTTTAACATTTTTAGATATTTCTTGAAGTAAATCGGCTATAGGTTTTTTTCATCTTTGTCGTATCGAAATTGGTCATCTTTGTCTCCATATAACATAGTTTTCATACCCGTAGTAATTGGTTCAAACATTTCCTGTCGTCCAGCAAGTAAATCAGCCTTCATCTGCTGGCGCTCCTGTAGTTTTTCCTTTATGCGATTATGAACAGGTAAAAATTTATTAATAGCTTCAAGCTTTTCTCTAGCAAATCTAACCGATGGTGCTTCTCCAACTTCCATAATAAAAAAACTATCGCATTTATTAATTGTAAAATTTTCGGGTAAAAATCTTCACCTGCATGGTCACCCCAGGCCATGTCCACCTGTCATGGACCAACATGGCAGCTTTTTTTTAGTCTTGGATTACGAAAATGCAGCTTCGTAGCTGACTGTTTTTGGATAGAGGGGGTGGCGGACGGAAAGAAAATGGTTTGTTCAGCACTTCTGCTACAACATGTAATATTTTTTTTTAAATCTCGGATGAAGAAAATGCAGCTTCCTGGCTGACTATTTTTGGTGGAGGGGGTGGCGGACGGAAAGAAAATGGTCTGTCCAGCACTTCTGCTGCTAGACTCTTGATTCTGTAATAGTGCTTTGAATTCAAGGTCTTGGCAGATAGGCATGATTCCTGAGGAGAAAGCAAAGACGATTTTGGTATCTATTAGTTCCTGGGTATGTCCTTTGGATTATCAAATGTACCATCCATCTATTTTTGAACGCTTGATAGAAAGAGTTTGGAGAGTATTAAAGTGGAATGAACATCTTTACGTGGACGATATGCTACCTTCTGCATAGTCGTCAACCAATGTCAAGATAGGTTAGTACATGCATTTCGATCGATAGAAGAAGGAAATATCAAATTAAAACGTTTAAAGTGCAGTTTCATTCAAACCAAACTAAAGTTTCTAGGACACATTGCGTCAGAGGAAAAATATCCAAACGGACCATGAAGAAATTTCTGCAGTTTGTAATTAGCCTAATCCAAAGAACAAAACAAAAACCACTCTCGAGGAATTTTGTGACAGGGCTCCTACTACAAATGCATCGGTAATCATTTGGAAACGTGCACGCCCTTTGCATGGGTAATGTGAGAAAAAATACATTATTCTATGGAACGAAGAGTGTCAAGAGGGGTTTGATAGTTTAACACAGGTTTTCCTACTCTAGAATATCCATATCCAGGCAAATGTTTTATTCTCGACACTAATCCGAGCAACGTTCTTGTCGCTGCTGTCCTGTCACGAAAATGTGACGAAGCAGAAAGAATCATAAGTTACATGAGTAAAACTTCAAACGTTTGTGAGAGATCATACCGTGTGACAATATTTACTTGCTAACAACTCTAAGAATCTTTCATCCTTAATTGTATGGACGAGAAATATTGCTGAGAAAGGATAATGTCAATATCGTCTAGATTAAACACTTCCATAACCCCTCTAGATAGACAAGTGGCTCGGTGGCTTCAGAACTGTTCACATATAATCTCACTGTAACACATCGTCTTGACCAGAAACATTCCAATGATGTCTAGAAATCCTTATGCAGCCTGTAGAAGACATGAGAAATGTTCAAAGGTATGTGGATACTGATGAAAACAATATAAATAAATTGATTGAACTGAAACTTGTCATTCCAATATGTGAAAGAAACTGTCAAAAAATCTACTCCGACTTAACAATGCAAGTGATATAAATATCTATTACAAAAAAGACAAACAGCTACAAAAACAATCTGCTTTCTCAAAACACCTTTTTTTACTGTGTATGGGGACCATAAGACATTTTGAATCGTAAGCTGGAAGACCTAAACATCCCACTAATAATGGTAGCCATGGACGAAAGATGTTCTCGTCGAGAATGACAAAGATAGTATGGAAATTCTTCCTCATTGAAAACCTTATGACGAAATTGCATCGTAGAATGTTATTTGCAAGATATTTTGTTCCAAACTTCAGTTGATATTGCTTAAGGCACTCGGATGGGACATTCTCAGGTACTTCCACAACATTTCAACTTCTGGTCATCTTTGAGCTCGAAAGGTATTGCGAATTATTAAAGAGCACTTATAATGGATATGTGTTGCACATAAACCCTCCAATATCCAGTATCGTGCACCCTTGATTAAAGCGATACCCACCAACCACTCACCTACCTCCACCACCACCCTTGCCGTTAACTTGCATCAATCGACATTGCAAACTGGGCAACAGAAGCCTAAATCGCAGAGCATGCATTTTGTTGAAAAGTAGAGATCGCAACGAAATCAAAGTTACACTACTAAAATACTTCGTCTTGTCAATACATTTTTGACCCACGTTTGGTCAAGCCATATATGGTCCAAATTGACTATTGCTACGTACTAAATGCCACGACCTATTCGTCTTTTAGTTGGTACAGTTGATTTTTAATCTGAATCATCAGAAATTTGCTCCATGACCCAAACACGCTCACAGCTTAAACGAAACATTTTCAAGAACAAAGACTTTTCACATTTTCCATGCACATTATTTCAACTAAAAGTTGAAAACAAAACTAAAAACATTTGAAATTAAAAAATGTTTTGGGTTAATTCAGTTTAATTTACTATATCATTCTTGTAAGGAATAAGACTATTTTAACTGACGTCATAAAGATCCACTAAATGTCCTTTGTTTACAAGTGCAAAATTACTTGTTTCTAGTTAACATTTTTAATATGTTTAAAACCTATATATCTAATAATACAAATTCTGGTTCCTCCACTTCGCAAACAGAAAGCTGTTACGTATTTAAAGTATTTGAATAATATATTATTGTTTTCCAAACAAATTAATCTGGAGTATGAGAGTAAGTTTAAATGCAATTTACAATTTGGTACCTTTATTGATGGCTACTCCCCATCGTCACCCAATCCAATGAGGTGGGGGGAAAAAGGAGAAAATGTAAAATTGTGTCAATTGAACCTTATTTATTCCGTCAAATTCTATGCAATTCTTCTACAGTAGCAACAAATTCACATTCATACGTGTTCGGTTTAGTTTGACAACACGTGACATCTACCTCATACACTTAAGTACATAAAAACAAACAGAAATTTCAGACGTCATCGAGTTATTGCAAACTTGTAAATGTTAGTGGAGAACGAGAAGAAATCAATAAATCCATACGTCAATTAGCTATATCTTGTGAATGTAATCATTAATTAGTGTTAATTTTTCTGAGCTTTTGTATCCCAATAACCGTAAATTTTAAGAGTCATTCTCTGAATAAACGTAATAACAAAACGGAAATGCGTACGCATTGAATATTAGCGGCGAATAAATGGAAGAAAAAAATCTTAATGCACGCATTTTGAATTCTAAAAGATCACCATTTACTTTATGATCACAGTTTACTGTAGGATCACTATTTACTTTAGGATCACCATTTACTTTAGGATTACTATTTACGCAAGGATCATTATTTACTCAAAGATCACTATTTACTCTAGTTCAACAGTTGCAACGTTTGTATTTATGGTTAGGTGTTTGTTTCTAGCCAGAGCGAAAGCAAGGCTGAGGAGACAGATAATTTAATCAAGAATGACACTGCAAGGTGCGCATTGTCAAAATTCAGAATTAGGAAAGAAATAATAACATACACCATGATTGTTGCTGCGGGCCACTTTCAATGACTTCAGTATATATATATATATATATATATATATATATATATATATATATATATATATATATATATATATATATATATATATATATATATATATATATATATATATATATAACATAATTCAAGTCAAAATGTATACAAATGTCTATAAAAGTTACTGCTCTAATGGCATAGCTTTTCTACGCACACTTCATACATTCTTTAGCCTTACTTTATATACATAATGAAGCTCAAGTGCTTGAAATTTTGGGCTCTGACAGCCAAGACAATATAACCACTACTGTGAAAAATTGATAACGAAATACACAAGATGCAGAATAACTGACTATTCAGCCAGATCACACAAATCGACAGTAACGAAATTCAGCATTGTTCCTGATATGTACACAAGATAGAAATACGTGAAATTATAGACATGGTAAAATCATTCGTGAGCACAATACAAATATCAGCATTGTTCATGATATGTACACAAGATAGAAATACGTGAAATTATAGACATAGTAAAATCATTCGTGAGCACAATACAAATATCAGCATTGTTCCTGATATGTACACAAGATAGAAATACATGTACGTGAAATTATAGACATGGTAAAATCATTCATGAGCACCATATAAATATCAAATGAGAGATCCATAATGAAATACATAATGAGGAAAAACGACGAACTGTTAAGCTAGGAGATTGCATAGATCTATAATAATATATCTCTATATAATATTGATATCCATATGTTAATCAAGACATAAAGACCTGTAGTTATTGTTTAAATTGAAGGGAGGCGGTGTAGGCGTGTAGGTGGGACTTAAATTCCACACAATGTTTTCCAAAACAAGTATTGCGTCTCTGCACCTCTGCAGCTACTTAAAATTCTCTTATCTGTGCACAGTTGCATGCCCCGACACCGATTGACCAATGAAACCCATGTGACCCCTACGGGGCAATTTAGGTGGCCCTATCAGGCTCAGCTCATTAACATAACAGAGTAGGGTAAAAATTCGGCTCAACCTCATTACACCACCCATAAATGTACGTAAGCAGGTGTAAGTAGTTTTATGTTATTTTGAGAAATTATATTATTTATTAGTTTTGACCATTCTTCTTTAAAAATATGTCATGAAATGTCAAATTTGCTGCCTTCATTTGTGCGTAAAGCTGCAAAAAACCATGCAAGTACTAACAGTTCACCTGCGTTATAAAGGAGATGGTTAACTGCTGAAATTCCTATTTCAGATGTGTGCTAACTAATCATCGATCCTTCTATGGTGTGAATAATTAAAATACATCATTGTACATTAAACTGTATCAAAAGGACGAACATAGTGAAATATTGATATTATTCCTTTATATGATCGTGACATTAACGCTCCAGCTTTCATAAAATTTAACTGATTTATAAGTATGTTGTTTGCATATTTCAATTGTTGCGGTGAAAACTGCACAATACTGGGACATTTCGCAGCTCGTGGGATCCAAAATAATATTTTCTTTCAGTCTAACTTAAGGTTTTATTTTCATATTTGGTCAGAATTAATCCAAACCCCTATAAATTCAGCTTCTGAGCAAGCAAACAAATTATTAAAAAATAGCCCAAATTCGGTAACGTTGTCCTGTCTCTGCTCTGACAAAGTTTCCTACAACTACACTCAACTGGAGATTATAATACCTAAATTTGAATTTCTTTACAAAATGAAAAAAAAGGTTGGCTAAACTTTTTTAATTTCATCTAAATATTTCGTAGACATTTCAATTTTTATAAAATCGCACCTTGTCTTTGAGCGCAGTTTCGCATTCGAACTCTATACCGAGTTAGATATTCACTGTATCCGGTACATACTGAAGCTTAAATCTTTTCAAATTACCATAAACGTTGCATAGTTCAATTACGTTAACATGTGATACGATAGTTCAAATATTGGGACTCATTTTTTATTTGGAAATGCAGGGCTAAGCTAATACAAATCTGAGGAGTGGAGCTAAGTAAATACCAATACACTCTTTATATATGTGCAATCTGATTTATAAATGATGAAGTCTTTTCTTTTTTATTTCTCAACACTTAAGATTTAAAACCTTTATAAAACATTTGGACAAAATATATTTAAGCCATTACTTGCTAAACACTTTGTTCTAACATATAAGCTGTCAGATAATATAAAGGCGTATTTCCGTTTAGACTGAACTTTTAGTTGTGTCCCGTAATATAGATACAACTACTTTTTAATACCATTAAAACTAAATAAATCGAATTGTCTGATATCAGAAACAAGAGTTATTTATAGTTCATTAAAGTAGACATCGCGTTATTGGAAAAGAATACATTTCTCCAAGTCAATGGGCAGAGATACGGATAATATTTCAAATAATATGATCCACCTTATGGTGGTAGTATACGAATAATAAATTCCAGAAACTTGTGTTCCCCACATTCTGCTGCATGTAGAGAAGTGTAGTTTTGCTGAAGATACCTCTAGGTGAAAATGGTAATGTAGCAAATGAGTTTAGGTACATTTCTGATATAAGGAGCCATAGAAGCTCTGCTGGTAGAGCGTCAGACTCGTAATCCAATTCAAAGTCTCTGACTCAGAAATTATCAGAATTCATCCAATTAAAAGCCACTAAGTCTGGTAACTTGATGGTGGACAGCTCAAGTTGTTTTCCATACACGTGGCTGGATGAAAAGACATTATAACATAGCAAGCATATAAAACTGACAAAGAAAACCAACTGAACTCAACCAAATCTTATCTTGATCAAATTTCAAACCAAATTTTATAAAATTACGTAATAGTTGAAGTCGCAATTGTGTGGAAACAAGCAGGGAATGGACTGACAGAAGCACAGATTGATGGAACATTAACAGATAAAACAATGAGTTGAATCTAATATCTGATTTTCTATCCAAAGCAGTGGATAAAAGGTAAATTAAGTTACTGAATTTCCAAACTCTTTATTTAATATAACACTCTCACTATAAAGCCCACAGTTACTACCATAAGGATATAAAGTGGAAGTAAACTATAGGAATAATGTATTTCATCATAGAGTGCTCTCATTGTAAGGCAGTATAATGTATGGCATCATATTTTTAAAAAAAAAAATGACAATGAAATTCTTTGAAGATTTATTTTAATGGTCAGAGATCAAATACTCATTAGGCTCGATATAAGCTGCTCATCAAAAGAATTGGCACAAAATATGTAGCTTGATACATATTGCATTAGAACCTTTGTAAGGTAACATGTGTAACATTATGACAATGTATCTTGATTCATATTGTATCAGAGCATTTTTAAGGTAATATGTATGACATTGTGACAATCTATCTTTACACAAATTGTAGTGGAACCTTTGTAATGTGACACGCTTGGCACTGTGACAATATATCTTGACACAAATTGTATTAAAATCTTTGTAATGTAACGTTTGACACTGTGACAATGTATCTTGACACAGAACCTTTGTAATGTAACATGTTTGACACTGTGATAATGTATTTTGGCACTTTAGAATCTTTGAAATGTAACATGTCTGACACTGTGACAATGTATCCTGACACATTTTATTACAAGCTTTGAAATGTAACATATCATTGTGAGAATAGAGCATTATATGTGTAATGTATCATGTATGATATTCTTACAATGTATCTTAACCCATACTGTATTTTGAACCACTATAATTGAACATGTTTGACACTGTCACAATGTATCTTGAAACAATGTATTAGAACCTCTGTAAGGTAACTTGTGTGACATTGTGATACTACCATAATGCATTATGCAGTAAGAAATCATGGTCTATACTCTTTAATCTACTAATTATCCCTCATCAACTGTACAGACCCAGAGTAACTAGCACATCAGATGATTACACATCTAGATCCGTGCCATTTGCATTTGGACTTAAATTTAAGTAAGCATGTAAGATACCAATTATCAACACACAAAAGCAACTAATATATAGACGTTTTAACAGATGAATGCAAAACAGACAACTAATGAAGGACCAGTGTATATTCCTTCGACTAGCTGGAACTTCCATACTTCGATGGATTTGCTGCACATTCCAAGCCTGATATTCATAAACATGCAATCTGAAATAAATATACACTTCACAGTAGTCACTGGATGAAAACACATGTAGAAAACAAATGAAAAAACATGATTTATACCAAATGATGATGCTTATAAATAAAACAGTCAATTAGTTATACTGATTAAATCAAACTTTCTTTTTGTCAATATTTTTACTGCAATACATTTATACAATCAGAATATCATTCTGTCTTATCTGTTGGACCTGAAATAAGTCTTATCACACCTGCAGATACATGAAGCAATTGGGGCATTCCATTTATGAATGGTACCCTTACTTATAGCAAACATTTTGTCCTGGTTTGATGCAGGATACATGGTACTAATGGTTTGGACAAATGTGAGAAGATAAAATAGACTATATATGGGTTTGGTTGGCCAGAATAGGCTGATAATGGAAGATGATTTTAGTAAAAAGAATCTTTTGAGAGATTATCCTACCTTTAAGTGAAAACAATAGAGGCATTGTTTTATTCATGGAATTTCAGTTCTTTAAGTCTAAGTTTGGAAAACACATAAAACTGAAATTAACACCAGACTCTTTGGTGCAGAAATGAAAAAGAACGTATTTCAAACACATACAGGTCATCCAGAAAATGTTGCAGTTCAAATCCTTTCCTCTACACAAAAGCTGTCATCTAGAATGCAGTTATACTATTAAATATAGGTTTGATCATGGGCACTCAGAAATTTAAAGATACTGAGTTTTTAATAAAGTATCATGGTGTTTGCATAGATTTACTATGGAACTGATTTAGTACCATGAATCCTGTAAACCACTGAACTGAATGCTATCCAATTCTCTTTCAGGATTACAGAATGGAAAGAGTGATGTTACAATTCTATGTTCACCTATGAAAATTTAAACACCAGACCAATTCATTCATTTTTATTTAAAACTTATATAAACATTAATGAAACAGAATGTGTTAATATTGTCATAATCAGTTTTTTATACTATAAAAAAATTCAACTTCCAGGTACACAAAAATGTAAGCAACTTGGCTGGCTAAAAATAAAATGTAGGACTTAGTAGAGGAAAACCATACAGCAATTTTTAGCAAATGTATTTTTTAATCTAGGAAAACAGTAAATAAAATAATATATTGCATTACATTCAATATAATAAACATTTACATCGATAAAAAGTGAGGCCATTCTTGATAATGAGTAATGTTGTCAGCCCACCCACCCAACCCCATCTTGGCATCCATAAATAGTGAGGCCATTCTTGATAATGGGCACTGTTGTCAACCCACCCACCCAATCCCATCTTGGCATCCATAAATAGTGAGGCCATTCTTGATAATGAGCACTGTTGTCAGCCCACCCACCCAACCCCATCTTGGCATCCATAAACAGTGAGGCCTTTCTTGATAAAGGGTAATGTTGTCAGCCCATCCACCCAACCCCATCTTGGCATCCATAAACAGTGAGGTCATTCTTGATAATGGGCACTGTTGTCAGCCCACCCACCCAACCCCATCTTGGCATCCATAAACAGTGAGGCCATTCTTGATAATGGGCACTGTTGTCAGCCCACCCACCCAACCCCATCTTGGCATCCATTTACAGTGAGGCCATTCAATGGGCACTGTTGTCAGCCCACCCACCCAACCACATACTTACATACATAAATAGTGAGGCCATTCTTGATAATGGGCACTGTTGTCAACCCACCCACCCAACCCCATCTTGGCATCCATAAACAGTGAGGCCATTCTTGATAATGGGTAATGTTGTCAGCCCACCCACTCAACCCCATCTTGGCATCCATAAACAGTGAGGCCATTCTTGATAATGGGCACTGTTGTCAGCCCACCTGCCCAACCCCATCTTGGCATCCATAAACAGTGAGGCCATTCTTGATAATGGGTAATGTTGTCAGCCCACCCACCCAACCCCATCTTGGCATCCATAAACAGTGAGGTCATTCTTGATAATGGGCACTGTTGTCAACCCACCCACCCAACCCCATCTTAGCATCCATAAACAGTGAGGCCATTCTTGATAATGGGCACTGTTGTCAGCCCACCCACCCAATCCCATCTTGGCATCCATAAACAGTGAGGCCATTCTTGATAATGGGTAATGTTGTCAGCCCACCCACCCAACCCCATCTTGGCATCCATAAACAGTGAGGCCATTCTTGATAATGGGCACTGTTGTCAACCCACCTGCCCAACCCCATCTTGGCATCCATAAATAGTGAGGCCATTCTTGATAATGGGCACTGTTGTCAGCCCACCCACCCAACCCCATCTTAGCATCGATAAACAGTGAGGCCATTCTTGATAATGGGTAATGTTGTCAGCCCATCCACTCAACCCCATCTTGGCATCCATAAACAGTGAGGCCATTCTGGAAAATGGACATTACTCTCAGCCAACCAGCCCACCACACAAGTGATTTTATAAGTGTGGTCACTGTTGTGAATAGGCACTGGTCTCAGGCAACTCACACACCCACTTATGTGATATTATTATTATTATCTGGCCATTGTTATGAATAGGCATTATTGTCAGCCTAACCACCCACCAACCCTCTGAGATCACTGTACAGTAGGGCTACTTTCTTCCAGCAAATGAGCTGTTACAAGATTTCAGCCTCCAAAAACCATTCATTGCTCTGAATATGTACATTAATATATAATTAAATTAGAAAAGGTCTTGAGTAGCACAATATTAATTATATTTTTTTGCCTTGTTGTTGGAATGTTTGTGCCTGTAATACAACCTCATCAATACAAGAGACTCCTTCTAAATCAATTGTGGTGTTTCAAAAATGCTATAAAGCACTATCAATTTTGTTTTACAAATTATTTGAACTGAGCTGCTGGCACATTTGTTACAACAGATCTGGACCGACATAGGAATAATAAACACTGTACACTAGAAAAATATGGCATACAAATTTACCTTATACATGGAGAATATTTGCTTCAATTGACTTAATAATGGATACATTTCATTCAGTTGGTGAAACACTCATTATTTCTAAAAAGTGTCAAAACCAAAGTGAAAATACCAGAGATTTTCACCCAAAACAAACATATTGTTCACTCAGAACAAGTTAATATTCTCTTTTGTCTCATACTCAAACAGTCTATCAATATGCTTCAAAAAACTGAATTCACAGTATTCTGCACAATAATATTGGCTGTGTTGCTATTTGCATGGAATATATCAGCAGTAACATTCTTCTCTTTCCTAATTCAAGCTGAAAAGCACATAATACAAAAATTCAAATAAAACAAAATAAGCATGTGTTGCGATTTGAAATGGGTTCTCCTGCACAAAAATTTTACCACCAGATTAATGACCAAAAAAATATGAATAATGCTATCAGTGTCTTTTAAAGACTGCAACAACAACAAAATTTTCTCTGTGAATTTTTTAAAATTCTTTCTCTGATAAGATTGACTAATTCAAGGCTTGGAAAAAATACAAAACACCACTGACATTTCTAAATACACATCAGTCTATGTGGGCAGCTAATAAAGCCGTTTGCAAAACTGCTTCAATTATCCTAGTTACTTTCCATGCTTTCAAAAATTATTAGATTAATTTTTACAACCCAAAATGAATTATCTGCGATAAACCCTGACATTAAATTTAGCTGCTGATCTAAAGAATTGTTTCAACAGTTATAAATCACTTTACCACACAGAACTTACTTCTGAATATAAATAAGTTTTATCTTCAAAATACCTATTCTGAAGATAAACACACTGTATATATATTGATAATTGCAATAACACAGGAGATACTGAGTCAATTCTAGTATCTTTTCAAACATATATGAAACAAATTATACTATATAGGCAACAATGCTCTACTGGGTAAAATGAATTTCCTTGAATTCAGTTTAAGACCATTTCTTTCATTTTACTGCCACATTTTCAAACCATCTTCAATATTCTTCAGTGATAACATGATTTTCAAATTAGCTGCTGAGGTGGACATAATAAATTTCAGATATGCACCATTTATCTTTAGGACAAAGTAGACGGCATTAGAAGTCATTTGGTGAAAACACCGTTTCATAATGATCATCCATTTTAGGGAAGTGTTAAAACAAGATTTTCAAGATGGACACTGTGACAGTCATAATGACATATATAGCTGGCACCATTTTCATTTAGGAATGCTAGATATCATAAGAAATCTATTGTGTGAAAACCCATGTTGATGTAGCCATCCATTTGAAGAGATAGATATATTCTAATCTAGGGTCAACAAAACAATTTAAGAAGTGTTTAGTGAAAATCTGTACTGTTATTACCACTAATTCACAAGAATAAGTCAGCATGCGTTTTCAAGCTGACCAGAGACACCCATATTAGATATCAGACTGGAACCATTTCCATCTATGCATAACTTCAGATTAGTACCACTTTCATTTTTGACCAACCTGCTGTCACAAGGCGGCTCCTTGTGAAATGTCTATGTCAATGTGAGAACCTTATGTCAATATGACTTTGTGTTCAAGAGAAGTGGCAATAAAAAGATTTTCAAAAAGGCTCATCAAATCACCATTTTAATGAAGGACCAACAAGACATCATCAGATGTCTTTTAATGAAAACTTCATGTTGAAACTAACATCATTTCATGAATATAGTGATAACAAGATTTTCCAGTTGGTTAATGTGAATTGGTCATCAGATCAGCATCATTTTCAGTAAGGACACAGTTGGTTGATGTGAATTGGTCATCAGATCAGCATCATTTTCAGTAAGGACACAGTTGGTTGATGTGAATTGGTCATCAGATTGGCATCATTTTCAGTAAGGACACAGTTGGTTGATGTGAATTGGTCACCAGATTGGCATCAATTTCAGTAAGGACATACAGTACTAAAAATCTCTTGATGAAAACCCCACAGCAATATGACCTTCTCTTCAGTCATTTTCAACATGGCTGCAACAGTAGCTATCTTAGATGTCAGATTAAGACCAATTTACTTAGAACCAGCTAAACACTATAAGAAGTCTTTTAGTGAAAACCCCATGCTGATATGTCCATCCATTTAGGAGTAGCAATAAAAAAAATTCAAAATAACCATTGTGTCAGCTAATACTGGCTGTCTGATTGGAATGAGTTTTATTTAGGATGGTTTGGTTTTTATCGGTTTAACTTACATCAATCTCTAGCACATGACAGAATAGTATATTTGGTGGAGGAAGATCCACATAAATGAATCATGGGAACTATTGCCAAGCTATCTCGCATACACATTTAGACCATGACAAGACAAAACCCATACGGACAGAGGTGAGATTTCAGTGATATGTAAAGGTGATTGCCCTATAACAATCTTCCACTTGGGGCTCCTTTTTTATTTAGGATTAACTAGACATCATGAGATGTTTTTTAGTGAAAACCCAATGCTGATATGACAATCCACTTCGGAGAAGTAGTGATCATAAGATTTTCAAGATGGTTGTTCTGGTGGCCCTATCAGATATATCAGCTGCACTTTAGGACCAACTAGACATTGGAATGAATGTGTGTGTAAAATTTCACGGCAGTCCTCCATGTAATTTAAGCAGTGATAACATACTTGTGCTAATGAATAGGCATGGAATGAAAGACCATCCCATACACTCTTCTGATCTATGATCAGCAGAACTAAAAAGACTGCAAAATAAAATTTGTTTAAAAGATATAAACTTTTGCATGTATATTTATAGTCTACCACACATGACTAGCACTACTACAGAATACAAGAAATCAATCACATAATGTATCACACAAATGACAAGTCTGGAAAATATATTTATAATGGTAATTCTCAATAACATTTACAAACTATTAAGACTAGTCTGAATAAAAAAAAGAGATTGCTGTCGTAATATACATCACTTATCTAATTTCCGTTTTAAAATATATCAGTTTCTTTCAATAAGTATCATAAAACACATACTCCATCGCAGTTTCATAAACTGACCTATATACAAAATCTAACCATGGTGTGAAGGGCATACAAGGGTAACACTATATACACTACCACTATCATAGCACTTAACTATTGTATAATACAATGTTGACCTTGGAAAAGATTCATCAAAAAATTTGTAGGGATTAAAAGCAGACAACTTAAATAAGGAAACCTGGCTCTAACTTAAAAGTTCTTTTTATGACTGAGAATACACAATATGCTGTCAAGATCTACAACTGACTAAAGTTTCATTAAATATCTTCAGTTTTAAAAATTATACCCATGCATGGACAGTGGTCACTGGTTTATAGTTTCCCTTGCCATGGCCTTGAAATAAAGGCAGAGAGCATGGCTGTAGAATATGACACACTGTAAAATATGATATATTACTGTTAAAATTTCATTAAGATATTTCAATGGTTCAAAAGTTATATTCTGGACAATTCAGAGATGCTACTTCCTTTCTATGAATTTCATCTTGATGCACAGGATGTAACTCTGCTATATAATGAAGTTTTATTCAAATATATTGAGTAGTTCAAATGTTTGACTCTGTACAAAAAGTTAAACACATTCTCCCTTGTTGTTACCATGACCTTGAAACAGGAGGGCTAGCTAAGGTAAAAAAAAGGTGGTTTGATATCATCAATATATTAACAATCACAATATTCACTCTAACAATGTGATAGTGCATCAGTACATTGATGAATCACAATATTCACTCTAACAATGTGATAGTGCATCAGTACATTGATGAATCACAATATTCACTCTAACAATGTGATAGTGCATCAGTACATTGATGAATCACAATATTCACTCTAACAATGTGATAGTGCATCAGTACATTGATGAATCACAATATTCACTCTAACAATGTGATAGTGCATCAGTACATTGATGAATCACAATATTTACCCTAACAGTGTATCATGTTATAGTGTGCCATTATACACTCAAGCCATAGAACACTGGACAACAGTACAATGAACAGAAACTATATGTACTTCTAGTCCTTCAAATTAATTAAACAAGGCCACATGCAAAATTCATACAAAACTGTAACAACTATCTGCTTAAATGCTACTCTTTTGAACTTTAAAGAATTTTTATCCAGCAGTTTTTCAAACATCATATCTATGTTTTGATTCACTCTGAAAAATATTTATTCCATTTGTGTTCTTACCCCATACCAATGATAACATTAGCACATGCAGTATTTAGTTTATGATGTTTCTATTTTTGTCTTGAGTGGACCAAATAAAAAACTGAAAACTGTAAAGTGCCGATACTCATAGAGAAGAAGGTATTCTGGCTCAGTTGTATATATTTCAGTTTATCCTTGTATGCAGTAATGTCATGGTACACCTCTTTATGAGGCAATCATAATGGTACATATCGTCATACAACATGGCTAGTGATACCCTGACCAATAAATTGCTCATCACACCATTTAAGTTTCATGAAAATTCCACCAACCACTGTAAAGTTATGACCCTGACAAGCAGATGTGAGCAGACTGGCAGCCATATGCATGATTGGATCTATGTACTGACAACATGATACATCCAAACATAGGTGCAAAAAAATTAAAAGATGCAATATCTATAAACCCTAAGTCATTTAAAAGTTATCTCAGGGAAAATGAAACCACAACAAAGGAGGGCAACCAGGGAAGGATGCATTTTTTTTCAAAATAAATGTCATGATACATTGATTTCACATTTCATATCAAAACAATAAGAAAATTCTAAATTGCATCTATTGGTGAGTACACCATTTTATAAAGTGACTTCCCTAGGTATGTATGTTTTAATGGAACAGCCCTAAACAGATATGTCCAAAATGTGGTTATATACTTGTAATAATGTCTTAATAACAAATACACTTACTAGCTGTACGAAGAGGAAGTATACATCTTTTTGCAAGCAATGATAAAAACAAGGAAGAAACCCCAGCAGAATATTTCTGCCATAGATATGTTTGCCTCCTTTACATTTTGAGTCCTGGGCATCTGGATCTTAAGTGAAACTGCCATGTGAGTTGTGAAAATTATATAAAGTACAATATGATTTTTTAACAGCAAGACTAGGTATGAATTTAGTTGTTAATGAAGATGTATCCTAATAGTAGGTACAAAGTGATACAACCATTTGTACTCACTTATAAGACAAATATCCGACTGCAATCAACAAAGATCCTGATCTGCTCTAGCATAATGTGTTGGAAGACTAATGTATATGTTGCTTGTTCTACTGATTACTCTTTCTAAGCTGTACAGACCCAGATCTGTCATTGCATTATGCAATGGGTCTGTTTAGTCTACAGTTGAACTCATCTTATAAACGAGTATATACGGTACTAACATCACAGCTCAGCAAAGATATTTGTTGGACTGATTATTCTGAATTTGCAAGAACAAAATTAAAACTGATGCACTTTATATAAATTCAATTTTAATGGCATCTAAATACTGCTTTTATTTGTCCAATGAAAACATTAAGAACTGCTTGATATCAAATTTTATCTAAGGTCCATTAATAACATTAATAACTATTTTTACAGTAAGAGGACTAATTTGTTGCTTGATTTAAAATCATCACAGAGGTCAGTATATAACTTCCCAGTATACATTATACTTCTATGTTATCATGTATAATTTTTCATAATAAATACCCACTGATCATTGTAAAACATAGGACTTTAATCTACAAATAATGTGCCACATTTTATTAGAGAATCTAGATTTTAATATTAAACTTACAAATGTGTTTTGTTAATTGCAAATGAGTATCTTTAAAATACAGAACCAATAACTTGAGAAATAGGAAAATATGACATGTTTGCAAACTTTTACAGTAACTATATATATATATATATATATATATATATATATATATATATATATATATATATATATATATATATATATATATATAGAGAGAGAGAGAGAGAGAGAGAGAGAGAGAGAGAGAGAGAGAGAGAAAGAGAGACACACACACACACACACACACACACACACAAAGTCCTTGCTATTAATTGACCACAAATCCCAAAACTCAAAGTATAACCTTTAGTTGGATGGTCTTTCAGTGATAAACTGAAAAACTTCATTTTATTAAGAATACAGAAAGCAACAAGTATTTTACATTGAATAAATTTAGACTGATTAATATCCAGTCTGTAAAGAGCTTCAGGCTGGCCATATTAAGAAGTCTCTAAACATTTAACAGATTTAACTGACACACTCACTCCCCCACAACACACACACACACATTACAAATCTGTATCTACCTTATAATAGGTAGTTAACACAACTATGAAGGTGACATGGTCCATAGTCTTGCATTATTTTTTCACTGATGACCTATAAACTTAATCAGTTTTATTCCACCATTACCCATAAAGCAGATCATGCAGGAAAGGGTGCAGTCAAATATATATGCAATAACATTTTATATTATAATTAGTGGATTGATGAATAATGGATAGATAGAAAAACATATACAAGGTGCAGATTTTTTATACCACACATACAACATAAAAGCCACAAATAAGCAAAAAAGGAGCATGAAACTCTCCCTTCAAATTTTGATTTCTCAAAACCAATTTTTATATTATTTTTTCCCTCCTACGTGTTTAACAATATGGTCATTTATTTATATTACAAGGTATCTGTGTACATATGAATGTTATTTATTTGTGATACAAGGTAAGTGCATAACAAGCAAACCATAATCATAAGCTGCCATGGAGTATATATAATCTCAAATCTGGTTAAAATCTGTTCAAGTAGCAAATTTTCATATTTGCCTGTAAACAACTACAAAGAGTGTAGATCAAGCAATACCATCAGATGATCGGACATAACATCTGGGTCAATTTTATCAATATTATTCCTTACAATCTTCTCTCTCCCTCATGTAAACCTGACAGATCAATTGGGAAAAGCTGTCAGAAAATAAAACTATGTAATCTACTCAACTATAGACTGGTTGCCATTTATATGCAGTATGCAATTTAATTATGACTATGGTCAACTGTAAATTTCATGGTTACATCAAAAATTTAAGTAAATTTTAAAAAGGGATGGGGAGATCGTCTAAGCTGGGGTCAATTGAAACTTTCTCTGCCTTTTCGACTGCAAGCCTGAAAAGACTTGTATGTAAATATGGGTCATTTTGAACAGCCCTCAAACTCGTGGCTGTTCTTACATCATCATAACTTGATCAAGGTCACAATGACTTGATAACAAGTCATCAACAACAGCAATGTAAGCAACAGTTTTAGGCTATGAAACCAGATGATTTACTAACCTTTTTTGTAATTTGAAACCTGCATGAATATAATAATTGCAGGTATTTTATTAACAGTAGAAATGTTGAGTGATATTTTCATGCCATTATAAGAATCTGTTGATCCCCATAGAGATGGATATTTATCTGCCAAAATTTTACAATTTGGGAAGCATGATAACAATTACCTATAAGTCTCCTTCAGGGAATTGTAGTTATTTGACTCATATCAGAATAAGATGTGATTTCCCACAATGAGTTGGGACCTCTAAATTGGGACTTGAAGGTAACAAAAATGAAAGCAAAACAAGTGTCACAATTTATGCCTTTTCCTTACAGATGCTACAACATGACAAATAAAATCCATATTCTTTACATTAGATCATATTTTAAAACGTTATGGGTATTTGTCACACCTGCTAATAAAAAGATGTAACCAAACTGCATTTCCTTTAAAGTCAGTAAAAAACTGTAACCAGACTGCATTTCCTTTAAAGTCAGTAAAAAGCTGTAACCAGACTGCATTTCCTGCATACAATGAATCATTCATGTGTTCATTCTTATGTTTTGAAATAACAGTGAATATTTTAACTATGACATGAAAAAAATACAGAATCTCCATCAACACATCCAGTACAGATTTGTTCCATGAAAGTGTAACATGGAATTGAAAGTTAACATTCAGGTGAATAGCATGTATGATCCACTGCCATTACAATCATCAGTGTCTATTTCAATCATTCTAATTCATTGATAGAACAAAACATCACACACTGTGATCTGCTGGTGCTTAGATGATGGTAGTCAAACTCCAAAATGTACGATTGGTGGGGGAAGTTGATATCTTACGGCCACAATAATCAATGTAGTGCAGTTTTGTTCTAATAGCACTTATAGGAAAACTGCAGGGCCAAATTTACAAGAAAACAGACAGAGACAGCAGTTAATATTCAACTCTTTTACAGTCTGGAGTTTGACTGCTTTTATTCATACTATAATACTATAATGACTCATTATTCATACTGTTGTACAGTCTGGAGTATGACTGCTTTTATTCATACTATAATACTATAATGACTCATTCTTCATAATGTTGTACAGTCTGGAGTATGACTGCTTTTATTCATACTATAATACTATAATGACTCATTATTCATACAGTTGTACAGTCTGGAGTATGACTGCTTTTATTCATACTATAATACTATAATGACTCATTATTCATACTGTTGTACAGTCTGGAGTATGACTGCTTTTATTCATACTATAATTACTATAATGACTCATTATTCATACTGTTGTACAGTCTGGAGTCTGACTGCTTTTATTCATACTATAATACTATAATGACTCATTATTCATACTGTTGTACAGTCTGGAGTCTGACTGCTTTCATTCATACTATAATTACTATAATGACTTATTATTCATACTGTTGTACAGTCTGGAGTCTGACTGCTTTTATTCATACTATAATTCTATAATGACTCATTATTCATACTAATGTACAGTCTGGAGTCTGACTGCTTTCATTCATACTATAATTCTATAATGACTCATTATTCATACTAATGTACAGTCTGGAGTATGACTGCTTTCATTCATACTATAATACTATAATGACTCATTATTCATACTAATGTACAGTCTGGAGTCTGACTGCTTTTATTCATACTATAATTACTCCAATGCTTTTATCCTTTTCAAATAAATCCAGACACAATCTAGCAGTTGCATTTCTCAAACTCTGTTAACTACCATTTTCAGTTTTTTCAAGAGTTGTGGTACTCAAAGAATGCCAGAGTTGGCTAAACTAGGGGTAAAATTTCTTTAATGAAACAAATATATCTAATCACGTTCAATCTTGTGATTTGATGTTAATGTTTCATAAAACTAACTTAACTCATAGTTCAAGCAAATTTGTCATTCCTCAACTAACATCACTATTCAAACAACTGAAACAGCAGTCCACAACAGCAACTTTGTACAGGAGCAATATAGGTAATTTCTACATTTCTTGGAAATAAAGCATGCATGATAAATAAAAATGTTTTCCCTATCCTTTATTTTTGTGCATCTATGTTTGTTGAAATTAAAATAGTATGCAATAAATTTTCAATTATGTTGCACTTTTCACAATCAAAAATCCTATATGCAACCATGCAAATTAAGATACATAAATTCAGGCTCTAAAAATGTTTGCTAGTATTAGTGATCAAACAGTATTTGTGAGTTTATCTAGATTTTAAAGTTTTAAAAATCTGAACCTCAAGCCTCCTAATTTGTTAATATTGAAACTAAACATAAGACACATGGTATTTCATAGCTCTAAAAATAGCCAAGAGAATATCCAGGTATCCATGTATTTTAATGTGACACAGTAACTCCCATGAAGTTTTGCTGCATAAATTAAATGAATGTATATTTTCTATGTCTCAAATTCATTAGATATAATTTAGACATTAGTGGCAAACTTTCTCAGTATTATTGTTGGTATTTGATGTTTAAATCTAATTCCTCAATTAAACAGCTTTTTAAGTCTAAAGACACACATGTTAACAGTTTTTTCTGTCTCTACTACATTAGTCCTATCTACATTGTCATTCAACAGTTTAAAAAGTACAGATGTCTGAAAGAACACATTATTTTCTTGCATTCAGATGCAAATATGTATAAATTTGTTGATTTCAAGGCAATTTTTTTTTCAATTAGGTAAGCTTGGAATACATGAACAATTACAGAGATGACCATTATTAATTATATCTGGATTAAAACTATAATTAATTAGTTTTAACTGATAAATGAACTAAAACTAAATTTTAAACTGTAATTTTATTTACATTTTGAAAAATATGCAATATTTCTTTGTCTTGAGTTTGGGTCACTGATATGGGCATTAAGTAAAAGAAAAATCTACTTATATTAGAGGTAAATGAAACAATATATGCATCTGAGGAAATCAGACAGTGGTATCAGCTGTGTACATGAAGATATCAGACAGTGATTTCAGAAATCAGACAGTGATATCAGCTGTGTACATGAAGATATCAGACAGTGATTTCAGAAATCAGACAGTGATATCAGCTGTGTACATGAAGATATCAGACAGTGATTTCAGAAATCAGACAGTGATATCAGCTGTGTACATGAAGATATCAGACAGTGATTTCAGAAATCAGGCAGTGGTATCAGCTGTGTACATGAAGATATCAGACAGTGATTTCAGAAATCAGACAGTGATATCAGCTGTGTACATGAAGATATCAGACAGTGATTTCAGAAATCAGACAGTGATATCAGCTGTGTACATGAAGATATCAGACAGTGATTTCAGAAATCAGACAGTGATATCAGCTGTGTACATGAAGATATCAGACAGTGTTTTCAGAAATCAGACTGATATCCAGATGCACAGGTGTAACTTAAAGGATTAAGTCATTCTAATAAATTGTACCTTAAAGGATTAAGTCATTATAATAAATTGCACCTTAAAGGATTAGGTCATTCTAATAAATTGTACCTTAAAGGATTAAGTCATTCTAATAAATTGTACCTTAAAGGATTAGGTCATTCTAATAAATTGTACCTTAAAGGATTAAGTCATTATCATAAATTGTACCTTAAAGGATTATGTCATTCTAATAAATTGTACCTTAAAGGATTAAGTCATTCTAATAAATTGTACCCTAAAGGATTAGGTCATTATAATAAATTGTACCTTAAAGGATTAAGTCATTATCATAAATTGTACCTTAAAGGATTATGCCATTCTAATATATTGTACCTTAAAGGATTAAGTCATTATAATAAATTGTACCTTAAAGGATTAGGTCAATCTAATAAATTGTACCTTAAAGGATTAAGTCATTCTAATAAATTGTACCTTAAAAGATTAAGTCCAAATAATTGTACCTTAAGGGATTAAGTCATGATAATAAATTGTACCTTAAAGGATTAAGTCATTCTAATACATTGTACCTTAAAGGATTAAGTCATTATAATAAATTGTACCTTAAGGGATTAAGTCATTATCATAAATTGTACCTTAAAGGATTAAGTCATTCTAATAAATTGTACCTTAAAGGATTAGGTCATTATAATAAATTGTACCTTATGGGATTAAGTCATTCTAATAAATTGTACCTTAATGAAGAAGAGATGTGTTTCTTATTATGTACAATTGGATTTACCTGAACAAATTTTCACCACAACTTTTTCACTTGAATCACAAGCAGAAATGTATATAAATGTAATAATTTCTCTAAGATCTAAATATTTGACAATTATTTTTTTGTAAAGTCGTCACTTTGTATCAGGAATTACATGATACTGGAATGCTCAATACTTTACAGTATGTCTTAGCAATTTTCACAACTCAAATCAGATTGTGTCATTTACTCACCGAAACAGTGTATCTTAGCATCACCATAGCAACATTTTAATGGAAAATGCTGTGAAAAGCAACATGTGCTAAAATGGAAATGTTTTGATATTGCAATAACTCAAAAAGAAATAAATTTTTAAAACTGAGATGTACAACTTAACTTCTGTAATCAGTCTGAGCATCTCAATATAAATATTATCAAATGAATTTGCAACATTTTCTAAAAAATCTCCATCATAAACTGAGAATCTTAAACAAGATTTCAAGTTAAATAAAATATAATAAACAAGTCAAATATAATGTACATCCTTGTGAGCCATGGTAAAGAAAAAAAAGACAAATTATTTTGGAAGAGTTTCAAAATTAATTAAGAATAACTACAATTGTATAAATACATTAATCAAATGATGAAAATTACAGATTATTTGATAAAACCTGAGAATAGTAAAGTGAAATAACTACAAAATAAATTTAGAATCTTTATCAGGGGTGCAGATAGTCTGTCTTCTGTTATAAGCACAGGCAGGGAGCAGGGAGGGATGCACAGTAAAGTTTTCTCTCCAAGAAATGTTAAACATGGTTTCTTGATGTTTCAATGTTATACATGTGTATTTGTGCTTATGCCCAGCTGGGCCACTGCAGTATCATACATATTACATCAACAACAATTATGATACTGGCATATAAACCTAAATCATTAAGTAACCAGGAAATAAATTATTACAGAACATATGATTTCATGGAAAGAAAAATATTCTGACATGGTATTAATTATCTGTAGCTTATTTTCATTCAAAAAGAACACTTGTACAATAGGCTGCCAATTTTGAGGGATCAGACTCATCACTGTGATTACTGAGGACAGATTTTATTGTCTGTTCTTGAGCAGGCTCTGGAAATATTTGCTTCAGTTCTCTAAACAATTTTTCTGTAATTTCCTGTGACCTTGAACTCTGACTTGATGATGCAGAATGATACCTAGGACGACTGTTCTTGCCTTTCACAGGACCATCTGTGGTATCATATGACCTCTGATTGTACTGTTTTTGCCCTTGAACTTTTTGTACATTTCCCCAATTAATATGATTCATCTGACATTTTGCCGCACTAAAATTCTGTTGGACACTATTAGTGCCACCTTGTGGGAAGTTTTCACCATAATGGAAGGTACCATCAACTGGGTTAAAGCCAGGAGGGGGGATGTTCTGGTATCCAGGTGGAGGCATATTATACTTCCTGGGACTGTGTTGATTACCTCCCATGTTCATATAATTTAATGGACTGAAGCAAACAAAACAAATGTTATTTTGAGATAGCAAAGACATTTACTAAATTCATTTTTACATCGATTAATCAAATTTTCAAACTGATAATGGTTTCTTAAAAAGAACTTACCCAAAGCATCTAAAATTTTTCATAAGGCAGCACAAGTACCGATTTAATATCTTCAACGATTTTTTTTATTAACAGTGATAAGATTAGGAACAATGTTACTGTTATTCTCAATACAAAATTCATATACCTAAATGTTCTCCACAGGTTATTAAGCTGTTGGAGAGATTAATGCATACTGTCAATTCTATTGTTCCCATTATGCCTTCTTTGCCATACCACACTTTAAGTGACCCTATGCAACGCAAAAGATAATGCTGACCACCAATCATTTGGTCCCAGTTTACTGATACCTATGAGAAGGAACTCAACAAGAAAGCAAGTGTGTGTGTGTGTGTGTGTGTGTGTGTGTGTGTGTGTGTGTGTGTGTGTGTGTGTGCACGAGAGTGAGATTTGGATTTTTATTATAGCTTTAAAACAATTTCACTCATATCACTACATCTGCAGTATGGTAGTTTATTGTGATATCTTGCACTGGGGCATTATGCTGCAGACAGGTAGCATGATGTCCCACCAAGTCCAAGTCACATTATTCTGACACCAGGCCCTAACACCAACACTTTAATGACAAGTACCATGCAAGGCAGCTATTAGTACCATTTTTGTAAGTCTTTGTTATGACTTGGCCAGGTATCAAAAAACCCTCAAACCCCCAGATCTGAGGCAGATGCTTTTACAAACATGCTACCAAAATGGTTTAGCAAGAGCTAATATTAAAGGTGTAAGGTCTATGAAAATGCATGAAGTTGGAAATATTTAGATCAATGTTTTAGCTAGAATATATAACAGTTGGTGCATAAGCTTTGGAAATATTAGTAATAAAAATTAGTTTTTGCTGTTATCAGTTGTTAGGTGTTTAATGCCATTTTTCATCTTGTGATTGACTTTAGATGGCAGCTAGTACATTTAATAAGTGAAGATAGAACCACTGACCCACAGGATGCTAATGTAGTAAGCTTTCTCACTTATCCATGATGGCCAAGCCCTCAACTTGAACTCATGAGGACAGAGGTGACACGTCAGTGATCTATAAAGGTGAGTGCCTTAAACTACTCTGCCAAACATGGCTCCAAAAGGATGTTTTGTAAAAGGAAATGGACACAATGCCATAAGATCTTGAGGGTTCAAATACTTCCAAGCCAAAATACCATTTCAGTGTCATATTTTTTAAATTAGGACATTCAATCACTAACAGAATGCTAAACTTCATTCAGAAGATTTCATAAGATTTAATGTGAAATTCTACTGAAGTATTTGAGATATTTAAGTTTTTAAGTTTTAAGTTTTTTAAAGTTTAATTTTAAGTTTTAAATTTAAGTTAAGCAGAATTAGCTGGATGTTTCTATCTTGTAAAAAAATTCAGCCTGTATTTTAACAGTAAGAATCCATGTACTGTGTAAAATGCAGAAATTTGGAAATAGTTTTCAGCACTACAATTTAAAACAAATCTGCTGGGCAGTAATAGTTATACTTTTGATAGTCAAAAGATTATGTATAAATTGATAGAGAGAAACCTACCAAAGATAAATAAATGTAAAACACAATACCACATGAATAAATTTAAAAAAAAAAATACCACAGGAATACAAGCATACAATCATGAACAGAACAAAGCACTCTATTTGTAATGTAGGAGTATAATGGCGATAGGAGTCCAGTGTAGTAAAATAATTCACATCTCAATGCAATCATACATTTGTTTAATTTGATGGAATTTGTGGGAATCACATTTCCAGTTGAGTTCAAGCCTTTCCAATATAACACTTTTTATCTACTAAATAATTTTGGTGAAAATAATTTCACTAAATTTGTACATTTAGAGTTTCCAAGCTAGAATGAATGATATTGCATGAAATGTTGAGTAAACTTCTGGAAGATGTATAGGAATCCACTGTGATATGTATGTATGTAGCAGTTGTTTATGGCATATCAGCACAATTGTGGCTATAGTGCAAACTAAATGTAAAGTTCACAAAATGAAAAAAATGAACTGCACAAAACCTCTGTGAAGAGAAAACCTTCAAAACTTTTTAAATGTAAAGGATAAAAACAAAAAAATTAATATTTTTTAAATTCTCTACAGTGTATATAATATAAAAGATAAAGGTAAAACAGAAAATCCTTAACAACTTTGGGTAAAAATTTTGTTATATAAACTACATTGTTCAGAAGTCCAAGAGTCTTACCCGGTGATATAACACCATAAAGTTATTTCACTGATTGCACTTCAATAATTCTGTGTCAGAGAGTGAAATCTGATATACTTGTTATGAATGTATTTTATTGTTAGTGGACACTTGCATGCCACATTGGTAAAGTGGAACTTCACAATCTACATAAGCTGCACTGTATACATATGGACAGACCAATACTGAAATTTCTACCAGACTTTTTTTTCAGAACATATATGGGTAAAGTACATGCACTGTAAGTGGCCAATACATACTTTTAAACTGCATCTTGAGCATGTATGTATCAGTACTTCAAAGTCATAAAAATTCCATTTCCCAAAACATTTTTTTACAATAATTTATACTAACCAGGCCACTCAAATGGCAAGGTGGTTGTAAGACAATTTGAACCTTTGAATAGGGCTTTCATCAGGTACCCGACCGTATAGAAAAATCTGGGTATTGAAACATAAACGTGGGTACACGTAAAAAAAATAAAATTGCCACACTTGCCAACCACTTCAAACAGGTGTTACAGCAATGGCTTCAATTAGAAACCAGATCCCTGCTTAATATAAATAAACAATACATCAGAGTGTCTGTTTGGATTAATAAAATTCATTGGCATTGTGCAACTGGATAAACTGTTATCCCCAAGGCATTATATACCAAGGTTAAAACATTTGCTCTACAGATAATAAACCTCTTTGTAGACAATAACTATTGAATGTGGGTGTTAAATGCTCGGTACATTGTGTGCTCTTTTAATGAAATCCAGATGTATACCATTGATTTTGGAACACACATGTCAAAGAAATCCCACAATTTATATTATGAACAATTATCACCTAGACACCTTGAAATCTTTGTAATGACTCAAAGTAATCTTTGAGCAGCTCATTGTTTTTCTAGTCAACTAGCTCTGCTAATTTTGAAAGTTGGCCATCATACATATACTGATATTTCCAAAATAATAAAACTTCTGAGACTGTGTGGTCACATGGTTTTAACTGGGGCATAATAGCCCTATTTGTTAATGGCATTTTAGAAGTGCTTCATGTGTCGAACAAAACAGTTATTATAGCGACTCTTAGTAATATTCTTTTTGTATTTAAATAAATATTTAAGAAAGTGTAATGGGCAAAGGTTTTAAAGTGTGGGCGCATGTTGAATGACTAAATGATAATAATGCTCGTTGCAAGTTGTGTGAACTGGTGCTTTCTGCAAAAGGTGGAAACACAAGTATTTTGCGGAAACATCTCCTTGGAACACATCACATCTATGTTGTAAGAATGAGAGCACAAATAGTACTGCTTTATTCTTGGTCAGAAAACCAAACTTATCAAAAGCCAGGACATTAGAAATTGATCGCAGAATTGTGGCCTTTATTGCACAAGATGGGCGGCCAATAAGTACTGTGGATGGAGGTTTTAAAAGCCTAATTTTCTCGAGCCTGATTATGTCATTAAATCTAGAACAATGACAACTGCTTTAATAAAGAAACTATATGATGAAGGCATTCGAGAACTGTTGGAGAAATTAGAAAAAGGCTTTATATGTAGCATTTACGACTGATTTGTGGACATTTTTGCAGAACATTGCATATATGTGTGTGACTACTCATTGGATAAATCCTGTGTGGGAACTAGAACCAGCAATTTTCCAGACAAGAGAGACTCCAGAAAGACACACTCAGTGTTCATCTGAGTGATTGTGCCAATGAGTGGTAAATTCCAATAAATAAAATAGCTGCTACAGTCCATGACAACGGATCTAATATGAATGCAGCCATGACCTTGCTGGATGACTGGCCAGATAAACTTTGCTTTGCGCATACGTTGCAATTGGCAATTAGCACTGGTTTAAAAGTGAAATCCATAGCCAGAATGCTTGACGCATCCATGAGATTATCCACACATTTCAAATGCAGTACAGTTGCAGCTCAGGCTTTGCGTGATAAACAGAAAGCTCTTCAAAATAATTACACCACTACGATTTCAGAAATTATAATATAGTGCTCTACAAGGTGGAATTCTACTCTTGATATGTTGGAACACCTTGTCAAATTACGGTAGTCGATAGGTGCAGTTCTGTCTGACCCACAGGTAACAGTCCGCAGCATCGCTTCTACATATGAAATGACGGACGAAAACTGGTCATCGGCTGAAGCTCTCATACCAATACTAAAGCCTTTTAAGCAAGTTATTGTCATGTCATCTGGACAAAAGTACCCATCTCTCTCATCTGTGTATGTGCACTTGTACATAATAATGAAAAACACTTCCGATTTAAAACCAGATGACGTAGCTGCAGTTAATGAATGTAGGAAAGCAATCACAAATGAACTTCAAACCCACTATTATCCTACCAGATACAGCGTTCTCAATTCAGCTAAGGCTGTTGTTGTCAATCCGCATTATAAACTTTTTAAGTTTTTTTAAGAAGCACCACGACAGGAGACATACGTTGCTGTTAGACTGGATTTGATGGAATTAGTAATCTTGGATCCACTGTGGCGCAAACTAATGATGCCATCACTGACAAAATGGAAGAACCAGAATTGAAGAGACAGAGATTGGAAAATGCAGCAGAAAATAATATATTTGATCATCTCGCTTCTCTGTGTGCTGCAGATGACAACTCTTCATCAGTAGACGAATTGTCAACATATCTGTCGGAGATGCCACTTAATGTTAATGGTGACATTCTTCAGTATTGGAGAGACAATATACCACGTTATGCCAGGCTGACTGCCCTTGCACGAAAATATCTCTATATTCCTGCGATGTCGGTTCCATCAGAAAGTGCAATTTCGACTCCTGGACATGTTATAAACAAGAAATGTGCATCGCTGTCACCAGATACAGTCGATATGTTAGTTTTTTTTTAACAGAAACTGGAAAATGTGTTGTGAACAATGATCATGTACTTGTTGACTATAACAGACTGGCATTACTGAGATTTGCTAAATTCTTTCTGAGTTTTTCTCATAAAAAAAAAAAAACATTTACCAACATCATATTATCTAGTTTGAATTATTACTATTGTGTAGTGCATTCAGTATGTGGTCTCCTCACTCTCTCTCACACACACACAAAGACAGTTTTAACGCATTACTCTTGACATGTGGTAAAGCTGGATTATACCTACCATCTTTGTACAAAGATCATTCTAAATAAACTTATTAATTAATATCGCAAGGTCAGGTCAGTCACAGCTACATCGGTGTGGATGCATCAGACCAAGTAGTGCATTACACGGTTACCTTATATCGACATACAAAATATTAAAGAAATGGAGATAATTAGTTGGTCTACGGTTGTACTTGTCATTCATGTGCTAACGGGTACCTGTTAAATTTCGCAACGGGTACCAGGGTTGGTTTTTCGTGATTTTTGACAGCTCTACCTTTGAATGTGGAAATATCTTGAAAGCAAGGCAGCCCACCATTCTGAAGGCTTACATGGGAAAGTGGTGTTTTCTGGAACTGGTGCCTTACCCTCTGTGTGTCTCAATCCCTTAACTGGCCAACTTTTTTCTCTGCAGAATAGGACATTCCTGGCAGGGAAGGACAAACCATGACCATGGTTGCTGGAGAAAATTCAGGTTGGCCAGAATCTTCCTATCACTTGAACAAGTAGTCCGATGACCTAGGACTTGTCTCATCTGACAGGGGCTTTAAGAATCACCTTGCCATTCTAACCCTCTAACTTCTGGATTATTTTTCAGTATCAGCATTGTTGGAGGGCAGGTTAATGCCCAAAACACCTCCCAAATGACTGACAGTGTATCCACCGCCCAAGTTTTTTAGTCTGGAGCGCGAGAGATGAAAGTGGGTAGCTTGTGATTCCACATCATCTCAAAGAGGTTGATCATTGCACATCCCCAAAGTGCAAAAATCCAAGTAAAGACCAACTGATGGAGAGACCATTCCATGTGAAGGATTTATCCTGTTCTGGATAGTGTAGACCTAGATATTGAACCTGCCCGGAATGTGTCTGATTTGTACACTGATAACTTTTCAAAAGTTGAAGACTTTGATGACAGACTTCATTTCTAGCATACTGATGTGCACAGGTCACTGAGAGTATTAAAGGTTGGCAACAGGTGGGCAACCCAACCATGCACACAGGCATTGGTACCTACCTTTATTTCCACCTGAAGTTTCTCCTGAAAGGATTTCCATGGTCAACCAACCCTGGTTGCAAACTGGAGCAGGAATGATCAAATCTCAGGTGCAATCATGACTGATCGATGTACATGACATCAATGGGATTACAATGAAATCCATACTCTGCAAAAGAGTTGATGTTGAGGCCAAAGGAAGAATTTTGAACTGATTAACTGTGTTGCTGTAAGCAAAATTGAGAAAATGTTTGCAACATGGGGTGAATAGGGATGTGAAATAATTCGCTAGTCAGATCAAGACTGACAGAATACTTGTCACATTGAACAGAGAGATGGATTGAACTTGCTGTCTCCATCTTGAACTGGTTGAGATGGCTCCAGTCAATGATAGGTCTCAACTTGCTATTTGTTTCTCAAAACGAAAATGTCCAGGGATTATGGTCTTTGCAGAAGTTCCACCGCCTGATTATTTAAGAGTAGTGGTAGGGGATTGAGGGCATTCTGAACTGGCAAACACCTGTGAATATCCTTAATGGTGGCTTGAAAGCTAAACTTCAGTCCATTCCATGGGCAGATCTGAGCATGAAGTAAAAGATGGTGGATGTGAAGGAGTTCCATCACACTCACTGTGCATCAAGGCCGATTCTAGATCTACTTGCAGCTCTGGAGAAAATAAACCAATGGTATGAAGTCTTGATACCATTCCATTCCATAGATGATCTGGCTATCAAATGTATTTGCCACTCCAAGGGCTTGGCTGGTCAAATTTCATACTAGAATTTCTATCATTGAAAGGACATGCTGCCTACAGTACAGTTAAATGAATGGATTTGTCATAAAGATTCCCGTAAATTATAGTTGACTGAACCAATTCAATGGAAAGGTTCTCATGCTGAAAAACCTAGAAGGCAGTGACAGCTGGACCATACAGTTTTGATCATGCATTACATCCAATGGATCAGTTCCAACCGAAAGCATCCTGGCTTATAGGCCCAGAGACCATGCACGTGTATGTGAAGAAATTTACACCCACTGGGCTGTCTAAAATTGAGAAACACTCCCCAAAGAGTTGAAAATGCAAGCAAATTAATTGGTTGGCCATCAGCAAAAAAAAATGTCAAAAGTTGTGCTAAGTCATAATGAAAAAGAATGTACATAACCTACAGTAGAATGATTAATCCACATAATAAATCTAAAAGGAATGTAAGGCAAGTCAATTAGAACTGAAAAATGGCTTGGACTATTGAGGATAAACTGTACGAGGCTATCCTGTACAGCAGTGAAGCTGAAAACTAGTGACACCTGGTGGTACCAAGGGGAGATTATGGGCAAGATTTATTGCTCTTTATATATTTAAATAGACAGCAAGAGACAATTTTCATCTTTTAATAGGGCTGATTCATGAGGTAGCAAGCTAATACTCCTAATGTAATATAATTGAGGAATATAAATGAAGGAGAATGGTTATAATGAGTCAGATATCTTTGATAAAAAGGCAATTTGCAAGGCAACCTATAGGTCTCTTAGTTGTTATTTATGCAAGGTATTAATTTGTATTAGAGATCTGATACTCTATCTGGTAGAGTCAATCATGTACAAAAATCCTACTGCCTTCTGTCAAAAATCCTACTGCCTTCTGTCAAAAATCTACTGCCTTCTGTCAACTTGTATTTCAAGGCTGTCACTGGCATGTTTATTTTTGGGCACTGATAAAGGAAATGCAAAATAACCACCACCATTGGGACTAAATCTTCACTCCCACAATTATGTTTTCTTTAACCACCAAACTTACATGCTAAGACTGTAAGTGTTTTCAATCCCTCCACATCATACCATCATGCAGAACACCTTTATCTTCATGGTTAGATATAGATATGACTGAATTCAAATGGAATACACTCTTTCATAATTCTATGTAGATACATTATAAATATAAATACTTAAGCTATACTAATTAAGATCAATATATTACTGGACAATAATTTAACATACAAAAAAAATATATCCTGTAACTTGCATTATACATTCCAGGGAAATGCATTAGGGAATTTTTATTGATGAAAGCAAGGCATATGTCTTGATCATCGCAATGGCTCTTTACATGCCATCACACTCTTTAAATTTCTGTGATCATTTCTCTCCACAATTTTGTTCAAAACAAAGACTTCCAGGTGTTTTCTGAGCAAACATCTTAATTTTTGTCACAGATTTCACTGCATTTGCCTTTCACAAATACTGACAAGTTAACATATATATATATGACATCATATGCCATAAATGATGATGTGCCATAAACAATGATGCAAAGTAAATGACGATGTCATGAACATCTGAGAAGAGGGAATAACTCTCCTCAGCACTACCAGGAGAGTTGTTCCTAACTCTCTTGCATTTTATAACCACAAGTCCATTGACAACCACATGAATGCATGGTAACCAAATTTTACAGTCCAGTTGTCCAGTATGGAATTAACATGACAAATGTCCATACTGAACATTTCACAACTATTCCACAGAAATATGGAAATACTCACATCTTTGTCTGCCTGGGTTTCTTTAAGAATTCATCAAGAGAAGGTCCACTTCTCCCTAATGGATCTGCTGGTGGCATAAACAAATCTCCAGCAAAAGAATATAATAATAATCTGCAATGGATGATGAAAAAAGAATAGAAGACAAATTTTGGAATTTACTTTCATGCATGATACATCACAGAATCTTTCATTTATAAACAAGATGTGAAATTGTAATAAAACAAAAATATGCATAAAGCGCACCATGTGGTTGATCTATTTATAATTTCTACATATGGGCTACAACAGGGAGTATCCAGCTGGTGAAAATATTTGGTTTAATCAGGTTTATTCCTTTATCATGCCTTACAACTATCTAATTTCAAAATCATTAAATTTCTCAAAAATGCATCAGGGAAAACCTAGAGAATAAATTTCAACAAGTTTCTGGTTATAAATATTTAATTCTAAAACAAAAATAGCAGGCTTGATGGTTTTCTTCATTATCAAAGACAAAGGTCCAAAAGGATAAAAACTGCATTAATCACCTAAGTGAATGAGTCAGATAGTGATTTATGATTGGTGGAATGCCAATGATGATATCAGTGTGAAATTATCAATAAAATCTAACTTCCTGTAACCAATTTTCATGTATCCAAACATTGCTTTTATACATCACAAAAGGATATGGTATCTTGAAAATCCTTCATAAACCGAATCCATGAGTCTGATAATCAACTTTTGGGGCATTTTTAATGGCAACTATTTGTGTTCATATAATGAGATTAGATTATACTTGCTAAATCATACTAAACATATATCTTTCACTAAAAATCAATTCAAAATTCAGTGGAGCTGTATCTCATGAGAACAGAACGAACATGGGAAATAAATGAATTTCATAGCATTGTCTCAATGGGCATTAGAGATCAAGTACAGAAAAAAGGGATAAAAAAATATCAGTGACTTTGACCATGCAGATCAACAAGCTGAATGTGATACAAGAAAAGCAATCAAACCAAAAAGAATCAAAATACTAGGGTTCATCCCTGTACAGAAAATAGCCTCTATAATACAAAGCTGAAAGTGATACAAGAGATGCAATCAAACCTAGAAGAATCAGTGTACCAGGGTTCATCCCAGTATATCAAATAACCTCTATGATACAAAGCTGAAAGTAATAGTAGATATGCAATCATCAAAGTATGTCAGATAGCCTCTATGATACAAAGCTGAAACAAAAAAAAACATAAAATATGGACCTATGACAAAAATTCTTGAGGATAAAACCACAAGTGTGGAATGCAACACATCTAGTGACAATAAGTAATTTTATCTAGTTAAATGCAATTATCTAAAATAATTCTTAGTTTAGAAAGCAGAAGGGAAATTCAGACTCAAAACTATGTTGACCTATCACCTTTACCCTGAAGATAGTTTTCTCATGTCACAACTTGTGGTATCCAAAACATCATCTAGTGATTGCATATCAAGTTTTATCCCTTCATCATAAGTGGCTATAAAATTTTAGTGGAAAGTTAAGTGTAATGGAAAATTCAAGATATTCTACAATGTTACTGACCCTTTTGATAGGGACAAAAATGTGGTACAGTCCTTAAAATGGTCAAGTTTACATGTGAAACAAATAAAATGCAAATGAAATGGAAAATGAATGCAAATAAAATTAAACACTAAATGAAAGCAAATGAAAAAAATGATTGCATTTTCAAGAAAACAGCACAAATGCATAATCCAGAATGATGAACGATGCAAGAAATAGAATGAAGATCATCTTTGAGCTACAGCTAAAGCCCCTTTCATACAACAGTCCTGGATCAGGTCTTAAACAATGATACACAACTTTTATCCCTTACAAACTGAGACACTGTTCTTGTCATAGCTGAGATAAAAAAAATAACACTGGTGGTATCTGTTCAATCTTTTCTTTTTGTTGAATAAAAAAAAATAAGAATTGAAATTTGCTAACAAATGCTTAACAATTTGTACCTATATTCTAGCTGAGGTTATATTGCGAATCATTTTAAATTCATTGGGTATCAATTTGTATGGTTTTCATGCAAAACCTATACCATGAATTTAATGTCACAAAGAAATATGAACCAAGCTGATATTTTAAGTGTGCCCACCTCCACTGCCATATGCCATAGTAAGCACTACTTGTTTGTCCTAATACCAACAATAGTATAGTAGAAAGAAATATATAGGTAACTGCATTTGTATGAAAAATATAAAAAAGTTTTTCTAAGCAATACTACACAACTTTACAAGTGCAGTATTAATCATAATAAAGAAATTCACATCTGTCCAAACAAATGTAGTATGATTTTTATTATTTGCTCTTCTACCTCAGGCAGAATAATCAAAAGAACAAGCTACAGGAAACAAAGTAACTGATTTATGCTGGATTCTAAAGTAAATACACGATGCACATTGAAACAATTTTTCAGTTGATCATGAATGGATGATTTAGCTTTTCTGTGGATCCAACTAACTTCTGCTTTTTAGTTTGTTATAGATTGAATTTATTAGCAAGTGAATTCTATATGATGTGCATATGATTTAAGCACTGTAGGACTTGCCTTGATTCAACTGCGCCTGTGTTTTTGTTCTGTCATTAATTGTTTGGAAGTATAATGTGGGAAAAATATGAAATCTTTTAATTTAAATTCTCAAAAATATGCTATGGAATAAAACATTCATTTTTTTGGATTGCAGTTATAAGAATTTGATTTCTGTTGGAAATGTAGAAGAATTAACAGCACAATTTTACTGTGAGTATCATGATTTGGAACCAAACGTAATTAAGGAAGTACTTTTTGAGGAAATTCAAGAAGCAGTGGTAAGTATATTTTTTGCCATTCTTATCATCAGCTAAAGGAAACATAAGTTTATGCCCTGTGACCTGCATGCAATTGTAGGGAACCCTGCTATTTACATGACCTATATGACTTCTATCGCTTCTATAATTGCAACTGTATAAAAAAGCTAAATTGGGGAAATTGAAAAGCAGCTGCAATGTAACAGTCCATTAGCCAGTGGAAGTAACACTTTTTTGTCATCTTGGTTCACTGGCTTTAGGCTCTTGATTTTCTATCAAAACCTTCAGTTGCATTTATTTTCCTAAATTTAGAGTTTTGATAGACTTGAAATGCTAAATTACTGAGGGAGACACAATAGCCACTGGTCTTCATGTACTTTTCTCTGAAATAACTTTTTCAATGATCAGAACGGTATTTTCAATACTGTGTGTCTCACATCTGTTGTGAACATTATGACCTTGTTAATTTGTTTACTTGGTTAAAAGCATCTCTTTTGACTCTGTGAATTCATCCACACTGTTATCTCTAACAACTTTACTCTCAGAAGGATGAAATAGTTTGCTTAGTTCATCCACAAAAGATCTAATCAACCAAAATCTACAAAGTTCCACCAGTAAAGGGCAAAACGGTGTGAAAAAAAGGGTGAAGTTAATGTGGTGAGGTCAAAATTTTGACTGTTGAAGAGAAAGTGAGATGTAAACAGAAAATAAAGAACTGTGACCTGAGGATAGGAACCAAAATGTGGTACACAACAGATGATAAGGTAAATGTAGGCAAAGTTTCATTCCTTAAATACAATGACTTGAAAGTTACAGCATGATGCAAGGAAATGCACAGAGTTTAACACTATGTTTCCCTATTTTGCAGAAAATAAGGGGGACAAAAAAGTATGACAAAAATATAATCTGATTAGAAATGACATATCTGACATAATGGAGATCTGATGTTCTGTTGACAATTTAATTTTCCAATCAAATCACAGTTTACACATTTATGAAAGTGGAAACTGACATCTGGAACATATCGTTTCTAATGATAACTCTCCCTAACATGAATTTGCAATGCTTTATCTGATAGGTTACTAAAAATTAGCTGGACAAGGAATTGCAAAGGTTGCCAAAACTATCAACCTTTATCTATGCTAGTTAGATCAACTTATTGTAAGTGTATCTCAATTTTAATCAGATTGGATAAAAAATGAAGCTTTAATTAACACACAAATGCAAATACAGTGGATAAAAATCCAACAGCAAAATTTAACCTTTAATATTTTTTTAATGTATACACAATGATTGTAACCTCCATGAAATATTTCCCTTAATTTGGAACTAAAATTCCACGGCGAAGGAATAATTCCATATAGTTCCTTTTTAGAGATAAGAAATATCTTATTCTTACACATACATGCAAGCGGTAGGCTAGTATACACAAGAAGAAAGTATCTTGTTCTTACACACCACACATGCAAGTACTTGTATATAGAAAAGAAGGAAGTTTCTTGTTCTTCACACACATGTAAGTACTAAAATACAAAAGAAGGAAGTCTCTTGTTCTTACACACATATGCAATATACACAAGTCACTTGTTATTACACAACCACATACAAACACTAATAAACACAAAGAAGTATCTTGTTCTTACACATACATTCAAGTTCATACACAAGGACATCTCTTATTCTTACACACACAAGCCAGCACTAATATACACAACAAGGGTGTCTCTAATTTATATACAAAAAAAGTATATTTTTCTTACACACACATGCAAGCACTAATATGCGCAGAATGATTATGGTTACTTAGCATTGCTTTTCTTTAAAGACTGAGAGCGTTTTTCTCATCATATTTAATATTAAATTAATAATCCTTTTCAACTAGGGTGTAACCAAGATCTGTTGCAGACAAGTTAATATAAAAAAATATGATTAAGGCATAAGAAAACCTTCAATACTATACAAAGTATGATGTTTACATGCTGCTAATTTTATTTAAATTTTTTGGAGTTGTGTTTTGGTGAATATATTAAAAATAAACATTTACACGTGTCAGCATATAAAATCTCAATTATTACCTTAATTATCAAAACAGTGACTGCCATAGAAGTAATATTATAAGTGTTAAGAGCTCAAGGATGGTGTGCAACTCAACCAAAAGGACTTTTGGTGCTTCTCTTTAAAGTAAAAAAATACAAAAGGACATCAGAAACTATGAACATGGTCATTACAATGTCCTGTCTGTTGTGACATGCTTCATATGTGACTAATACAATATGTGTAAGTTCAATCCAGCTGCATACCTTTCCTCAATGATTTTCTTCCAGCTGGCCTTCTCAAACATTAAGTCACGATACAGATCATTGGATACAATTATGCCGTCTTCATGTTCTGCCAACTCTAATACAAACCTGTCAAATAAATAGATCATTCAATCAAGTGAATAAATAATTGAATATAATATTTAATAAAGTAGTAGCTTGAAATATGTTACATACAGAAGATAATATACAAGTGTACTAATTAATATGCCAAACATTGCTGAATTAATGAATGAAAATATAAAAATATGGGGAATTGGGAGACTAATATTGTGTGTGTGTGTGTGTGTGTGTGTGTGTGTGTGCATGTGTGTGTGTGTATGTATGTATGTGTGTGAGATTTGAATTTTTAATGTAGCTCTAACAATTTTTCAGTCATATCACTGATGTCTGCCATGTGGCAGTTTAATGTCTAGCACTGGGGCATCATGCAACAGACATGTAGCATGAAGTCCCACCCAGTCACATTATTATGACACCAGGCTGACCAGTCCCAACACTAACTTCTTAATGCTAAGTGCCAAGCGAGGCAGCTGTTAGTACCATTTTTGTAAGTCTTTGGTATGACTCAGCTGGGGATTTAACCCACAACCTCCTGCATCCAAGGCAGACACTCTAACCACTAATCCACCGGAGCAGTCTAATATTAACTGTGTAATACTTAACTGTCTCTACTATACTTTGCTACCTTTTCTGCAATAAGTTATCTCATCTAGACCCATAATTCCTTATTTCTGTAAATATGAATGTTTTACAACAGATAGAACACAGACCCAGTCTGACTCCCACTTCATTGGCATATTCAGATTACTCTTTTTCTAGACTACATTTAGGGCATATGAGTGGGATGGGATAAGGCAATCTTGTAACAGTGACAGGCAAGAATTACACAATTAAAAGTATTTACCATCACCCCCAAAAATAAAATTTTATATGAGCAATACATTACTTATCATTATTGCCTGCCCCCCCCCTGATCTGTCAGTGCAGAGGCAGGATGAAGGGTTCAATTAAATGATACAAACTGATCTGCATACACTTAAAGAGTGTTCCTGCTGTAATGTAGCATAAAGTTGGGCCACTTTTTAAATCTTGCTATTGGATAGAACAACAATTATAAATTGAATATGCCTTTATTGTGGTGAGCCAAAGATCAAAGATAAATGGAGGATAAAGTAGTGTGTGATTTTCAAAACATGACTCTCGTGACATCTTGTTTAAAATATACCTGATGCCGAGATAGATCCCCTCGGAGAGACTGCCCAATGGATGATGGCCCAAACCACCATCCAATGAGAAGAAGCAGGTATATTTCCTTCAACACCCAAGGTACACTACTAAATAACTGTTGCCCAAGGAGATCACACAATCACTTGATAACTGGTTAACACAATCCAGTAGGATTAAAATTACTGCCTGCATCCCCAACCTGTTTATGTGGAGGATAACTTCTTTTCCTGGAACCATATGACCTGAAGAATTTTCCATTCTGGTTCCAGGTGAGTGCCCAAACCTAATCTGACATGGTGTACAAACAGGAGTGGAATTCGAGTGGGAGTAAACTGGGACTCTGATCAGAAACTGGTCTCAATTGGGCACCAACACGGTGGTGATGAAACGAAGACCCAAGAGACATTGTTATTACAGTTACTCGATAATAATTAAAACAACATGAAAACAAAATAATGTTGAGCAATTTGATTACATAAATATAACCTGACATCCCCTAAACCCCACCCATACTCTATAATGGAGATTAATTAATGATAAGTGTACAACTCTTCTGAAAATAGTGTAAATACAATGATCTGTTGATGTGCATATATTTGATGATGAGAATATCCTATGCAAAACTTTATGGCAATCCACTAAAAACTGTAAAGCACTGTATTAGTATATATCCCAATCTACAGAGGTACAGAAAGTAACTAAGGATTAAATGATTAAAGTAACTAAGGATTAAATGATAATGAATAACTGATATTGTTAAATATTGAGATATGCACTGTGAAATTTGTATTAACAAATCTGTTTCATGGATAAGGATAGATTTATTTTATAAAACACGTATACCAACAAGACTTTTAAAATTTATACAAAATAAATAATGGCTTTAATGACCAGATAATTAAAAAAACCTATTGTTTACAAATGTATGCAAATGTACCAATCAAATTTCAAGTGGTTTTTGCTAATTTTGCAAACAAGATTTTAAATGAAAACACCATAAGTCCAAAAAGTTTCATAAATGTGTATCAATAACAGCAAAACAGCAGTAAGGCCTAAAAATTAAGGGAGGGGATTGATGGAAGGACAGATCAAATCAAGATGCCACACGTCAACACTTGTCGAACACAATGAAGACATTCCTTTACCTAAAACTGCCATAAAAGAAGCCGATCCCCCCCCCATATTTTAAGTAGTTCCCGAACTGAATGGAACCAAGGTTATATTTTTCTATGACGGCCAAAAATTCACAGATTTAAAGACTGATAACTATCAAAAGTAAACAAGTTTTTTTCTGTCCTATAATAACAAGTAGAATGGGCTTATATAGCGACATAATGTCAACTGTTTTTGATTATTTTTGAAACTCCTAAGTTACTGTCTTTTGAACAACAAAGTCAGACAAGTCTGCTCAAAAACTTTTTTATATTTTTATAAGTTAAATGAGTACATTTTTGGTTTTTAAATTATCTGGCTGAAATGTTAAAAAAATGGCTATTTTAAACAACTGTTCTGAACATTCTAAATTCTAACTTCAGAGCCACATGCAAAAGGTTATCATAATCTATGGAGCCTGAAATAAAAAGTAAATGTGATCTGTTTTTGCTCATGGTGAGTCAAACTTCTCAAGGTGAATCTGCCCATCAGATTTTATAAACAGTGAATAGTAACATGAAAATTTCTACATACATGTCACAGAAATGGAATCAAATGCAACAACTTAATGTAATCACTGAATCAAATAAAAGTAGTTCAATATGATTTCTGACTATGATGAGTAGTAGGCACAAAGTTGTTATACGGGACATGCAATAGTGTCATAGAAAATTAGCTAATTGTATAAATGTAATGTTGACATATTTACCACCAACAATGAATGCCACCAATGTCATAAGGTGGATATGGCCATGGACCCCATCTCGATAAATGGTAGTAAAAATGGGGGAGTATTGAAGTAGCAGCTTCTTAGAGCAGCCTGTTAACAATATCTTCCAGTTTCTGACAGATTTTGCATAAATTCTTACATGTCCCAGTTTCTGACAGCTTTTGATTAAATTCTGACATGTCTCTATCATACAGAATTTGCATGAACTTCACATGTCCCAGTTTCTGATAGCTTTTGATTAAATTCTGACATGTTTCTGTCATACAGAATTTGCATGAACTTCACATGTCCCAGTTTCTGATAGCTTTTACTTAATGTTTGACAAATGTATGAAATAAGACTATCTGCTTCTCAAGAACATTTTGGAATGTCTGTTTAATGTTGCTAGAAAAGAGAAACCAACATATGCCAACTGCAAAGTTAAGCAAATTAGAGGAGCTTTATGGCTCAACACAACAAACCCCAAGTTCTTCATTATATTATTAACACCACTGCCCTATCTGACCCTCACCAATCTTGACCCAGGGGACCAAATGCAAAACCCATGATACAACTGATGCATTCTTGTGCTATGACTATATTTTTAATGTTTGCCAAAGAATATTCAGAATTGTCCCTGTTAATGTAATTTATGCATATGACCTTAGACACATTCACCCAAGACAACAAGGCACAAAATTGATATGTGCTTGCAGATAATAATCGTGTGATCAACCTATTTACCAAGTTTGATAACTTTATTTTTGTGTAAATTACACACAATTCCCTCAACCTTCAACCAGGATCTTAATGCAACACCTGTCACATATCTGACATGCCCTTGTGCTGCCTTTTTTAAGTTTAATAAAATAAAAATTCAAAAATGACTCTGTAAATGCAATTTATGCATATGATCTATAACCGGGAAAGGGCTACAAAAACTACATGGTTCTGTCACATGGCAACCTTTATACCAAGTTTGATAAATTTCTAACTAGCAGTTTAGGAGGAAATGTGGTTATGGATAGACAGATGGACAGCATTACAGTATTCCTCAATCACAAGGCGAGGATAAAAATGAAGTCAAGAAAATTTCCATCTAGAAATCCAACAGGTTTGTGAGGAAAGAATTTTAACTGACCGGTCATCATAGGATGCAATTAACCGCTTTCCAATCCTTCTAGAGGGAGTATATACGAGGCTCCCATCCTCCTTAAGCTTTTGTAGAACTTCCTGATCTTTAATGGGGTTCTCTGAAGTAGGCCGATATGTCCGCCATCGAGGAACAAAGGCCATTACTTTATGCCCCCTCTTTTGAAAATAATTTACACATATTTCTATCCCTTTGCAGGAGAACACTTTTCCATTACCATGGCTGAAATGAGAACAAATCTGATTTATTCCATTAAGTTAGTAGCTTATTTTATTATTTACATTGTATGAATAATTTATTAACATATTATTTACATAATGCTTGACATTTCTGTTTGGAGGGGGGAGGAGGGCAACCCATAAAAACTGACACATGACATTTATGTATCGGTCATCAGGGTCTGCATCTGAAATAGGCAACACTCATGGCTAAAACTACTCCAGAAGATATTTTTGAGGTTAAAAATTTGAAAAATGCTTATTTTATTTTCTTAAAACATTGTACAGTGAAACCTGTCTTGAAAGACCACTGCTATGTGAGACCACCTGTCTTGAGAGACCATATCATCACTGCACAAACTTAATGATTTTATAGCACTGTGACCTGTTATGAGAGACCACCTGTCTTGAGAGACCATAATTTTCTGGCAGAAAGGGTTGTCTTTCAAGACAGGTTCTACTGTATGCATCTGTTATAGACAGAAGTAATAATTCAGCAGCTGAAATAACATGTCAATTATCCTGGGGTGATGTGGGGTGATGGAGAATGATGCATCATTAAGACCCAATAAATATATTCAAGATGATACAGTAGCAACATTTCGGATCCATTTTTTTGTAAACAGTTATCTACTCAACAAGACATTAACATAAAAACATGAACTCATTTTGATCTATCAATACTATCAATTCTAACCTATTGTAAGTTACTGTTACCTCAATTTTATCATGCCCATCCTCAATAACTACTCTGGTCCCTAAATCTATTTAAACTGAATCCTGTAGATGTACATTTTCCAAAAATTGACAATAAAAGGCCAATGTTGGACAGAAAGATATTCAAATGAAAATTAAAGAGACCCCATATACAGTAGTCAAATAGAAGATACTAAGAAATCTAAAAATGACATCAAAAGATAACAATTACATTCAATAAATTTATTCAAAGAAAGATTTATTAATTTGCCCATCAGGTATTGATTATTGGTCAACTCACCTGGGCTCTAGATTTTTCCATTTGGATCCTCATTTCTGAACAGTGATGGTTCAGAACTCAGTGTCCAAGTCCTGCTTAGGTTAATAGGTATAGATGTATTACAGTTGTCCCCCTCTTATACAGACCCCCATACCAATTACCACCTTCTCTACATAACCATTTTTTTTTGGCACCAACAAGTTTGTGTACAAATGTACCCCTCATGGGTGGCCAGCCCTCTGATTCAGTATGGGGCCAGAATGAATGCCAAAGATGATAAATTTACCCCTCACAAGCAGCCACATTCTATCTGTGTCCAGAACCAATATTTAATTCAAACAGTAAAGTAAATAATCAAATCATCTCTACTAACATATGTTTTCCGATGTCAGGCTTTTATTACTAAAAGATGTGCTGGCTCAAGTACATTATAATATGTACCACTCCATTATGTGCTTTTTTTGAATACAAGAAAATGCAAATGTTCATGTGCACCTATTTTCTACATTTACATTATGTCTGTATATAGTCTGTCCAGATAATCAGATATATTTGATTAATAATTGATTGAACTTTGTTTGAAATTTTGTAGTAGAGAGATTTAATGCTGTGGCAGTTCTGGGTAACCATAGGTATTAGGCAACTTCCAAACAATAACATAAATTAGTTTATAAGGACAGAACCATATAAATGCATCATTTTCTATTAAAAAGCATACAATCACACCAAAAACAAGAATATACTTACGTCATAGCAACATTTGAACCATCAATCACAATGTAGCGAAGTTCATCTTCTGTTTTTGGCTGATATTTGCGTTGCTTAGCCACAGGAGCTGAGTAAGCTCCCCTAGTTGGTGAAGCATCTCTTGGTCCTTTTCCCCACATCTGTGTCTGAGAAGCCTGATATGGAGGTGGAAAGTTATTTGATGACTGGCCACCAGAAATCTGCTGTGTAGGCTGAAAGAACTTAAGGTCATTATCTTTTATGGCAGCAAAACCACACTTTTGTGGGACAAAACGTGTATCAGGTCTCCATGCTTCCATTAGACAAGTCTCTTCTTTACCATTATCTTCATAGCTGCTACATAAGTCTATTACATCACATGCAATACCATTGGCTTCTTTATCAGACTGATTACCATATACAGGAAAATTTCCTTTTCCTTCCTGTTTGTTTTCTTGATGAAATGGTTGTTCCACACTGTCTTTTCTTGTCCTTTTCTCTCCAAATGTTGACTCTTTCCGCTTCTTGGTTTTTCCTTTCTTCTTGGATTTCTCTTGCTTATTCTGCTGCTGCTGAATTTGCTGAAAGTTCAGTTGCAGCAACTTCTGACGTTCAGCATTTCTACGAATCAGCTCTTCTCTTGAACAATTTAGATCTTCCTGTTGAAAATCCCTAATTAATCGCTCTTTGTAATTACCTGGTAAATCTCGCTTAAATGGACTATTCACTGGACTTGGTGGAGGTGGAATATTTTGGTTAAATGTTAGTGACTTTTCGTCACTGTTGTCCAGTTTCTCAACAGATACACTAGGACTCAACTCCATTTCTGTATCAGTCTTCTCTTTAATTTTGTTAAGCAAATCTAGAAAATCTGATGGCCTAGTTTTTTCATCCACAAACTTCAAAGCATCATCAATCTCTGTTTGCTTGTAGCCAACAGAAACACCAAAGTTTCTTAAATATTCATGCTGCTTTCTGAAAAGTGGAGAGGGTGGAGGATTAGAAATAATTGTATTAGTCAATTTTTCACTAATGCTTCCAACAGCTGGCCGATCAATCTCCATTTTTTCTATCACTTTTGCTTCCATTGATGGCAGCTTATTATCATGAAAAATTGAAATGTGTCCACTTCTTGGCTTCTGTAGTACAAACTCCTTTTCCTTTCCATCAGCAAAAAGCTGGTCTTCATCAATATCATCCTCAACAAAGTTTTCATGTAAACACTGAACAAGAACACGTTTAATTGACTCAGGTGCATGTGAATAGTCATTAACATTGATTGTCCCATCACTGTGCTCAGATAGGGCCCTCTCTAATTTCATTGAGAGTCTCTCAGATGCCTTTGAACTGGGACCTTCAGGGCTAAGTCCCGGATGACCACTTTTATTGTCTACCTGTCCATCTTCCTCCACATCATCCTCACGTTTGTTGAACATTTCCTCCATCATGGACAGTGCAAGTGTGACAGCTAGGTCTGAGCCACATACTGTAAAATTTGATTGCTTTTCATCAATGGGAACAATAAAAGCATTTGTCTGCTTCTCTATTTCCTCCAAGTTTTCATCAGTGAATAAACCAATAAGGGGAGGAAACTCTATTTGATGACTTTCATTTGGAGAACAAATGGCTAGGATGAACTCCTGTAAGAACAAATTATAAGACTGAAAATGCAGTTAAAAATTCTATCAGAGCAAAGTTTAATATAGTCTTTGAAAAGTTTTACATAGCTAAATTGATGAAAAACTGGCAAGCTATCTGTACATATGGAAATCAAAGTTACCTTTCCTACAGAAAATAGTCCAAAAAATTTCTTATCTTCCATTATTTTATACTATTTTATATTGTTCAATACACTGCTAATTGTTGATATCACAAAATAAATTTTGACCAAATCACTTTTGAATTAAATATTTTATACCATCAATTAACAAATTAAAAGAAGTTTTTTTTATTAAAAAAAAGCAATTATATGAAACTCCGAGACCATAACATCAAAAACCTGATATATACAGGTTATGTTCTTTTCCCATGTCAATATGTAATTATGTAATTTCATTATGTAATACAAAAAGCAAAGATGATGATTTAATGAGTAGAAAAAGCAATGAGATTAAAATATACAGGATTTTGTTTACAAGATGAAATATATCTGGCATGCAGGAAAATTTCTTTTTATTATGTATGAAATTTGCTTCTGAAATGACGCTTAGAAGATTACTCTTACTATTTAGCACCCTACCCCAACCACGCTATACACTACACTTTCAACCCTAACCATCAGTTATCCATATAAATATCAGTGATTTAAGAGAACACTAAGACTGGGGTTAAATAATCCATTGCAATCAACATATAGTTATGAAATTTTGTAAACTATCAGATCCTATCTAACCACAAAGCAAGTCTGATTCGGTAATATATCACAGTATGTTTATTATTCTTGTCATGATATTAAAGGGAAGTAACTTCAAAGAGATGTGGTGTGGTTTAAATTTCTTCAACAAAAAAAATAACTTTCATGTCTGAAAGGTGTTGCATCCGGCATTTTTTTATTGGCTTTTTTTATTGGCTCACAAAGTACTATTTTTTTCTTGCTGCAGGCAAACATGCCAACCTCTGGCAAGGAAAAGGTGTAATCCACATATAATTAAATTTAATGCGCAAATATATAAAACACATGCATATTTTCCGCAATTTTGGCATCAGGAAGCATCCATTTGAACAAATGGCCAAAGCCATATTATACCATTAGTTGTAGTCAGTATTCTATTAAGAACTCGGTAAATAACACCCCAACATTTATAAAATTTGTTTCTACAATTTAGTTCTGCTGTAAAAAGAAGTCACCTTAGTATTGGAGTTAGGAAAATGAGCTAATTCAAGGCATCTTTGTTTTACACTATGACCAATATTAAAATACTTTCCACACCACAGGGGCTCGTATCGATGCTTACAATTTACTGTCGTACATGTAATATATAATAACAATAACTAGTTATCATATAGTACATGTACAACTGTAAATTGTAAGCAATGATACGAGCCCCTGTGTTATACACAGCCTGCAATGGGTGTGACGCTAACCTAGAATGGCACTGTATTGTGTTATTCATGTATTCATCACTCAGTCGTTTTTTCATTTAATTTTTTCTTCCTCTTTCTAATCCATCTGTAAAATCATTTGAGAAACATACACATCGACTAGAATAAATATGATGACTTTTACCGCCAAATTCCTAAAGAATGGTACTGTACCTCACATTATTGTTAACGAAGAATATGTGAGCAAAGATTAAAAATTGGAAAACCAGTCTGTTATGTCCTAAGCCAGATAGCTGCTATAAATAGAAACAGAGGTCCTTTTGGAAATAGGTTAACTGCTATAAGTAGAACATAACACTAAGTCAAGTCACTGCTGGTCTACAGTCAAGTGTACTTTTATGTCATAGTTATTCAGAAACCATCTTTTCTAAAATACATTTTGTGCAATTAATGGGATGTTAATAAAAATGAGAAAACAAATTATTAAATTTTTGGGAAAGGGATATACTGAAAAGCGTAATCCAAGTACATTTATGCGTAAGGCGTAATTTAGCGACAAAAAGCATAATGATTATGCCAAAAGTGTAATGGTTTACATATATGTGCAGATATAAACTATACAAACACAAAAAAACCAATACAAGATATGATGGGAAATCTTGTATTTTCACATTTGAAAACAGAAAACTGTAATTTTCAGATGTCAAAATATATGAATGGAAAAACAAAAAATATTTGGCAAATAAGTTTCTATAACTTCAATTAGCATACAATCTCAAATATATGATTTCAGAAATATTTTTAACTTAATACAAGATCTTTTTATATAAAGAAGTTTGACATTCTTATACCAAACAAAAATTTTTTTATGAATTTATTTTGAAGATAACAAAATATCAGCAATTATGGTTTCCAAAAATACTCTGCTGTTTTACTGATTGTAATTAGAATTCTTTGTAAATATTTTCCACGATAATGTAAATTCAATGGAGCATGGTTTGAAAGAAAGAAAGAAAGAAAGAAAGAAAGAAAGAAAGAAAGAAAGAAAGAAAGAAAGAAAGAAAGAAAGAAAGAAAGGAAGGAAGGAAGGAAGGAAGGAAGGAAGGAAGGAAGGAAGGAAGGAAGGAAGGAAGGAAGGAAGGAAGAAAGAAAGAAAGAAAGAAAGAAAGAAAGAAAGAAAGAAAGAAAGAAAGAAAGAAAGAAAGAAAGATTATCAAAAAGATAAATGAACTGTACATGTATTTGAATGTACTTCCAATTATGTTAAAATTATATAATAAAAATTGGAGTCTAGCATGTCAATATTGCCTTGAGACAAAGTTATTCAGAATGATAATAGGTTTTTTCTGTGATACTGTCTAACTAGAGGTATTTGATTAACCATGGAGATTACAATGAATTTACAACTTTTTGTTTGAAATAAGATCTAGTGCTGAAAGCATCAATGTGTTTGTAGTCTGGGATGTACCAATGTACATGTACCAGTAGCATGAAGTGTGATGACATATTAAGTCTTCCATCTAATCATACTAATATAGTCCAAGATTTCCTTTTCTAAATTCACACTAATTCCAAAATGTTTCTGTCCAAGAATGTTATTTAAGAGAACTCTTTCCATTGAATAAACAACTTGAACACATAAATTCCACCCAAATGAGATAATGAACATAACAATAAGACTGATTTCTGCTTCAGATGTTACTGCAGGAATGAGTAAGTTAACAAGATTTTAACACCTCTACCTTACCTAAGCCATATAGCATTTTCTGGAAATACTTTGACTTCATGCAATTTTCTATTCCAGAACATTTCAAGTTGTTTATAAGATAAAATCTGTTACTAAAATTATCTGTATAATAAGGATGTGGTAAACATCTGGTAGACTATGTATTTTTATGGGGAATACCAATATCATTGATCCAAACCTAAATAAATAAGCTTACTTCTGTTGATAACAATCCTAATATTTAATCCACTCTCCTGGGAAAATATTGACTATGTAATATTTGTTTTACTAAATAAAAAAACAACACATAAGTCTTTTTAGTCAGGTACATCATGAACTTAATTCTGGACAAGGTCAAGTCCAAAATACAATTAGACATAACACATAATGATGGAGAAAAAAACTAACAAATAAAAATAAAATATACATAACAATAAATACATTTAAAACCCTCAAATATTTATGTCCCTCTGACACTTAGGTTCACTGCTTTCTTTAGCAAGTAGGATCTGTTTATAGTGCACTGGTTTTAAAAACTTAGATTATAGCATACTTAGAATTACTGAATATAAGAAAATACCTCCTTACAACAGTGGACAGAGTGGACAAAAGTACTTGTCCAAAAGCACCTAGGCCAAGTTGACATTTTATCATGCAAGAAAATGATTGCACAAGCTATTAAAAATATTATCAGAAGTTTAAGAAATCCAATAATTTTTTGCAAAATATGTTTTTCTGATAATATTTGCCCAATCATAAAACCTTAGGAGAACTACTACTACCTAGCCAATCCAGCTCTATAAGATTAACATTTTTTAACATGAAAGCTAAGAGTTATCTGCACACACAGGTGGCAATTAGATAGACGTCTTCCCTTAGTAGAGATTGGCACCAAATCCTGCAAAATTGAGGCATACTCTCTATATATTGATATAACTGCTCTGAAGATTGGAGGGGGGGTGTATTATGATCAGATAACTATTATTGAAGAAACATTTTACTAGAAAAAAATTGCTTTCTTCTTCAAATATATTAACCAATCAGAATACCTTAGGAGAACAGGTAAGAGCTTGAGGAAGAAACATCCCCTTACCCTGGAAAACCATCTGTTTCCCTAAGGCAGGTGTGTACACACTTTTTCAGCATGTGAGCTACTTATAAAATGACCAGGCCAAAATGATCTACCTACAATAAAAATGCAAAACATATATAGGCTGAGGTCTATTTTTTTTAATGCTATGCGATCTACTCACAATAAATTCCCAATCGATAACACAACTGGAAAATTGATTCCAAGAGGCTTGGAAAGGCAAAATCTCCCACTCATCCCAGCAAATCCAGTGGAGGTTTTGAATCCACATACTTATGAAACTGCTGCATGACCAAGGAAAGTAATCTTTTTATACCATGGCTCTATATCTCAGCATATCAAGTTCAGCCTTTAAGGATGAAAGATCTTTGGCATAAAAAATGGAGAATTATAATCAGATCTCCATCCCAGGGCATGGATAATAACAAAGAACATTTTCACTCATATCATGCTGACTGTCCTAACTTTGTTAGCTGAGATCTGAAGTAAATTCATTAGTATGGGTTTATATCTGATATGCAGAAAAAATAACCCACTTTATTTGGAACAAAAGTGTTTGTTGATATATAATCCATTCCTTCTGTGAGGGCAAGAAAAAGTATAATCTCACTTGAAACAATGGTCAGTCTCCTTACATAACATTTCAAAGCTCTAGATGACACTATCACTAAGATGAAGTGTCCTGAGTAGACAGGAATTGAGTACCAAATTCTGGTTACCCATGAATGATCACCTTTTTTTTTTGCAATGAAAGCATGGGTTGTCATGAGAAATAATGACCCAAGTTGTCAGAACAGCATGTCCACCAATCAGGCATGAATTCACAATTCTGCCCGTCATTCACCAATGCAATTAAGCTGGACTTATAGAGAGATGAAGCTCTTGAAAATGGTTCAAATGGTGTCTTGCTCAGTCTGGCTAGTACCAATTATAGATTACACTTGAGCAAGGATTCAACATCACTGGATGTGTAATCCAAAATACATGTAGAAGATTGGATAGGTCTCTGGTTTGTCAGATATTATCTCTTCCATGATAATGCATTATACCAGTGATCAAAGAATAGAAGGGTTAAATTATGATTGGCATTAATTGTTTCTCACTGAAGAGCCATAGGAAGTAAGCTAATGAAGTGCCTGCAGTGGTATAATAATAAAGTGTTCTTGGGTGTACGACTTTGATAATATATTCCACTGCTTGCATTGAAGAGCCATCTCATTTGAGGAATTTTTCCACCAAGTTTGCGAGAACTGTTTGGTCCTGAGAGGGTTTCCATAAGATCCAGACATACAGGTTTGGTAATTCTGAACTGGGATGAAATTTTTGCCATCATAGTTGCTTTTAGCACTTGAGGGAATATAGCTATTTCCTGATAATTCAATTGCAAAATTATTAAGGTAATTCGGGATTTCTCATTTGAGTAAGGTAAGGTACTCATGATGAGAAAACACTGATAATTCCTTTGGAACCTGAGATGGAAAAGCAGTTACATTTGGCCATTTCAATCTATAGAATGAGCATCAATTATCCATGCCTTTGGATCCGGGACTAGTGGGACTGGTGAGACAAAAGTTGGAACTTTGGCATTCCATCTAATCACCAAAGGCCCATCACAGGTCAATCCCATTGAGTACTTATTGAGTGATAAACGATGGATGAAGAGGTAATTCCATTTTATAAGTCCAATAACAGAGAGTAAGTCTAATAATACAGTACATGGATGCGACTTTTTCAAAGCCACCTTTGAAAATTAAAAACAAAAAACAAAGTCTGGAAACTTGGTTCCATTGTAGTTTGTCATTTGAGACAAGTTACCAGAGTAGAGGTGTCAGAAAAATGAGAATTCCATTCCCATTCAGCCACCAATGAAAAGCTTTCATAAAGGTTTTCATCACAAGAATGTTGATGTGTAAACAGTGGGGGAGTGCACAATCCATTTGCATTCTGAAATGATAGGAGACTTGTCTCAGCCACCATCTTCTGTGTTCAAATCTGTACCGACCATGATTACTGGAGGTTTCACTTGCAAAGATATCCCTGGTATGAGTCCAGTTAGGTTTCCCTACCTTCAAGTGTTGATTCTGAAGTTGGTCCAATGGTTAAAAGTTTGGGCTCTATTTGGACCACAGAATCAACATTAGGGGAGTACAAGAAGGTGATCTTGGACTAAGACATCTGCTGCTGCATCAATGAGCAAAACCCTGCAGGAAAAAGAATTCCTAGTGGTTGGATTGTTGCATATAGGCAAGGATCTTGCATTGTACTAATTCCATTCTAGTTGTTGGATGAAAATACTGCTTACTTTAATGTTGAGTCCAAGATCTAGATGACTAAGAGGCATAATATGTGATACCATAGCTTGCAACATGATATAACCAGCACGCTGTTTTGTAGCCTGTAGTTTTTTTTAATAGGTGAATCAATGGACTTCTTGGAAGGAGAACATGTAGTCAGGCCAACTAAAGTTCTGATTACTCAAAGAGCTATATGTCAGTGTAACGAATTTTAAAAAGTAAGCTCAATGACAGCCACTTCTCATCCGGACATTTAGTCACTTCAGGTATGCCCAATATGCTTATGGGAGGGGACTGCAACTTGTGCTGATGGGAATCCAAATTTTACCAAATTAGGAGTCTGGACTCCTAACTGTAAACTCCTAGTGAAACCTCTGATGTATATGAAATTTCAAAAGCCACATCATGATTGTTTTATATTAGAATTCATGTTATCTCTTCCCAAAATGATAGCAAACTTTCTACTTTTCTTTCTTCTAAAAATATATTTTTTTGTATACAAGCAAAAAATATGTGTAGAAAATTTCAGAAGCCATGCCATGATCATGTTATATCCAAATTTGTGTTATAACAGAGCATACTATAGTGGAGCCATACTGTATCTGTATACTTTTTAACTGATTCTACGCACTTTAAAACTTATGTATACAAACTGTTATTTTACAATTCATTTTAGTCATCTGGTATATTGTTCTCATTTTATTGTTTTGCCATTCGATACACTATAATACCTATGTATATAACCTATCACTCTAAGATCCATTTCAAACTCATATAGTATTATGATTTTCTTCTTTCTTGTAGTTTAATTATTTTTTCAAATTTGACTTCTTTTTCATTGTAATAATAAAACCATAAACATGGACAATTCTTTTCTATTAAAAGAAACAAAGTCCCTCTTGCAAAATAAAAGATAGCACATAATCCACCCAACCCCAAGTTTGTATTGGAGAATTTAATTAAATACAATGTATATAATATATACCACGTTTTTTCTCCCTTTAGGGTGTAAGAACTTAAAAAGCTAGACTATACTTTATTGAATAACATGAAATTATACAATTCTGTTAAATATGAGATATATTAATATCTCACGTTTCTTCTTGTTACCCTATCCCATTTCAAAACAGGCCAGTATATGCGTGAGTTTAAAAGTTTTTTTTTAATAAAAAAAATAAAAAACTTGGACTCAGGAGAGGGGATTATGTCCCTTCTTACATTTATTAGGAGCGATTTTGTTCTGGGCATATTTTGTTCTGCGGAAATTTTTCATACATCCGAAAAGATCTGCGTCCTTCCTTCAAATAATGTTGGGTTCCTTATGATTTGAACTAAAAAAAAAAAAAAGAGCATTACGATTTGAACTATACAAATGTGTTCCTACCCTGTACTAATAACCTACACGATTTGAACAAACTGTACTCTAAATGTACCTTCGCATCCTTCCTGTCACCGCATTCTCCCTCAATCATTATCCACTGCTTTGTGCCTTGTTCAACAGTTATATTTTCAACACCGACATGGACATTATACATTCGTTCTATTTTTGATTGATAGCGTTTAATTAAGTCGACCTTGTCAACATCAACGATAAATTCATCTATAATTTGAAGAATTTGTACGTCACTATCGTTAGCAGACATTCTTCCTTTATGCAGAACTTCAATCTAAACACTAAAGATATTGTTATAGATATTACTCATAAAAGATTCAAATTTAAGTAAGCAAAATCAATAGCCAATATGGAACCGGAAGTATTAAAGAAATGTTACTAAGACGCTTTAAGACCTTACGAAGTAGAAAGAACGCGTTTTAAAACCTGGAATAAATACGTCATAATAGACTGAATCAAAGTACTAAAAATAATGTTCACCTCGTGATAAATCTTTAATACATGTAACTGGGATCCCAAGATACTGGGGAAAGAGGCTTAAATATGTCGGCAAAGGGTATATGTCATAAATAACTCCTCGTAGGTTGGAAGTTCCTGCATTTTATGCTATGTAAATATCCTTTTGGTTGTTTCGAACACATTTTTTTTATAATACAAGTCACATGGGTCATGTATGCGCATTTACATGTTTTTAAATTAAATATTTAAAAAATGTTCTTTTAAAATTTAACACTAATTTTTTTTAACCAAATTATTGATTATTGAATGCTCTGCATGTTCACTGCCACCATGAAACTTCCAGACAAAATTTATATGACTGTTACAATGGTGACCATGTACTAAAAACTAGGGTCAAAATAAGAATGCATCGAGTGCATCGTCACAATCGTGGTAGTACGAATTTGCATATCACTATACGTAGCCATGGCCTGCCCAGGCCAACAAGACAACTGCCTTAAGCCCCGCACTTCTCTGCAATGCATTTTTTTTTTTTTTTTTTTTTTTTTTTTTGCTTAGGGGCACCGCGGTCGTGGCTTGCTGCCATGAGCCCCGCACATCCTAGGGCCCGGCCTGTGCGTAGCTTTCATTGCGACATCACAGCGCGCGACATTAAATCCGGATCGTATCTTAATCACGCCTTTAGGGTTCATTTCGTCCAAAAATGTCTACATACTTTAACATTGAATTTGCCATATGCACGTATGGGTGCGTCTAAATAATGACCTTCAAAGGAAAATGGTTTTATACAAATCCAAATGAAGCGAATACTTGCCACTTAAAAGTATGCAGAATCAAATTCTAAAAAATGACACCCATTACTGAAATTGTATTTGAATGCCTACATGACCTGTGTGACTTGTACTATGGAAGAGACGGTAGGGTCTAATTCCTCCCTTTCCTATTCCTCTCCTGGAAAGTATGCTAGTTTGAAGTAGAAGTAATAGGCGGTGCAGAGAGTGGGATTATCGGGATAACTGCTTGTAGAGACATTACTGGTTATATGGTGCCGATTAAAAGTAAAGTTGTATGTGTGTTTGTGTGTGTGTGTGTGTATATATATATATATATATATATATATATATATATATATATATATATATATATATATATATATATATATATATATATATAAAGAATACAAATCATATGGCGAATAACAACGTAACTATGTTTTGTATTTGCCTTTGAAAAAGACTCATTAAGAGTCGAAAGCGCTTAGGCTAGTTAGTTACTAGTTTCGTACTGTTCGTCGTCAGTTTATTGCATCTATATAAATATATAAATATATAGATATATACATATATATATATATATATACATACATACATAGATACAGAGATATATACATAGATATATACATAGATAGATATATACATATATACATATACACACACACACACACACACACACACACACACACACACACACACACACATAGCATAGTATAGTATACCATGTACATAAACGCCGGTCTCGTCACTATTAGAAAATAAGTACAAGACCCATCACAACACGTAAGTTTCTACAAATATTATCTTTTACACTTTCTTGTACACAACTGAACAAAGTAGATAACAAAATGTAATGCAAATTAAAACTCATAAAGTGCTCATTCCTAACAAAAACACGATATTACATGATTAAAACAATATAGCATATAACACACACACACACACACACACACACACACACACACACACACACACACACACACTAAAAGACAATAGATTCACCTTAGTCAAGATCACTAATATTTAGGGACTATGATATATAAACCAGTCACAAGAACAAGTATCTGAGGAAGGAAGTATATGTCATAAAGAAAGAAAACAATGGGACCAGCTCCAGGGACATTGCGAGTACGACACGTCATAAACTAATCAAATGCAAATAGCAATGAGCATCCCCCTGAACAAAAATAAAATATACTTTGTTTCTTCAAAATTATTTTTCATTTGTTACAGAAAAACAAACAACCTCGCAATTGGGGATACGGAAACTCATTAAAGCCTTTAAAATGCCAACAAATAAAACAGTATACAACTCACCGTTCGTAAAAAAAAAAACTGATAAACGGTCCAGCTATTGTGGAACATGATTAGTGGATTTTAGATAGCTCTTACTAAAATACGCAATGGAAAATTTGAAACCATTGGAAATTAAATAAGACACCGAAAATTATTTTTGTTTTTTAATTTTTCACTGAATAAAATCAAAAGAAGTTTTTAATCATTAGATGTATACATATCTGTTTGAATTACACAACATAAAATAGAACTAATTTTCAAAACTGACGATAATAATTGTATGAATCAATCCATTTTGGGAATTATTCAATCGTCGTAAGCAAATAGAAACTAAAATATTAAATAATGTTCATTGCTGAATTTTGAGACAGTATAAAACTTTAATTGCTGAATTTTGAGATAGTATAAAACTTTAACGCAATGGAAATAAAGTATGCAGTGGAAATTATTTATTTTAGTTTTAAATAATTTGTTTGATTAATGAAGGTTAACATAAGGATTTCAAAATCAGGTACAAATTCTAAGCGTTTTGCACATTAGAGCACATCATCATAAATAAAGGTTCATAACTAACTTTCTTAAATAAAATGATCCTTTTAACATTTAGTTGAACTGCAAATGTTATATATATATATATATATATGTATATATATATATTTATATATATATATATAAATCAATTTATTTATGTATATATATATATATATATATATATATGTATGTATGTATGTATGTATGTATGTATGTATGTATGTGTGTGTGTGTGTGTGTGTGTGTGTATGTATGTATGTATGTATGTATGTATGTATGTATGTATGTATGTATGTATGTATGTATGTATGTATGTGTGTGTGTGTGTGTGTGTGTGTGTGTGTGTGTGTGTGAGTATGTGTGTGTGTTGTTATTGTTGTTGATTTGCCAGGGAATTGTCTGTTCACTTTTTATTTTCCTAAATCATCTTTAATATTTTTTTTTAAATTTTAAATTGCAAGTGTCTGCACGGGTTATCCACATACCTATTAATATATGATTTTATCAATTGTGCCTAACAATTATTCCTTTATTACTTCTTCGAATTTATTTAGGGGCATTTAATTGAAAAATTTGCCCATGGCGTGAAATATAATTTAATTCACTTTGTTCTGTTGTGCAATGAATGAATGTCAATAAGCGGCAAGATCTACCGAAAAGGCTTCTAGCGTAAAGAGCTCGAAAAGAAAGAACAGAAAATGAGGTTACAAAAAGCGGCTATAGATTTTAGAAATTTTAACAAGTACTTCTTCAAATTTAAACGATGACTATTAACACTAACAGCAGGAGAGTCCATTTTGGAGCATATAAACGAGTTTCACTTTTCGTGAGAATTTGTATTAAGGAAACAGCAGTCTGCACATCGACAATTTCAGCAACATTAACACCATCTTTACAAACGATTATGGATAACGATGTCCATGTCATTATGGATAAAACCGAATTGCTATTTTGCGGGATAAAATGTTAGAAGCGAAGGGATGCACCAATTAAATTAAAAAATTGTACCAGTTTTATCAACAATGCCTTGCAGAAATTTACTCACATCGACTTGCAAAAATGGTTGATTCGTACAGCAATTGTTGCATTTGCCATCATTTCCTGCCAATTAATCTCCAGCTTCAATTGATTTTGCTCTAAATGCTCCAGGCTTTTGCAATATTTTTATAATATTTGGCCATTCATTTGTCTTCAGAAAACTAGAAGGGTATACAAACTTTACCATGTAGAAATAGAGATTTGTCTGCTGATGAAACCAATTCAGACGTTTCACTTCTTACAGTATTCCATATCATATACAAAATCTACATAGAAATATATGAATTTCTGTAGAATGGCACAAATACATTGCATACTAAGCTTTATTCTCACTTTCATATCTGGTAATTTGACTTACTGTATTCTAAAATGTAGCATTAAGCTCGTTATGACAGACATTGTTATTATAATATATTTATTTAAATCCAGCAGACTAACGAATTGATTAATGGCAATTCCTAAAGTAGAAGCTTCCAAAATTGAATATACAGAATGAAAAAATTATATTTTGACTCTAACATTAGAATTTTCATTTTCTCTGAACAAAAGGATAAAGGCGGTGTAGAATCTAAGGTATTTATTAATCTAAAGCAGTGAAGCAATTATCTCCTTCTTATGGCATAGTTTATCTGCCTTTGTTTCAGCGGCACTTGGGTGAATGTTAGTACTGCTAAATTTAAATATCACATCATTGAAAGTAATGGATAGACCATAGTAGCTGGATGATTTGCAATGCAGACCATGAAACAATGCCCGATGTATTTATATTATTGTTTTGTAAGTATAATAGCTTCTTTTTGGCAACAAAACAAAGTTAATTAAAGCACAGGAGATAATCCAATTAAAAAATTCAATACTTATGAATGGAAAGAATGGTCAACTGACATTTATCTGTCATGACACATTTCTTGCTTCGACATTTTAGATATTCTGAAGACCGATGTCCCCTCTTCTGATAGATATAGCAAGTATATATAAACTTTTATCTCGAAAGGAGCGGGAGTAGTCCGCCGACTTCTCAAGAAAACCTTCTTATGACACACCGCAAAGCTCTGATCTCAACTATGATCTATGTTGGATCGTCCAAATTTCTGGTCGGATTGAAAGTGAAGTGAATACTTTGAGGGAAAACACTGACCCTTTATATAGCGAAGACACTGACCGTACATTGTTATATATGGCGTCATGGTGTTTAAAATGTAGTCATTTTACATTTGCAATCATGATGAAACGATTGCACCATTTCGTGAAGAAAGTAAGAGGTAGAAACGTGACATATCGCTTGGCTAACAAGTTCATGCCAGAGATTTTGGAGATGACATGAGTGAGACAGAATCCAGACCCAGAGAGTCTGAATAAAAACAAAGTCCACCAGTAACCCATGAAAACTAATACCACATTCGAGAGACGGATAAACGCTCCTCTAGAAACTTTAGAAACACAGCCTACACCACACGGTGAAGCTTAATGATTTTAAGTTCGACGTGTCTCTTTAAAAGCAGAGAGATTCATCACCTATTTGTGGGATTCTTTGTTAACCACGCTGAAACGGCAGTGTCGAGCGAACTAACGATCACTTGACACTTTCCGTTTATCATGGCAGTCTTAAGTTCCCCGTTTGGATCGAGTTTAACAGACCATCATAATTGATACCTTCCAAACTCATTGTCAAGATTCAACATGTTCAGTATTCCAACTACAAATTTCACATCAACGATGGAAATGGGACACAGTACATGGCCCATGTTTCTCTTCCCAAAGGTACCGGACGCATAAAGGTGTTATTGGTGGACGACCTTCGCAGAACTAAACACAGTCTCATCCGAACTAACAACACTCAAGACATGATGTGTTTATCCCGAGCCATTGTTGTGGTAGTATGCTGACAGAATCGACACGGTAGAATGGAAACGAGTATGGCAAACTGTTCGAAAATTGAACCGAGTAAAACAACAAAGAAATCAGAACTCCTTTAAAGCAAGCAGGGCCTATCCAACGACACTGTCTGTGGCATTCCTGACATGCAAACATTGCAATACGTCTTATCTCCACGCTACACCTTGGGAGTACACCCTTAAGAAGTGCATAGACCTGTGTTGTTCTGAGGCAAATATTTCAAACGTCAATACTTGGTACAAGCTCTACGCTGGCTATATTACTTGTGTGACAAAGAAGAAAAATGGATCCAACACGCCAAAAACTAAGGAGCCTAAAACACCATTGGAACGTATTCGGTGGATGGCTGGGACTTAGAATGCCCCAAGATCATGTACGAGTTAAACGGTTGCTTATTTCCCGGATATCCCATATGTTATCTTCAACGGTAGAACCAAAATCAGTTTTTGCAACTTACCATGGAAGACGCGTACGAGGACACTTGTCAACACCGCATGAAGCTAGAACAGCAAGGACGACCGAATGCCACCTGTTTGCTGTACCACGCCGACGAGGATAACAGATAATAAATCAAATACTTCCACGAGTGTTCGCTGTATCCTTACATGTGCAAATATTGTCACTTTTACGCAGGGCACAAACAATTGCTGACGGAACACATCGATGTGGACAACATTCGAGAATAAAGTTTTGCCTCTCACGGACTTGTACCATCCAGTTTTACCTCACCATTTCCAAGGAAAACTGAGGTTTTCCCTGTGCCTTACTTGTACCAAAACGTGTTGGTGAGGCCAACCTTGTTAGCACACCCATGAAGAACGTGCTTTCACAGGAACGTGGGTCAGCGTGCAATTGTTCATATTTATGGATCTGGAATACTAATTGTAAGAAAAATACAAAATTTACTTCTTTCCCAGGTCAGAGCAGTATCACAAGGGTGACAAGACTCAAAAATGCATTTTTTCAAACTATGTGGATGCCTTTTTGAAACTGAAACAAGAAGCCAACGGATATACTTACTGTTGCCACACACAGGAAAACCAAGAGAAATTCAAAGAGAAGTACTTGGAACAGGAAGGCATCTTTTTAGCCCACAACTCTTTTTTTTTCTGCTAAAGTGATGTTGAATTGCTTGTGGGGTAAAATGGCACAACGTTCGTATTTACCCAAGACGGAGTATTTGACAGAACCTTCCCGTTACTTTCAGATGATTCACGACAAAACCAAGTAACTAAAACACGTGGACTTCCTTCGTGAAGACTTGATTTTAATCAATTACGAAGAAGTGGACTTTGTACAGGCTGACAAATTTGGAAATGTCATTATTGCAGACTACTTGACAGCAAATGCTCGCTTATAATTGTACAAAGCTTTAGAACGTGTAGAAGATCGTGTGCTGTATTTTGACACGGACAGTTGCATCTACGTCAATCGCCTGGGTCAACGTCACTCTGACATAGAAGAATGAAGTTTAGAAACCTGGGCTGACCAGCGACCCAACAAGATTCTAAGTTTTGATAGTGACGGTCCTAAAAATTGCGGCTAGAAATATCGGGACCCCAAAGAGAAGTGCACACCAAGTGTAAAGTGAAAGGATTGACTCTCAATTATCGCACCAGTCAAGTGGTGAATTTTGGAGTATTAAAAAAAATCGTGCCGTCTGGAGAGGATAAAGATTTTAAAGTTACCAACTACGAGCCTCACAAAATTGTACGTTTAGCCACAAACCAAATCGTCAGTCGACCCTTGGATAAACTGTATCAAATCGCGAGTGTGGCTTCCCAAATATGTCACTAAGGTAATTACGGGCACGTCGATATTGGTCAGAAAATTAAGAGGGAAAACGTCCAAGACCGATAGTTCATTGTGACTACCATTAGCAAGCGAGAAAGATGAATCCTAACAAACATACACCATTCAAGTTCTGTGATTCTCAAGTGGGGTGCGATGCTGTATCTTGCGATTGCAGGTATGTCATACTCTGTGACCTCATGGGAATTTTTGCTATGACTACTACATAACCTACTAAGGAATGTTATGCTGTGCGTGTCAAACCTGACAGATGTCACCGGCCATTCGTCATCGTGTACTCTTTACTGGTTTTCATGGTCATTGTCATACTGCACGTGAAACCATGCGGTTACCACCCTACTGATGTTATCCATGTCTGAGCAAACTACTCCGGGTTTCACCGTATCCTCATCGAAATAAGCCCGTGAAAGAAGAATATTCGTTCCCTTTCCGTTTGTCTGAATACTTCGACTTTGAAAGACGATTCCAAACCTTCCAAGGAAAATGGTCTAAATATCTTGGAGAATCTACAAAAAAAAAACAGTAAGTAGTCAGAGCCAGATTTATCTACTTGGGCGAAGGTGATAATGTCAGGTACTTTAAATGTTGTGTGTCACTACACGAGTGGGAGCAGAACACGATCGATGGTCTCCGCACTGTCACAATCAACCTTCAGTGGGACGACTTCAATTATCTCTTGACAGATACTTTTCAGGAGAACATTCGTAGTTTGTCTGTGAGTTGAGAAAACGCAATACCTAGAGTTTTGTCAAAATACAAGTCCAACGCAAAGAACAATTTCATCTGTTTTATCACATATGTTGGAAATACTGGTACCTGCATGCTATAAGAGGACTGATTTATTTCAAAGTATTCCAATGGTCAGACATTGATGAATCACACGAGATGCAGAAAGCTTTGGATGCTACTCGTTCTACTAACAAGGTTACCATAGTACACCGACTTCCAGAGGAAGATTTAGATGGCTACCAAAATCTTTTAAACTTTCAAATCTTGGTTCAAGAGGAAATTTCTGTGCGATGTGTGGTGTGTGAGTTAGTGACTAAACAATTTTGGTACGGTACTGAAATAAAACCGCTTCTGTTCAAAAAGTACATGTATTATATTCAACAAAAGAAGATATAAAAACTTTCTAACATGCCACAACCGTTATCATTAGTGATAAAACAATTTTTGAAGGAAATTATCGACAGTATTCAGACTATGGAGGATTACAAACGCTTTCACGAGCACTGAATTCAACGATTTTGAGCCGTCGTGTGGTGTGTGTCTTAGCGACTTCTTTTGGAGGATTTCGTTTATTAGCCGATTCCTTGTTGGCTTTTTACTATCTGTTCCTCACCAAAAACATGAGGGTGGTACCTTTAAATGTACTCGAGAGACTCATGTTAAAAACTTTATATCGCCATTGGAATAATCGTTTACGTAACTTTGAATCAACTAATGCAGTTTGCTGCTTACTTGCTGAGGCTCAATTTCATCAAGGTACGATTTAATAAACTTTTCGTCGATAATATAATACCAGTGCATATCACGGGTATGTATAGTTTTTGCTGATTTAGAGTGTCTTGTTCCATCAGACACAATAAAAATAATATTTTTCATCAGTATATATCCGTGGACCTTTTTCAATACTCTAAAGGTTTTTAAAATGTTTTCTTTTCTGAGGAATAATCAGATTCTTGAGGAGGCGGGAGTGCGCTACAATGCTAAAATCTTGAAAGACCATTCAAAGGAGGCAGGGGAAGAAGTATTGGGAATTATAAGAAGAGCTGGATGTTTAGTCGATTTTTTGTGCGACAGATTTGTGTTTTAAATCTATGTATTTGTGATATGTCTATGTCTCTGTCTCTAACCCTGTCTCCAACCACGTCTCTATATCTATATCTCTATTTTTAAAGTAATGTAATTTCCAATGTTTATTTTATTTCCATTGAGTTCCATTTTTTACCGCTTCGGTGGCCCAGAGGGTAAAGCGTCCGCCTCGGATGGTACTAACATCTGCCTCACTTAGTGCTCAGCATTATGAGGTTAGTGTTGGGACTGATCGGCCTGGTGTCAGGATAATGTGACTAGGTTGGACATCATGCTGCATGTCTGCGGTAGGATTCCCCAGTGCTAGACATCACTATAAACTGCCACACTGCATATATTGTAGCGATAAGACTAAAAATTCGTTAATGCTACGTTAAAAATCAAAGACACACACATACAAAAACACACAAACACATTCCATTTTTTCCGTTCGTATTTTAGTCATCTATGATCCACTGATCAGTTCCACAACAGTTAGACTGTTGATCAAAGTTTTTTTTTTACAAAAACGGTGAACTATGCTGTTTTATTTATGGGCATATCTTCGCTCTTTCAAATTCCCCCACCCCATAGCCATCTGAAAATTTTAAAGGCTTCTATGTGTGTCTGTATCCCCCATAATATAATGGTGATTGTTTTTCTTTAACTAATCAAAAAGAATTTGGAAGAAAAAAAAATATTTGTTATTCTTGTTCAGTTGTTGCTCTTTGCTATTTTCATATTATTTTTTTACGATATGTCATACTCAGTAGGTCCGTGGAGCATGTCCCTTTGTTTTCGTTCCCAATTTATTTCTTTATGACATACCCTTCCTTTCTCAGACACGAGGTCTTGCGGCTAGTTTCTATAACATGGTCTGTAATTATTAGCGATCTTGGCCAATGATCAATCGAATGTATTGTATGTGTTATATGTGTATGCTATATTGTTTTAATCAAGCTTAATTTATATATTTGAATTTGTATTACCTTTTTTATTTGCTTTGTTTATTTACATACAAAAAACAATGCTGTAAGATAATAGTAGTTGTATAAAATTGTGTTGTGATAGTTCTCCGGTTTCGGTCTAAACCGTGTGTGTGTGTGTGTGTGTGTGTGTGTGTGTGTGTGTGTATATATATATATATATATATATATATATATATATATATATATATATATATATATATATATATATATATATATATAGAGAGAGAGAGAGAGAGAGAGAGAGAGAGAGAGAGAGAGAGAGAGAGAGAGATTTTCTTTATTGAATTTATATCTATTTACCCAGTCCTTTTTCCCCATATGAATTAAATTATATATAGAAATCACTCAGCGCTGCGTCACACTTAACATAACTAAATACAAAACACTTAGCAAAACGGATTCATTATTAACGATAGCAGTTATATTTTTAATTACCTAACAGATGTAGTAAATACCTAATACAAGAAGAAGATAACTAGGTTTCTAGATAACTGCTTTTCTTTCAAAGTTCCCTTTCCTAGAATACTGTGATGAGTCGGACTCGCGCGTCTGTACTCTTTCAAAACTAACCTCTGCGTGGGTTCGAGTCTAAGATTCGGCGAATGTGGATATTTGAGAAAGCTTGCCAGTAACTTCTCGTGGGTCGGTGTGCTGAAAAATGGCGTTAAGCCCAACAACAACAACCTTCAAAATTATAAGCGCACTCAAATCTTAGTGAAGTTTTTTTTTCTGTACAAAGGATGCCTGTTCCCGATTAAAATTTAGATTACGCCCCATTTTGTTTGAACCCTCTAGTCGACTATATTTGATTCGTCCGTTTGAATTTAACTTCGCGTTAAATGTCCCACCTTTGACGGCTTCCACGCGGGTAAGGAAAGGAGGAAGCAAGGGGGAAGCAAGACGTTAAATAAGAAAGGGAGAAAGAGGTGGAAACGAAAGAAAGAAAGAAGGAGAAGAAAGACTGAAGCAGATGAGTAGAAGGGACAAAACAAAGAGCAGTGACTCTCAAGTATTCATCGGACAATTCCAAATTATGATTTTATTTGTTCAGTGGGAATGGTACTAACCAGGTCAATTGCTATATCTATTGTACTGAGCAGAAATTCAAGCCTTTATGTTAAACAGATTTAGTAATATGATCCTTTACATTTTTTAAAAATAAAATTTGTATCTATTAAATCTTGATTTGTTATGTGTATTGAGGTTGTCATCTTTGTTAACTGGGGGCTCAAAATTTCTTAATATGCATCTGCTGCAGTATTATTCATACTACCGTTGCTGGATCGCAACAACAACAAAAAGAATAACGTGATAAGTCGGTTGACATAATGCCGAAAGAGGATTCGGTGTTAAAAATTAAAAGCTATCACTATCTCTTCTTTTAATGCTTTAGAATGTAATTTTCAAAGCGAACACACAGAAACAAACACAGACACAACCCACAAGAGAAGAACTAATCGTGGACAATTTAAACAAGTACAAACAACCCATCACTGTTTGATATTCTCATTTAATCCATAAAGAATATCAATTAATTGTGTTCAGAAAAAAAGGTTGTAATTTTTTCGATTTAGAAATGCATAGTAGTAGTTATAAAGAAAGTATCTCAGCCAAAACCCTATGTTGTATTAGGACGGCAGCAAGATTACCCCCTCTCAGACACACACCCCCATGTTAGCCTAAACAAATATGAAAACAACTTATTGGGTCAACAGCGTTGATTTCATTGTTGATTATTTGTTAATGACCTATCATTGAATCATCATCGTCGGACAAAATAATGTTTTCTAGGCCCAATTTTATCTGAGATAGGCCCAATTTTATCTACTACTGCAGTTTTTAACTTGAAATTGCCAGCGACTTATATTTATATTTTACACAAATTAGAGTACCTCTCACTCAACTATACCTAACATTCACATAAAATTTACTGTAAAAAAAAAAAAACAATCTAAAATAACCCACCTCGCTAAAATCAATACTGTCAGACTTTTTATATGCTATCACAAATGTATTGATCCCATCAGAGCAGTATCTTTATTCATCAAAATTACAAAGACCAGATTTTATAATATCTGTTTTAATTTTGTGATGATTAGATCCTATTACCATCATATCAACATAACTAAAAAATCTGTCTAACGCAGCTTTATAATTATCGTATCCTATCATCGCTTTATAACTTTATTAGGTAATTTTAGACAGTACATTTTGCTGCTCATTCTAACAATGCGTGTTATTATTTTCTTTACGACTGCATCCTTAAATTTTCCTATTACCTTTTTATTATCACTGCACCAGAAGCTGCTGTCTCGAGCATAATTTAAAAGATCAAACAGTTCTCTGTTATCATAAAAATTTTGAAAATTATTATCAGATATTATCTTGTACATAAGCGAGTCAGTATCTGTATTATGTAAGAAAACTGCTTGTTGTTTAGTTTTTGTTTTCTAACATAACCTTCTTCTTATTTCTTGCTATGAGAAGGAAATTATCGCTATTTTAAGAGATGCATTGAATCTTGATCAGAGAGGAAGATAGAGAAGAAAGTTCGGCCCTCTTAAATATAAGGTGTCACTTATAAGGTTGTATCATTTTGTGGGGAAAGCTCTGGCAACGAAAGGTAGAGGAGATCGCTGTAAAATACAAACAGACACTCTCTTGATCTGGACCTGACAAGTTTTATTGATATATAACTACATTCTAAAGATACAACTTATAAAAAACCTTTATATTGAAAATACATACAATACATACTACAATATATATTAAATAATTTTCATATGATCTACCACTTCATACGCTTGTATAGTTTTCTGCATTTTAGAATGCCATACAAGTGATTAAATGCTATTTATATTCAAAGAGCCTAAAATTCAATAGTTGCGATTGGTGCCACAATCATTTCAAAGAAATGTATTTTATTTCATTTAATATAGAATAACGACCTGTAAAAGATCATTGAACATTATACTTTATTATCTAAAGAATATTTTTATTCGCAACTAAATATTAACATGAAGCTAGTAGTAAAAAAATACATACAAATACAAATGAACATCAAATTTTAAAACCAATTCCATATTCCGCTACATTATATAGTAAATTAAAAAGAGAACTCACAAGAATATTACAACTACTAGTTGCTACAAAAATCTTTACCTTTAAGAGTGAATAACAAAACAGACAATTCTTACCAGTAAAATACAAACAGACACTCTCTTGATCTGGACCTGACAAGTTAAAGATTCACAAGGGCTCGACCTTTTTATACTCTGAGAATTTAGTGTAACATATAGGTATCACGCGTGACCTTGTGTAAAAGTCACGCGTGTCCTTGTCTAAAAGTAAAGGACGCCCTTGTCCCTTTTCCCAGAGAAGAGAGGTCTATGTTAAATAGTTGTCTCTTAAGCGAATGACCTTTTAAGTCGTATGTTGCTTACAATCTTGAACATTTGTTGCAAGTGAGGCCATTCATACCATGAACTTTTAAACTAGACAGTTTACGAATTTGCTGAATAAATTTGTGACAGTTGTAAGGAAGCGAGACCTACAGGCAGATCGTTTATTGTTCCATTCGCGCTATGAACTTTTGAACTAGGGCCATCTTATGATCCTATCTACCAATCCTGTCACTGAGGGCAATATAAAAGAATGTGACGGACAGATTAATTCAATACATCTAAGCAGATTTTTTTCTCTCAATAACTAGTAGTTTCAACATAGGCTAATACAACTTAGATGTTACTTTTTCTTTCCAAAATTGACATCATAATATCTATAAATAACAGCTCTGCAGCAGGCCACGTAATCTTAACAAAATCGTAATGAAATTGGTACATTAACCACCTTTTTATTTCAAGTACTGCCATACCCACATAAATTAGATTATTCAACTTCAGTTTATCTTTCTTCGTTGAATGACCACTAAATTTTCATAAAATAAACTTCACGTTATTGACGATCTCATTATTGGCGCGCTTTTCCATATTTTCCATAGTGTTGCTAAATAATATCAAGCTGGATCGAGTCCGTAGTTACCAGCGCTGACATCTCTGAAATTTTCAAATTTATCTGTGAGCAACAGTACAAATCATGATAATCACCGAAATTTTTACAGCCAAACGAGTCCAATATCGATTTATCATACGCATAATCATCATCACTAACACTCTCAAGATTTAACCGACTGGGATGCACTTTATTTTGTCGTTGTTATTAATTTTCAGACGGTTTATTATATCTTTATTACCGAACGCTTCAACTGTAATGTAATAATCATAACCTCTGAAACTGTGAAAGACAATATGAACTAAATATGTTGCTTTATAATTTAAATTACATTTCTCATGTGCTGGACCGCGATACTTACCATTAATATGACTCATCGTTCACACGATCTTGAGGCAAAAGCACCAGTTCACAAATATGACATATTTCTTCTGCATTAAATTCAGCCTCTTGTGTTACTGTTAGTGGTTTGATTTTTTGTCTCAGCGAGTAACGTCAGGATAAAATCAATCTCGTCGATAACGTTTCTCAGAAGAAAGATAGAGCGATTCTCTCCACGATAAACTTTTATTGATTTTGATAAACGTTTATCAGCAGACGACTCCGACAAGACTATGCTCCTGAATATTTCTTGTCGAAGATTTATCAGAGTTATTTTAGGGGGCCCCGAGTGGCCGAGTGGTCTAAAGCGCTGTCCGTTACGGATCACTGCCATCTCACCTCTGTCTGCGTGAGTTTGAGTCTAGGATTCGGCGAATGTGGATATGTGAGAAAGCTTGCCAGTAGCTTCTCGTGGGTCGGTGGTTCTTTCCGGCGATTTCCCGGTTTCTTCCTCCACCATTAATACTGGCCGCCATGAATAGCCTATCGTGTGCTGAAAAATGGCGTTAAGCCCAACAACAACAACAACAATATCAGAGTTATTTTGCTGCTCCTTGCACTGGAATTAAATAGACTCGAAATCAGCATATATTATAAATATTATGTCTTTAATTTGTAAATTGTAATAATTTCCTCCCTCGTCACACGTAGATATCCGCTGTACATTAGAGCAGTATTTGAGACGTCTATCAAGAAACTGCTGCGATTTATTGCCATGAAAACACCTGAAAAATAAATATTAATTTTCCGTATGTGTTTTTATACTGCACTATGACCAAAACGTTAAAATTTCTTAACAACGTTTAATGATTTTTATAAAATAAGGTTATTGTCTGTTGACATAAGCATTTGCTTTTATCTATCGGTTATATTTTTCGATTATCTTTAACACCAAATACGTTAACCTCACCAGGTAACAGCTATTTCATTAGGTTTGCGAATTTTGAAATATGATTTTCAGCAACTGGAAACTTAACCCCAGTAAAATTGAGTATATTAACATGATCAAGATAATTTGAGAGTTGATAAGGATGATGTGCTGAAAATAGCGCAAATAATGTTGCCTATTGAAAACAGAATTTGTCACTATTTCTAAAATTTATAGAACATTTTGATTTTTTGTTATTTTTGTTGACAGCTCGACAAACGAGTTACCTTGCAGTAGATTCTATTTCATAGTGTGAAATAGTATTTGTTATTTTATCTAAATTCCAGCCTGATCCTGATCCTGTGTACTCTTCGATTGTTTCCATATTTCTGGAACGATATTAAATCTGTGCCTGCTTGAATTCTAATAGATTTTGATGTAGTGTAAGGATCGGCAAATTCCTCACGTTACTTAGCAGCTTGCTGCTAATAACGAAGGCGTCTGATCGATGGCTTGCTGTTGAGATCCTAGATATATATATATATATATATATATATATATATATATATATATATATATATATATATATATATATATATATATATATATATATATATATATATATATATATATATATATTCAACTTAGAAAATTTTATATTAAATTAAACTATAATCTTTAGACCCTTGTGTGTGGCAAGATCAGACTTAATTGCTGGCAGACGCAGATGAAATAAATTTTTGGTAGAAAAATTTGCTAGCAAATACTTGTTATTAAATCTACAGATATTATCAAACCCAGCAAATGCAGCTGCAATTTTTCTAAGTTGATGTCTTTATTGTCGAGAATAAACTTCTCTTTGCGATATCGATCAATTTCAACATCTTATATCAGCTGTTTTATATTTCTCTAATAGTACGATCCGAAAATGTCAATTACAAAAACAAAATTGATATTAATCTCACATGAGCAAAATTATGCTTAGTGCAATTAGACCAACTGTTAGTGAGTAGGAGATATTTTACGTCCACCAGAAGAACAGTTGTTTTGCTGGAAATGTGCATGGAGTGATGATTAATCTTAAAACTAATCATTGTTTGGGATTAGAACTACGGCTGGTTATAGGATAAAAGTGAAAGGTGCTGATGATACCGAATTCACCGAGATGTTTATTAAGGACTTTGTTAATTCGTTGTTTTGTGAGGATATTACAACGTAGATGCGAGTCTATCATGTGAAGGATCAGGTAAACGACAATAATATCAGCAACTTGTCCTTTCAGGATGAGTTTCAACCACATTCAGTCTACAATTTTTACGAGGCCAACGACAGATGAATTATTAGAAATATTAAAACAAAGGGGGTTGATCATGTTGATAATATGGGTTATTTGAAGGTAGTGGTACAAGATACTAATGCCATTTACGCTAACTATTACTTAGATCGTTTTGTTGATGACGTATTCCATGGAATCATCCAAAGTTTCTTAGTTATTGATCACGTTAACAGTATCAAAATCGATAATCGACTTCAGAAAGAAAATATTTGTCGAAGCAGAGGAAAAGTTTGTTCTAAAAACTTGCTAAATCTGTTGTAGCAACAAACTTGAACACAAATGAAGAAATATCATTTTCATCGATATCATCATCAGCAAAACATTAATATTTTAAAGCATCAGTAAAATATGTTGTTGATGGCATTACAGAACATAATGCATTACAGTACATATTAACGTTTGCCAGTATTGGATTATTAACTACTTTGTTGGGCGACATTCCAATTGTTTTATGTCTAGCGTTAGTTATAATCCAACAAATTATTTGGCAGATCATCCACATATCTGTTAGTGTTTTTCGAGGTGAGTTGTTTGTAGATCTTTTCTTTAAGCGTGCGATTAAATCTCTCGATCTTGACATGGTGTCCCCATTACCGGTGATATAATTGATGGTGTTATATTGTTCCAGAAAGTGCTCAAATTGCTTAATATGCTTAATAATAAAATATGCTCCATTATCTGTCCATACATTATCCGGTTGTATTTCTGTGCTGATTGTAATATCTTGCATGGCATCGTTTATGGTTTGTCCTGTTTTATCTGTAATATGTATGCTAAACGCGTATTTGCTAAACTTAACAACTATATTCACAAGGTTCCTTCTCTTGTCATTGTAATTAACAATGTTTAACAAATCAGCTAGATATATTGCCCATATGTCATCAACTGAATTTGCAACGTTTCGTCGAGGGAATTTTTTTAGTTTTGTGAATTTGAGACGCAAGAGTCTCCAGTGCTTGACCGTTTTGAGGTCCAGTGCTCTACACTCCATCGTCATAAACTACATTTCTGAATCAGGGCTTTCCAAACCCAAGTTTATATTTTGCTCCAATGATACCTTGTACCAGCTTACGATCAAGTCGTTTTCGTAGCCTGTGAAACAGGCCGCCTTTTGGTTTCATGTTGCTTAGCTCATCAAGTATAATACAGTCGCAACCAGATTTATAGTTTTCGTTGTCACAGTAACATGTCATGACGCATTGCAACTTCATCGACTTGATTGTTACGGTTCTTGACCAAGTAACATAATGTCATTTTCATCAAGTTGTTCATCGAGCGGATTAAAAAATCCAGTGTATTTGTGCAAAGGTTTTACCCATCCTTGGCTGGATTTCGGTAATTTACCAATAAACTTGTCAATATCTAAGCCGGATCCGTTTCCAGTTCGCTGATAGCAACATTGACAATAAGTAACTATTTGATTTGCTCGAGGCACAGATCATAGCTTTACGTGTTCACGCATTGCTTATAAATTGGCTTTGCACTTTTGTTATAATTTAATCGTCGACTAAAATGGTATTAGGAATTCTTGACATTCCCTAATCTCCAGGTAATAGTGAGTAACGTTTGAGAAACATACTCTTTTTCTTGCCACAGGCAGCACAAATACTTTTCAGCATTAGTCTATTATACCTAGTAGTTTACATGGTTTAGTTTTTTTTTTTTTTTTCCTTTTACTTCTACACTTCAGGCATTGCGTGGTCATTTTTATATTTGCTTGTTGGATAAAATTGTAATTTTCCAAGCTTGGTTTTAGATGTAAATTGGAATATACGTTTCCGACAATCACCTTGGGAATGCCTTGCACTCTGTGCCAGTTGTTTGATAAACATAACACAATAACATCCACAAACTGTAGTACCAACTGGCTAAAGTTGATTAAAAGATTAATTGATTTTTTTTTGTAATTGGACAATAGCATGTACTGTTTAATAACATCACTCGGAGTAGACCAAATGAAATAAAATAATTGTTGTTATGAAGAGCTACTCAATGATTACCAGATCTGTCGTTGAAAGTTTGGATATCTATTGCACAATCTGATGCAGCAGTTGGTCGAAGTTATAACTTATCTTTTAACTTAACTACTTGACTCCATCAAAGGACACAACTTTCCTTGTCGTTCCGGAAATCGCACCCGAAGTAGAAACTCTGCATCTGCGATCTTGTTCAGGAATTATATCTTCAGCGAAACAGACTGCCGTCTAAAAAGTGCTTGATATTTTTTAACTTGTCCCGGCGATACTTTCACTTCATGCACAATGTATTTCATTTTGTATTTCTTTTTTCATTCTTCTTATAAAATGTATACCGCAGTCATTACGCCGTTTGTCAGAAGATCAATACATTCCTCCATTCTTGACATTAAAAATTGTGAATCACCAGCTCCAGCAGTTCTCATCGGCCCGGTCATGTATAGGATCATCGGCCCGGTCATGTATAGGAGTATGTTTTGTTCCATGAAATACCTTATTGTAGCCTCTGCAAAACCCGAATAATGTGCTAAGCGGAAGCATAATAGTTATTTTATTTGAGTTACCTGTAAACTCTCTTCATTTAGCATAACTTTTGTTGTACACTCCATTTGTAATATTTATTATTTTGTTTATAAACGGTGTCATCTGAGATGAAGTAGCAGCTGCGTCTGATGTAAGAATTCCAAGAATATTACACAGTTATCAGCAAAGACCTTATTATATCAGAATTTGCAGCCTGTCCAGTAATTTTAAGAGTTGCAGCGATATAAAAAAGAAAAGTTATCACTGAAGCCAAAATAGCATCTCCAGTCCCAGTATATTGAAACCACATCATATTTGTTGCAACAGATATCGAGTAGTCGTCGCTGAACGAAAAAACGTCAAGAATACTACTTGCAACTGGTAGATGCATAGAAATATCTTCAGATGTCTGATTAGCTGATATCTAGAACTCCTAAACAAACTCCAACCGTTATTAACATGTCACTTGTTTACAAATAGCTTTAAGTCAACCTACTCCTGTCATTATACTACCTCGTACTTCAAATACAGCTTTGTATGGCAATAGAAACACGAGCTAGTCTCTTATAATAAATGTTCGTATTCCTGTTTTGTTAGATTCGCGTGACGTTTCATGGAGGTACTCAGCATATTCAAATTATATTGTTGAGTTGTCTATTGGTATATCCTCGGTCAGGTCAAGATAATTTTTGATAGACATTTTTTATTAGCAATTGTAAGACAAAATTATTATGCGCTCTAAGGTCTGCGGTTGTAAAAGCACCCACTAGAACTCTGAGATAGCTAATCAATTGCTAGTACTCTGAGGTTTTGTTTTAGTTACCAATTTTCTAATAATTTCATCGCCTGGCGGAGGTAGCAGTATTTTGTCGTTTTTATCAATGCCTTTGTAGTTTCTGATGCTGCTTTTTCAAACTTACTTGGTTTTTTTGTCCCTATCGCTTGGCAGACCACTTTGTAGTCAGACGTTTATTTTATCAGCAATCTTCTGTTCAAGTCAAACCTGCTGAAGACTAGGCTGCTGTGGCAAAAGCTTTTAATGAATCTAATGCAGTAGGAGTTACTTTATTTTCAATTCCAGGTATATTTTCAATTACTTTAGAAAATATATTTTCAAAGAAACCTTCTATGATATTTCTGTTCAAATAAACCGATATCCATTAGATACAGAAAAGGGCATTGTAAATACTATTCGGATTTTAAAAAAAATATCAAAATAAGAAATTGTGGAGAATATGAAGAAGATTAATGTGATTCATCTTGATTCTTATCATTTCTGCAAGTCTGCAATATGTCAATAGATACCTGTAAATAAATCAAAATGTGCAACCTAAGCACCAATACAAACTTATCAGAACCAAGCTTATTTATGCTTCCAGACGATTATTATATTGGCTGTACCTTAGAAGCCAATTTATTATTGCTAGGTCAGGCCAGGCTGCGCCTGCTAACTGGAAAGGAAGAAGCAAATAACAGACACGTGAAACTGGTGTTGAGGTTGCCATTAAATTACATGTACTTAGAAAACTTTAATATCTTTCAAAGGGTGTGAATGACAGACAAATGCAAACGAGTCTCACTATCTGTTACTAAGCATGTAACTATCATCGCATACGCACCCACATGACCAACCCAGATCAAAGAAAAACTTTATAAGACATGTCACTTTTTCTTGTTATTGTTGTCGAGTTTAACGCCATTTTTCAGCACAAGATAGGTTATACATGGCGGCAAGTAACTGGTGGAGTTAGAATCCTGGAAAACCCAGGGAAGAACCACCCACCTACGAGAAGCTACTGGCTGGCTTTCTCACTTACACATGTTAGCCGAACCTGAGACTCGAACCCACTCAAAGGTGAAACAGCAGTGATCCGCAACGGTGAGCACTTTAAACCACTCGTGGGGGGGGGGCACTCAGGTTTGGATACAAGTTCATCATCCTAATGACTTTTATGTTTAGAGTTTGCAATGATTCTCTGACATGGCCAGACGTTACTGGCACATTTGGCTTGGCAATTCCAATTAATAATTTGAATAAATGATTCCTCTCAAATATATAAACACAACCAAAAATTATAATTATAGATTCCTAAGGGCTGATCTTACAATACATGAATAAATAATTTTGTTTAACACCCTCTTGTATGCTAATTTCACTTGACCCAAGACATGACCAAGATGTGGATCACAAGTTCTTTTCCAGAACATTCTAAGTGTGTAAAACAAGGTTAGGTCTTAAACTCAAATTTAAATAAACTCCTGTAGCAAAGTCAGGTAGACCATTACTACTCTACCCTAAATCCTAGACACATGTCAACGTCTCAGAGTGTTTTTAACATGACCTCTTAATGCCGAGTGCCAAGCAAGGCAACTGCCAGTACCATTTGTACAAGACTTTGGTATGACTCGGCCGGGGTTTGAAAACACAACCTCCATATATCCGAAGCAGATGCTCTAAACAATACGCCACTGGAGCAGTCTGAAAGTCGCAGTATAAATTATATATACATAACACATACCACTTAAGTACCAAATAAACATTTATTCTGTCAGTATGTTTTTTTAATTATTCAAATGTCTTCAAACTGTTCCCATTTAACCTCTTAATTTCTTTAGTATTTTTCCATGACTTTTTTAATTACGCATTATTTAATTCAATCTGAATAATACATGTATGCAAGAAAAGTGTTTGCATTTGTTATATCTCTGCCAAAAAAATGCTGCTATTCACATTCGTATTGATGTTATTATCCAGTATCAGACTTCAAAGTTTATAATATACAGATATAAATGTTTGACTTCTAAAACAAAAAATGAAATACAATATTCTATGAAGTATATTAGCAAATCTTCACAAGCAAAATGTCAAAATATTTTTGTAGACTTGTGGTGTGAGAAACAATAAAACTGATCAACTAAATTTCTCTGATACTTTTGGAAAAACCATGTTAATGGAAATTAAATGTAGGATTGATTCGTACATAAATCTAAAGAAAAAAAATGTATTAACATGAAAGTTCTTGTTCATATGAACTAGTACATTCATATTTTGTAAGTAACTTCAGATGAGAAAATTCTGACTGAAATAATCCAATGATGATTTTTGAGTGTTATAATTTGCATCATTTTAAAATATGTATTAAGTATTTGTTGTATTCACAAATGACATATCCTGGCCATATTCAGAAATTATAGAGTCAAATATCATCATATGTTTATTTTACAAAATCTTTGAAAAAAAAGACCAAAAAATCATGTGACAGTACATGCATCATCTCTTTTATAAAGAATGCATTCCACTGACTTTACAAAAGTTTCATCTGCATAATTAAACTGCAGTATAGCAACATTGAATAAATTGTTACAAACTTTATCATGTTATCACATACACATAGAATGAATACTTTAGAAGAAAAAGTAAAAGTAATTCGACTTGACGACAATGGGGAGCATTCAAGAGCTCTTGTAAAAAAATTAATGTTGGGAAGCCTCCAAAAAACATCACAACAAATGAAAATATTCTGCAGCAGTGAAAAAATAGGGTAAATGGATTGAGAATAATGTAAAATGCCAGGCAATGTATGTACTAGATTTTAATATTTTTAAATGGTTCTGCAAAAATGGGCATGCCAACAATACCCACATCAAATTTCATGCTTAAGAATAAGTATTAATGTATCTTTACTTGAAATAAGTCTGTTCTTAAGAAATCAATAATATTCCTATTAAATGAAGATATCAAATGCTTTGAAGTTATTTGAGCTTTCTTTGTACATATATATACACACACACACACACAAACACATACCAATCAAAAATGTAGTCCCCTTCTGGAAAGGCCACTTGTCTTATATAAAACCACTTTCCTGGTGCACAAAGGGTGACCTTACAAAAGAGGGACCACTGTAATTTTTATTTCTATCATTCCTTTTCTTCCAAATCTCATTAATTAAATAACAAAGGTTGTTTCTAATAACTGTTGTGGGTCGACTTCTATATTTAGATACTCATCTCTATATTCAGATTGATTATGCTTAAAAATGCTCTAAAATGCATTCAAAATAAAAGACAAAAAGATTAAAATCTTTCAAACAAATTTCAAGTGAACATTTGAATGTCAGTTCTGTTTAAAGAAAACAAAAACTGCATTTTTGTGATACTGTAAAGTTGACTTTCAGGGCCCATATTGGTGATCTAAGAACAGCTGGTCTGCTTCTTTCTTTTAATTTTGAGTGAAAACAAGAACAGAAACAAAATTTGTTTATGTTACAGGTCATAAAAAAAAGAGTCTTCTGTCCAGAAATTAAACATGCTCTTAATTGCACTGGTAATTTTGAGGACTCTTAAAATGCAGAAATAGGTAAAATTGAGTTTTTTGACAAAAATATACCCAACAGGAACAAAATTAACTGTTCATTTTACAGTGCTTCATTGTATTATGTTGTGTGTGTGTGTGTGTATATATATATATATATATATATATATATATATATATATATATATATATATATATATATAAAATTAGTGATTGTGCATAAACATAACAAATGCTTTAATATACACTAAAATTTACCACCAATCTTTGGGCCAGAACCACTCCTCATCCAACTTTGACCTTTTGGTCCAATTATATTATAAAACTTTTAATAAATTTTGTTAAGGAAAAAAAAATCATGCAAATATTTATTAATATATATAAGCTGTAGTGTGCATATCATGTTTGTAAACAACACTGAAACCCTTGATCTAAAATGAATTGTGTCAGTGAAAATGGCCATTTGTATTTTTTTCTGTATAGACTGGCGAATGATAGCATTTCAAAAATAGTCATTTTCAGACAACTAAGTATTTTATGAGCTATAAAACCTGCCTATGTATGGTGGTATATTAAATACCATACTAAATATAAATTAAGTAGCTGAGCAGTTGCAGATAATGTGCGGAAAATATTTACTTTAGTTTTTATTCAAGAAGCTTGCACATAGGTAAAATGTGTGATAATGGATCTGAACTCCAATTTTATTTTGTCTTATCCCCTACAAAGTTATTACCAGACATATACAGGAGACCTTATCAGGCTGGATTGTACAGTGGACATATACAACATAATTTTTCTCAAAAGTGAACAAGACCCGATATATGATGTAAGCACATTTTGCCAGTCTAACCATTCAAGTATAGTAGTTTGGCCAAGCAATAATATTATGGTATATGGGAACTGAATTAGTTACCTGTGCCCAGTCCTTTATTAGTATTTGTCTATGCAATGTTTATTACATTATCATAATATCTCTGTGTCTTTCTGGATCCATATTCTTGTTGGTACAACCAATGTTTCTGTCAAAAAACTTTAACAACATTGATCCTGACACCAACAATGGAAACATGACAAATATATTTTACTATGCTTATCCAAATGAGACAAAAATCAATCCTAAAACAAGAAAAATTTATCTGACAAAGACAAAAACACCCAAATCTCTCTTCCACACTTATAAATAGGAATCTTTCAACAAAAAAAAAATACAGTACACAAAGAACATTCAGAACACACTGGAATCTTTAACATCAATATCTAAAGAGTCTTTCATGAAAAATGACAGATACTGCAACTTGCTGAACATGTGCTTTTCTTTACTTATTGACATTATACATCTCTCCCTCATTATAATACCCTAGTTGGGGTCCATAACTGCAATATAGCATAAATGATCGGTGTGCATGTCTGTGTTTGAGTATGCATAAAATATCAGTTAAACATACAGTAATAATGTTAGTTTATGTAAGTGAAATGTATGTTAATTACTGGTATTTTTACATTTTCATTTTGTCAAATATTTTTAAAAAGGAAATTAAGATTTTAATACCATGCATAATCCTATCACACATTTTACCAAACCAATTTTTAATACAATGGTTCAGGTTTGTGATTTGTGTGTGACTTGGATTTTTATTGTAGCTTTAAACAAATTTCAGCCAATAAAGGGAGCTGTTAGTACCATTTTTAAAAGTATTTGGTACGACTTGGCAGGGGTTTGAAATCTCGACCGCATCTGAGGCAGACACTCTAACCACTAGGCTGCCAGAGTGGCCAATACAATAGTTGAATTCAGGTCCTTACTTCTACCACATTATTACTGAGTGTTATAACGAGTATAAGCTGTAATGCAAGTACCAACAAAAACACATTTTATGTCTTATTTACTGAGGCATGTTTTATCTGGCACTAAGATTCAGTGTCATTTGTATGCAAAGACATATCCAGATTTATCTACAAAGGTTTCGTTTTGTAAAGTAGGTGCATTATTTTCCTTGCAATTCTTAACTTTTGAACATAACATGTACTAATTCAAATGAATTTTTATGCAACCCATGCAGAAATAACACCAGCAGACAGTACACTATCACTGATAGAAAAATAGAGTGCTACCTGTTTATTTTTCTCTCCTTCCTATGAAAAACATCCAAAGGCATTTTCACTGCCAATAACTTGCAAACATCCTATAAAATCTGTTTTCTTTCCTATTCCATTTGCATTTCTCTTTACATTTATGAGACCATATTTGTTCAGTCATATATAAAAGCATATATACTTTGAATCCTGAGAAAAGAAAGGGTTCCACAGGTAGAAAAAATGAAAAATTATGTCCATTGAAACTCATTAAAAATAATAAAATAAACTCTTATCCATGGTCTATCAATGGCATTTAAAGTGTAATCTTCAAACGGAGTTCAGTCAATGTGTTTGTCAGGTCCATAAGACATTAGCAGTCAATCAAAAAGATTAAAATTACTGATTTTAATGTTTGGTCAATCAACTTCTTACAATGAAGCATACCACAATTAGCTGTTTACTCAAGCCTATGCTATTACTTTACTATGTTTTATGTTTAACTTGTCCAACACATTCAATACAAGACATTGTCCTAATATCACTGCAAGACAAAGTCCTAATGTCAATATAAGAGCCCTAATGTAAATCCAAGAAAGTCCTAATATCTTTGCAATAAACTCTTAATATCTGTGCAACAGTCCAAATATCATTGCAAGAAAGTCTTAATATCTATGCACAAGAGTCCTAATGTCACTGCAACACAGAGAACTAATATCACTGTAAGATAGTCCTAATACTGAAGCAAGAGTCCTAATAATCTATGCAAGACATTGGCCAATATCAATGCAAGCCATAGTCCAATATCAATGGGGTTTTCTTTTACCCTATCATTTCTGAAGTTATTGAATCATAAAAGAATTTTGAAAAGGCATGAGCTTTCTGGTTTGTTTCCCATACAAGACACTGCATACTGAAAACCAATTATAATGCATATTTCAGAAATTGACACACAACTCCATCTATCAGAAAGGAGAAAGATGATTATTCTAATGCATGCATATATATATATATATATATATATATATATATATATATATATATATATATATATATATATATATATATATACTAAAAACATTGTCTTTTATTAATATTCAAACTGAGATATATTAAATATGTATGATGAAAGTTTATAGCATTGCATGTAATGATTATTATCATGGTTATTCAATACAGAATTGCCTATAAATGAAATTACAAAATTCCTTCCGAATTTCAAAAATACTTTAACTTTGAAAATTTTCCATGTTTTAGTATGGTGTGCATTCATACAAGAATGGACATATTTTTACATTTAAAATGTGTACACAATTAGTATAATCATTTAATTTCTTTTTCAAAAATTGTTTCTTTCACCATATTTAGATGTCTAAAAAAATGTCCATTGTAACAAGAGGCTTAAGCAGGTCAGATATTGCTCACTGCTCACCTGTATATCTGACATAGAGCCAATGCAAGTGCAGTTGGTAAAGAAATCTGTGTTAGTACAATGCTTTAAAATTTCTTCTATTACTGTTGACTCTTTCAATGTTTCTCCAGTTTTAATATCTCCATGTATATGATATATAATTATCATGGTCAGCATAATACCAAGTCCTAAATGCCAGGACACAATCAAACCTTGACAAATTCAGCGAATGATTATTTTTAAACAAAATTAAAAAAAAACATTTTTTAAGTAATGGCAGCCATACTTGAGGCTTGATATTATTTCTAACAAGAGTCCCTTTAAGGGCATGTTGTTTATAAGTTGAAAAAGCATCCGGGAATTCAAGACAAGACCATTTCTTCCATTTAAATGCTGAGTGCTAAAACCATTTGATATTCTTCACTGATAATTTTGTTTTCAAATTAGCAGCTGTGGAGGATATATTCATTGCCAGACCAGCACAACTTCATTTAGGAGACATCATGAGAAGTCTTCTAATGAAAAACCCATGATACAACTTTTTCTTGTGGACAAGTACTGATATAATTTTCAAGATAACTGCTTATATCGGATTTCTGATATGCACCATTTTCATTTATGACCAACTAAACATTATAAAAAATCTTCTAATGACAATTCCATGTTATTCTGACAGTCCATTCAGGAGAAGTGACAATACAAAGATTTTCAAATTGGCTGATATGTGAGACATATTGGATAACAAATCAGAACCTTTTGCATCTAGGACCAAGGAGACATCATAAGTATTGTTTAAAAGAAAACCCCATTTTGACCATCCATTCAGAAGGAGTAGTGACAGCAAGATTTTCAAAATGGTCTCTGAAACTACCTTTTCGGACATCAGACTGGCAACATTTTTTTCTATTTTCTATAACCAATTAGCACCATACCATAAAGCGAATTTTCTGTCATCTTGACACCCCGTGTCAACTGGACAGGTGAGGGTCACTGAATAAACTGATTCATAAAAAGCATAAAACCTATCATGACTTTGACCCCAAGGAAATTGGGGTGCGCAAGCATGTAGTATAATGAACTGCAGACCTTTACAACAACCCTGTCAAGTATGATGCGAAATGTATCAAAAGGTGTATAAAATACATATAAAAGCCAAAATCATACTTTTTGATAAGGACTTCACCTTGTCTGCAGCCCATTTACCATGCTAGATCTCACATATCATACAACCCGTTTGAAACCATAATAAAAGTTTATCTACCAAGGTGGAACAAATCCAACTAAATTCAGTTTCCACAGTGGTAACATGCTTAATCAAATACAAGATTACTGCTCTAAAATGTCTCAATCTCAATAATGAACAAACACATTTAATGTTCTGGCAAGAAAATATTTAACAACCTGGATCAAGTTTTAATCTGAAATAAAGTTGGCAGAGTGTTAACAAGATCAGCGAATCAGATGTAAGGTCACAACATTAGTACGCACAAGTTTCAAGATCATTAAACACATACCGATCTTGCTCATAATAAAACAAGGATCTTTAAACAAGTTCAATAACAATTGGATCATAAATAGTCACCATAGTGTTGACAGGTAGAGCTAATCCAATTCAAAATTACCTCACAAAATTTGCATAACAATACTTATCCAAGATCTTAAAGATTTAAGCCTATTTACTAAAACTGGAAATATTCCTTAAATTGGCAACAAGCTCAGCCAAGTAAATGAAAGATCACCATATTGATATACACAGATCCTATGCATTATGAAACTCATCCGCAATCCTATCATAAAGCTACAATGTCAAGTCTGATCATAAAAAAAATATTGCTTCTAGCCTCCACAGTGGTAACAAGCTCGGCAAGTAAGATAGTGCAAGATTACCTTATTGCTATAAATGGACCTTGCTAATTATTGAAATTGTCCAATATCTTCATAATATAAGCATATATTCAAAATACTATCAAAATTAGACTATAAAAAATGGCTTCTAAAGTGGTAACAAGAACAGATGAAAGATTACTCATCAATAAATGTGGATCTTGATCATCAATGGACCCATCTAAGATTCTAAAGATAAAAGACCACATTTAAAGCTTGACTAAGTGAATCAGAAATGTGGCAATGAGCTCCAAATTCAATCAGTTCATAATTTATGTTAGTAATAACTATTTCACTTAATACTGAACTTATCCAGGATTTGATGATATATGAACATCTTTTTCAAGTTAGATCCAAATCTGATAAAAAAAAAAAAAAATGGCTTCAAGAGTGGTAACATGCACAGGCAATTGGAGAAAGATCACCTCATTAATATGCATGTAATTCTCTCAATATCAAATTCATGGTAAACCTTAATTTGTACAAGCTTATATACCAAGTCTGATCCAAATTGGTAAAGTAATATGGCAGAGGGAGGTAACAATCTATCAAGCAGGTGTAAGATCACATCATTAATGTGCATTTCACATATTGTCAAATTGGTTTGAGCAATATTCATATAAACAAATACTTCAAGTTAGACCAAAATCAGATTATAAATATGGACTTGAGATATTTACCTGATAATTACTGACAGATAAACCAAAGATAACCGAGGACACAATAGATACAGGTTCACACCATAAGGCTGATGCTAGGCTGGCTGAAAAGCTTTTGATAAAAGTCAAATGACAAAATTAAAAGCATGAGACAAAAAATACTATGGTCATCAAGTTTGTAAAATATGAGCTTTGATAAACAAAACCTTTTGTATCAGCAGTTACAGGAAGAAATTTTAGTGTTGAGGATGTTTATGTTGCATGAAAAATCCACATCTAACCAAGTATTGGATGACATTAAAATCAATTGCTGACAAAACTTTATCCATGCCTCCTCCTGCATCCCACCCCAATCAACAAACAATAAACACGACTAATAAAAAATAGTACAAGTAAAATGATTTGTAAATAACCTTGTCCTTGGATGAGCATGACATATACTAGGTTTTACATCAATCCACTAAAATCTGCAACAGAAGCTGCATTCACAAAATTCTGATTCACATAGCATCATGCAGAGTCAAGAAGGGAAATAACTTTTATTAAAATCAGGACAGCACAATAATTTGTTAATATGTGGAATATAAAGAAAACGTGTACCTAAATTCACAGCAATTCCCCAACACCATCAAGATAGTTGTGCTCCAATGGTTTTGTCTTACATGGCATTTGGCTCCAGAACATAAAGGGCAAAATAATAACCATGCATTCAGAGGTAGGAACAAAAATATTTAGAGCTGTTCCAATTTAACATACATGGTACCCAGGGAAGGTAGTTCTTTAAAATATATACCAAGATACTTTTATTTCACAGAGTTCATATTAAAATTATATGAAAATTCTAAATCGCATTTATGGTTGAGTACACCATTTTAAAAGTGCCTTCCCTAAGTCCCATGTTGTATGTTTAAATGGAACAGCCCTTACAAGATGGCCTTGGTGGCACCCATATTGGAGGTACAAGCAGGACAAACTAGACATTACAAGTCTCCTGGTGAAAACACAATGATAATTTTACTTTCTTTCTCGATGAGTAGTAATAACAAAAAATTTAAAATTGGCTGCATTGTTTACCATACTTAAGTTTAGATGGGCACCATTCTCATTCAAGATCAATTAGACATCAAAACAAGTCTTTTAGGGACAACCTCATGTTGATGTAACCATCCATTCAGGAGAAATTACAATAAGATTTTCAATCCAGCTCCAGTGGTCATAATTTTGGACACCAGATAACTCCATTTTTAATTCAGGACTAACTAGATATCATATGTATTCTGGTGAATACCTCATTTCAGTATGACATTCCATACTGGGTAGCAAAACAATTTTCAAAATGGCCGCTTCAACAGCTGAATTATTAGGACCTTTTTAATTTAGGTTCAACTAGACATCATCAGAAGTTGTTAATTAAAACCTCATTTTGATACTACCATCCATTCAGACTTTTGTGATGACAACTGAAACACCAATATTAATAGTATGTACAAGTGGCACTATTTTCATTAAGCACCAACCAGACTATGGAATTAATCTGCACAGTTTCATGGCATTTCTCTAAGTAGTGTACGAACAAGTTCTGATAACAAACTTATTCTAATGGACAGGTAGACAATGGGACGACATACCATCCTACAAGATCTTCTGCTCTATGACCAATGGAACTAAACATCTCCACAAATCAAGAGAGATCTTGATTTCAGAACATGACCAACTTCTTTAAATGCTCTGGTGTAATTAGTAAAATTTCTAACTTTTTATGAATTCTATAAAAAAAAAATAATATAAAATTGTCTAGACAGTAATCCTGATGCAGTTGGTAGAAAAAATGAACCAATAAATTTAGCTGGCAAACCAAAATCTAATTTCTTCTTTGAAAAAAAAAGGAGAAAGCTAAATACATTATGGAAAAGAAGAGAAAATGAATACAGATGCGTTAGTTTGTTCAGTGGCTACTTTATTTGCTTGCATTATACATCATACATTGCGACTTAAGATGAAGTTATTTTTAATCATTTCACAAAAGGGACTTAATAAATATATAATTTTTTAGTTTCAAATTCGTTATAATTTTTTTCTTACCTGCTTCGATTCAGAAAATTAACTTAGTATTAAACATTTTTTCCATCATGTTGTAATGGAGACAACTCTTTGCTCTGGCATGTATCCCTTGATTAAAGTTCCAGCTTTGAACATCTTAAACTTTTTAAGAGTGAAGTTTTTATAATACAAACCAGACTTTTCATTGTAAGAATTTTATCTATTTTGCCTTTGTATGCTTTTTGAGGATACCTAAATCATAGAAATATGACTCTGCTGATGTGCGATTACATCATATATATTTCTCTTTGTCTCATAACAAGAGGAATAAATGAAAGCAGACAAATGAGCCTCTATCAGTAGAAGGCAGAGTTCTGAACTGAACATTATCAAAGTTTTTCATACAGAAACTACACAGCAAGAGAAGGAAATATATCACAGCCAAAGAGGCATGTAACCCTTCATTTTAATGTACAAGAGATTTCTTAATGTCTAAGAATAACATTCATCATTGATGTGCACACTGAACTTGTGGACCAGAACGAGCTTCATCTTGGTCTTCATCATATGCCTCACCCCTCCGGCCACTTGCACCATCTTGTGATCTGTCCCATTCCACCATATTCACTTCTTCAACATGCTCTCCATCAGGGATTATTACCTTTTCTCGAACTGGAAGTAGTTTCTCAAGTTTCTACAGGAAAAGAAAAAGTATCACTTATGGGAACACTGTATGAGACAACATACAGATTTGTTTATTTTTTTCAATAGATGAGAACGTTTATTTTAGAATTTTCTGTAATAGGTGACTATTTTTTTCTACCAGACACTGATACTGAAGAAGATGACATCACAACTTCATACATTTCTACTAGATAACTGAATTGGTCTTGTTTACATAAACAGTTCCAATACCAGACCTGCCAACCCTGACAAATCCGTTTCATTAAGGCAGTTGATTTTTCTCCATAAGATTGACCAGTAAGGTGTAACAAAATAACAATAACTGCTATTGTAAAGCTGGAAAACAGAAGTAAAAGTTCAACGCAGTGACGATAAACATTATGTTCAACTTAAAAGTTTGTAAAAGTATGCATAAACTTTACTTGCCACAAGTACAGTTGCACAAACTTTAGTTTCAAACCCTATACAACACAATGGCTTGTTGTTATCTCTCAACTTAATATAATTATTGCAAATTCTTTTTCAATTTCGCATGATGATGGCAATCATGTCTCCTGCCACAAGACATACTCAAATTGGCATGTGATGTCCAATAAACATAATTGTGTCCTTTCCAGCTTTTATTCACAAAAATCTGAATACTCCTTTTTATTCTTCTGTGTTGATTATTAACACTTTATTAGAAGCTTCTTTTCCGTTTTGTCTTAAAGATGCATGTCTTTCTTGATGCCATTTTTAAAAATTCTTTAATCAAGTTTGATCATGCAGATGCTTTGCATGAACAAATAAGTGCAGTTTAAAGCATCTGGGGAGCTGCTGTAAAATTAGTCTTGTTCCCTAATTCTATAATGAATCAATTATCCAGATTTTTCAGCAACGATCATTTTCCCATAGTTTTTGCTTGTATGCTATACAAGTCCATATTTTAAGTGTAATTTTTGTAAGACTTATGGCAAAATCATAAGAGTTGGCAGGTCTGCCATACTGAATAAAAGCCAGTGGATTTTTTTCTTGAATATCCACAAAAGTAACCAGAACTCTTCTGTAATTAGGAGAGCATGAAAATCACACACAAAATAATTTTCACATATAATGCTTGACTTCTAGATCAGGGGTTTTCAAAATGTGGTCCGCGGACACCTTGTGGTCCGTCGCATGTTGCCAAGTGGTTTGCAAGCACACTGAAGCAAAGACCATTGTTTATTTTAATAAATGTCTTTGGTGACATTTTTATATAATCTTTTGCTTATCTGCTGCACAGTCAAATTGTGTTGAATGATACCAGTGGATTACATACAATAAAAATAAAAATTGGCAAAATTTCATTGATAGGCTGATAGGGAGGGGTCCGCCATCTGACCACAACATGCTACAGGGTCCACAGCTTCAAAAAGTTTGAACTCCACTGTTTAGATCATCCACCAAAATCAAGCTTTTACAAGTACTATGCAGATTTAGCAATAAGATGCTGCTTTTATTATGTATTTTAGAAAGAAATAAAAAAATGGTAGCAGGTAAGATGTTATTCAAGGTCATACAATGAAAATTGGGATAAACAGTTGTGTTTTTTAATTACATAAATTCAGAAAAACAATGGCATTTCATTGTTATCAAAATTCTGTCAGAAATTGCAAGTAGGATATATTTATCATATATATCTATAAATTATATGGAAAAATACTGAACAATTAAGCCAGGGATCTCTGAAACGCTTAATTATGCACATTAAGATGTAAACGTTTGATTTGGGATGCATAAAATTGCACAGACACTGAAGTCTTCCGTACACGTTTCTATTGAAAAGATGAAAGTTTTGTGGCAGAATAAATATGTTCTAATCACTATGAAAACTGAAGCATTGCTTTAATTTAACTTGCTGCTGACATCTTTGATCAAAGGTCGTCGGCTTGCTTTGATGAAGGTGCATATGTCATTGAAGGGACAACTAAAGGTTTTATTTGAACAACCAAAAACCCTTTGTTATTGCAGCGGCAATATCAAATAATGGTAGAACACTGAGACAATTTTGTAAAAAAAAAAACTCATGAGTTTATGTCGTTGTTTCAGAGGTAATCAGTGTTCATTGAAATTGCAGCAAAACTAATTTTCTGTTTCCTTTTTAATTGTAGTCGTGTGGTCAACTGTAGTAATTTCACATTCCTGCCCTCAGAATTGGCCTATTTTAGCTAGTCAGTTGCATGGCTATTTTGATTATATTACAGCATACAGTAACAAGGCCAGATATCAGCATAAGAGGACTGTGATATCACAGTGCCCTGTTAGGGTGGTTTGTCAACATGAAACAAGGATTTGTTTATGTATATGTGTATGTATATTCCAGCACATTTTTATATCCAAATTTGTGGTTTCCTGTCATGTTGCCATTAAATTTCTCCACTCCAAACCCAATACTGTATATAGTTTTTATCAGACAAAAATGAAGTCACTAAAAATATCGCCAGATGGTATATTTTATCACCAATAATGAAAACAAAATTGCAATTTGTGACATTGGGGAAGCCCATAGCAATCACTATTATTAATTTCATTTCCAATCATAGCCGTATAAATATTGCGAACTTAATATCAAGAGACCAGACAAAATGCTGTTTGCAAGTTTAGACAAGTAATTTGGAGTTAAACAGAAAAATGAGGAAGATTTCATTGAGATTCAGAACTGTGCTAAAGTTGCTAGAACTAATAGTTTGGATGTGACAGTACGCAAGTGTTAGAAAGTTTGTGATGCCTAGCTGAGTCTTCGGAATCAAAACTTTCCTTGGATTGACAAAATTCATTTTGATGGACAAATAGGAGGTATATGCCAGTGGCATAAAGAATGTGGGAATATAAACTCAATAGCAACTATTGGTTTTCAAATCTGCAATGTTCAACATTTTCTAGGCACAAGACATCTAGAGACTTAGAGACTACCTACTTACTACTAAGGTTCATCATTAGGGCTGTCATTGGGTACCCGGGTACCCGAACATATAGAAAAACCCGGGTATTGAAACATAAATGCGGGTACCCATAAAAAAAAAAATCGCCACACTTGCCAACCACTTCAAACAGGTGTGACCGCTATGGCTATAATTAGAAACCAGATCTCTGCTTAATATAAATAAACAATGTCAGACAGTCAGACAGTCGGTTTGGATTAATAAAATTCATTGGCGTTGTGCAACAGGACCAACCGTTATCCCCGAGACATTATATACCAAGGTTAAAACGTAGCATTGTAATAAACCTCTTTGTAGACAATAACTATTGAATGTGGGTGCTAAATGATCGGTATATTGCATGCTCTTTTAATGAAATCCAGGCGGATATCTTTAATTTCCGAACACACGTCAAAGAAATCCCATAATTTATATTATGAACAATTATCACCTAGACAACTTGAAATCTTCGTAATGCCTCAAAGTAATCTTTGAGCAGCTTGTTTTTCTAGTCGACTAGCTCTGCTAATTTTGAAAGTTAGCCATCTTGCATATACCGATATTTCTATTTTTGATACTACTACGTTTTTGCCATAAATATCTTAAGAATTATAATTCCAAAATAATAACACTTATGCGACTGCGTGGTCATGTGGTATAACTAGGGCACGCATGTGTGGGTAATTCAAATCTGCGGTCAGAAGCAGATGAATAAACGTGGTCTGTTCTAACAAGGACTTATACTTTAAAAAAGGCAAGTGTGCTAAAGCTTTTAACTCGTCTGATCACAGTGATCATTAAAAGTTGGATTATACATACCATCTGTGTACAAAAGTCATTCTAAATAAATTTATTAATTAACAGCGTGTGGTCAGACAATTCGCAGATACGTCGGTGTGGACTAATCAGACCGGTTAACCTCTATTGCCATAAAAAAAAATATATTAAAGAAATGAAGATAACAATTAGTTGGCCTATGGTTGTACATGTTATTCATGTGCTAACGGGTACCCGATAAAATTTGCAACGGGTACCCAGTTAGTTTTTTCGTGATTTTTGACAGCCCTATTCATCATGCAAATCAACTGTTCAATATTTAAATAATAGATTTCTCTTTCTTTCTAGCTTTTCTTACCACTAAAAGTATTATAACTTCTGTTGTGTAAGGGGTATATGTGTGCAATTACTTTTTAAACTGCACCCCAACAAGGGTGAATGACCTCCGACTTCATTGAGATGTACAGTAATAACTGCTGTAATTTATAATAATATGTCAAGTCAGTCAGCAATTCTTGTTTTAAGCACTCATTCATAAGTACATTTATAATTTTGCATAATTATAAATTAACATTCTAAGTATTTAAAGTGATAGGCAGAATTTTTTTACAAAAAATTAATATTGTTATGGACATTATCATATTGTAATAAACGCACAAATTTTTTTTAAAAAATTTCAATACTGGCATAAATAATAATTTTCTTTTTTTATATTGGGTATTAATGAAAAGTATTGGGAAAAAAAAACTTTTTTCAAAAATTACCACTTTTATCTACTTTATCTTTCAAAGTATATACAACAATTATTAGATTAACATTTGTTTTAATAATAAACCAGTCACATCCGTGGCATGCAAGAGAGGCTTCAGTGTGCAGAACAAAATCTAGATGAAGAGAAGGTCCAGAATTAAACATGAGACCTTAACACAACTGATGCAAGTCAAAGAAGAGGGACCTAGTGTGGAAGAATACGATCCAAAGCCAAGCATCAAAAAAATTGTGAAATATGACATAAAAGTTAACTATTTTGTAGCTAAGAATAAGATATTTGTACATGTCAATTTTAATACATACTTTTTTTTAGAGAATAATAAATAAGTACCAATAAATAAAACTGAAAGTTTTGTCTCTCTTTATTCCTGGCATTTTAATGTATATTCAGCCACTGGGATGGGACTGCAACTTTTGCTGCTGGGACTGCAATTTTTGCTGCTGGGACTCCTATTTTTGCTAATTTAGGAGTTTTAGGCTCCAAGTTTTAAAATTATAGTGAGACTTCTGTAAACCATATTATGTTTTGCTGCACGCAATATACCTTTGCTGTATATTATGATCAATTTATGCAACATCATCCTTATTTTAAAGACAAGAGGCCATAGTGTAGTTCTTGCAGTGATTAACATGAGAATAACAGTGTAATAATTACTAGAAAGTAGCAATTTCAAGAAAACATGTCTTCAAAAGGACAGATGGTCTACTGAATCCAAGACAAGCCTGTTACTTCCTTTTAAGGCTGAGTATTGAAACCATCTCAGATATTCCTGAGCACCTTAAACAAGACCAAATTTGTTAATGGCACCATTGGCTTATGTTTGAGGTTACATGTTCACAAGGCAACTCTAATTGAAGTACCAAATTTTTCATAATGGCCTTTGACCTCATTCAAAAATTTTCAAAAAATTTTTTAAATAATTGTAAAAAATTGTATTTTTTGTGATTTTCTACATACAAGCCAGTACAGCTAAAAATCTATTTTTGACCTCACAATCAATGTCAGAATGCTGACCATCAACCTGTTCATGAATAAAACTAAATGCAATGTCTGATCAATGCACAAATCACTGTGTTCATAACTTCAACAAAGTAAAAAATTGCAAATGAAGACATTTGACTTGACTCCAAGGTCAATTATGTCTGGTTTTTAAAACTCCTTCATAAAGGTGCTGATATGTTTAAGGTCATATCCATGCCATTTTCATACAGAACCAATTAAATATTGCAAGAAATGCTTTAGCACAAAAACCCCAGGTCAATAAAACCATTCATAAAAGAGCAGTAATGGTAAAAAGATTTTTGTACAGGCCAGTGTCATGCAGGACATCAGATGATCACATACTGCATAGGACCAACTAGAAATGACATGACAAAGATTATACAAGACTTATTCACCAAAATCTGACAGGAATTTAGTCTCCAGACTGCAAACTTGCTTGCCAAACAGGTTATCTTTACATTATGTATAGATCTTGCTCATAATCACACTTGTCCAATATCTTGAGAATATAGGACAACAAAGCTGGATCAAAATCTAATAAGAAATTTAGTTGCAAGAATGTTAAGTCAGCCTGTCAGGTGCAAGGTCAATACAATCATATGCAAGAACTTTAGACACACTTACACTCAACCAAAACAATTATGAAATATGCCTATTTACCAAGTTTGTTCAATGCCTTATGAAAAATAAAATCTCTCAAATGATCAAAAAGACTTAATCAGATGGAAGATGTCATTAATATGCATGTCTCACTTAAAACAAAAATCATCCAACATCCTGCCAATAATAGCATCATTATCCAGCTTATGTCAGTTCCTGATCATATATGCCAATATCTGAAATTCGTTTTTAAAAAAAAAATTAAAAAACCACTACTTCCAGTGATAAGCAGCTTGATCATCTGATTATTATGCAGACTGGCCCAAAATTTTGATGATACAAGTACATACTCAAGACACTGATCAAAATCAGATCAGAAATACAGCTTGCAGACTGAAATCAAATGTGGCAATCCCATACAAGATCACTTTATTAGTGTGAAGAAGTCTTACTCATTATCTAACTCATCGAAGATTTTGATGAAGCAGCATTCAATCAGAAATCTGGCCTCCAGAGTAACAAGGTCAGCCAATAAGATGCAAGACTACTCCATTGATATCAGTGGATCTTGCTCTCATTACTTAACCAGTACAAGATCTATATGATAAAAGCATATACTTGTAAATTAGAATAAACATTTGGCATCCTGAATGGTAATGGGTTCAGTCAATCAGATGCAAGATAACCACAATAAAATGCATAGACTTCCCTCTTTATTGAACTCATCCCGAGATTCTGATGATATAAAACCATTCCAATTTTTAGCGAAACTGGATGAGAAATATGGACATCTGAGTGTAAACAAGCAATAGACACATCATACCAATAGTGAATAAAGAAAATCAAATTTAATGAAATGGAACAATATCATTCACAGCATTTATAAGAGCAGTCCCTCAAAGGAACTGGTGCTCTATGGATAAAAATAATGTCCAGGAAGCTTAATTTCTGTTGTCTTCAACATGTCTCTCATGCTAAATGCCATTTTTATAAATTCTATAATCAAGTTTGATCATGCAGACACTTCGCATAGAAAATATGTGCAGTTTAAAGTGTCTGAGGTACTGCTGTAATGTCAGTCTGGTTCCCAGCTTAATGCCACTAATATGGAACCAGGATCTAAATCAAACATAGATAAACCAATTATTTAGATTTTTCAGTAACAATCCTTTTTCTGCAGCTCTTTGCTTTTATTTTTTAAGTCTGTAATTTAAGGGTAACTTTCAAAAGACTTATGGCAAAATTGTTAGAATTGGCAGGTCTGTAAAGATAGTATTCTGAAATTAAATGAGAACTATTGTTACCTGTAATATGTAGGAACTGAACAATGATGTTATCAGAGAGGTAAAACTGGTGATTACAGGATTATAAAAAGGCCTAAGGTAAATGTACGACATTATGCAATCCTGCATACAAAGAAAAGGTATGTACCTTAAGATTTTCCTCTGTTGTAAAGTTCTGAGGTGGGAAAACAACATCAAATTTGATAATAAGATTACCCTTCTCAAAAGGGTTTTTGAAGATTGGAAAACCTTCTCCTGTGATACATTTTACTGCTCCTACAACAAAAATTGCACTGTGATGTACAAAACAACCAAAGCTAATAAATCTGTACAAAAAAAAATTAATGATTAACTTGTTTAATGATTCATGAAGAGTTGTAAAATACAAAAGAAGCATATTACAAATGCTGCATAGTTACCAGAATCATCTATTGAAAAATATGGGCCTGTTTATCTGAACGATGTCTATCAATAGTTTGTCAGTCTATTTATAAATTTAATAACTTATCCACAGTTAAGGAAAAACTAATAGTTGGTCTATCATAAACAATTTGGAAGTGCCTTATGAAATACCTATATGGCTAACTTCAGTGTTACAATTTTCTACATAATTGGCGAGTGCAGTCACAATGCAAAATAGATATTATCTTCCAAACTAAATACAGATTTTCAAGTACTACCATAATTCTAACATGACAAATAAACATAATTTAGTGTGTTGGCAAAGTACTATAGAATGGAAACATCTTGCTCAGCTACTGGTTAACTTCTTTTTCTCAAAACATTATACAGGAAGATGAGAGACCTCTGTTGAAAATCAAATAATGAATTAAGACTTTCAAGGAATGATGTGATAACATTAATTTAAATAAGACACTAGATATGAGAGCTGTGCAGAACAGAGATAAATTAAACTCTAGAGTCCAAACACTGAGCAAAACATCACATATCTATTATCATTATGTCAAAATATAAAGTCTTGAAATTACATCAATCAATTAAAGATTTGGGTAATGTTATTGCTTTAGATAAATTTCAGAATTTTCCACTGCCCACAATACACCCATGTCATTTTGACATATAAATAAGATTCCAATGAATGTATCACTATTACATATTGCAATAGATGGGTCAGAATTAAATCAAATGAATTGGTTCATTTGCTGTACCTGGATGTATGATTTCTCCTGGTGGGTTTTTGATAAGCAAGTCTCGACCATCCAGCTGTTTGACTGTAAACTGGAATCCACAGAGGGCATCCGTCAGGCTAATACTGTGTTTGCAGATCAAGTTATCACGGTCACGAGTGAAAAAGTCATGATCTTTCTGTTGCAGCACAATTATCACATCACCAGGCTCTATGTCGGGCTGCAATGTAACAAAAGTTTAATCTTTAATAAGATTTTCTTTCTTTTTTTTCTGTTCCTTACTGCTTTAGTAATTTAAACAGATATCTGAAATGCCCTTTTAATCCAAAAACAAATTTAAAGGAACCCACCAATTCTTCCAATGTTTTCTTTATAACTGAACACTGAAATCTTTTAAATTTTTGTTTGGGCCCCGAGTGGCCGAGTGGTCTAAAGCGCTGTCCGTTATGAATCACTGCCATCTCACCTCTGTTTGTGTGTGTTCGAGTCTAGGACACGACAAATGTAGATATGAGAAAGCTTGCCAGTAGTTTCTCGTGGGTCGTGGTTCTTTTCGGTGATTTCCCGGATTCTTCCTCCACCAATAATACTGGCTGCCATGAATAGCCTACTGTGTGCTGAAAAAATGGCGTTAAACCTCACAACAACATCAATTTTTTTTAGACATCAAATCTGGTCACAGAAGTATTTTATGCCAGTGTGCTATCAAATTAAATAAAAATTTTACTAAACAGTTATAGATAACAAGTTGTTGTTAGGTTTGTCTATTTTTAGTAATGGTGGCTATATTAATGGTAGATTAGTATCATGTATGTACAAGGTCTTCAAGCTAGAATGTTACCTGCAAACTTGGATTGAAATTAGTGGTGCTGGAGAAGATAACAGCAACTGCCAAAGGCAGGACATAACGGCCATAGGACCATTAAGTAAAAAGAAAATGTTCTCTATTACGCTGATTTTAAAATTATGGGAGGTAGATTAGGGGTTGTTTTTTTTCAAACATAATATATATTATAATTAGTATATATAATGTACTAAACATCTCAAAGTACTGGGACAAAAACAACAATTAGATGCACAAATCTTACTAGTGGGCTAAAGTGCTCAATGTTACAAATCATTGCCATCTCACCTCTGCATTGGTTAGTCTTGGGTTCGGTCAATGTGGGTATGTGAGAAAGCTTGCCAGTAGCTTCTCATGGTTTAGTGGTTCTTTCCAGGGTTTTCCTGGGTTCTTCCACCATCATTTATACTGGTTGCAATGTATAGTCTATCTTTTCCTGAAAAATGGCATTAAAGCCTATAACAACAACAACAAATCTAATTAGGAAAATTTTTTTAAACCAAGGATGAAAAAATTGAAAGGGGTCAGTAATGTGAAATAGTAATGATCAGCCAATCAGAAATACACATATGGGGGAGTGACAATTTTCACAGGGGCATTTTGAAAGGCCACACTGACACCATTAAAGATGCCAATGGGTATCCAGGTACTTAGGTACTTGCCCATTTATAATAACGCAGATAATTAAATGAGCCACAGTGTACCCATTTACCACATACAAGTTTTCTGCCAGTGCTTGTTAAAGCAGCACTAAATTTACTTTGAAGTTGACAACTCTTTTGACTGAGCCATGAATATGTGTAATTTTTTAGTGCCAAGCATAGGTCTCACTCTTCTAGTATATAATTCATCCCATAGCTAGCTTTCCTGCATGACATCAGATTTACACCCAGGATTGTATCATAAGGAAGAATTTCCCCTCTTATCACCAAAATAAGTGGGAAATACAAAAAAAAAAAATGGGAAAGAGGAACAGACATGGTTCAATATTACCTAACACTGAAATATACATCTCTCTTTCTTCCTGTTCTACTCTGTTAGGGCCCAAACAAAGTAAAAATTTTCAAATGATGTCCCATCTAATTGTATACACACCTCAATGTGTTGATGGTGTCTGAGCTTATGTTCCCAAGCTATGTGTGAATATTGTTCTGTGCTGAAGGGGCATATGCATACCTACACTAGCCAGTTTCAACTACCTGGGAAACTGATCTATATGGTTGTTATTTTCCACAGTTCAAAAGTAACCGCTGTTTGAAAAATCTGTCCAAAACTATTTTTCACTTAATCTCCGTAAGTCTCAGTTTCATTAATTAGTGCATTGCTGACTACTGTTCCCGTTTTCTTATCAGCTCCACAATGCATCATTAGGGTCTTAAGTAACATTATGATTTTAAAGATGACTCACATAAAAACTATTTGGTAAAGTCAGACCAACACTGTTATATCCGGAACAAACTATTCATCCTAAGAAACATTTCTTTGGAAACCCCAAATCAATAATGCCATGCATTCAAGAGAAGTATCAATAAAAAGATTTGCCATGGTGGTCACTGTCTGGTCTGATCCACACCATTTTCCTTTGGAACCAAACAAGAGGTGTAAATTAACTTTTTTGACTGTACTTGCATTTTTTTCACACATGAAGATATCAACTTGCAAAATGTTATTTCCAATTGGGAATTATTCTATACTAGTTACTTCTAATCTAATAATGTAAACCTGCAGTAAGAAGAAACCATAGGTGAAATATGTATAAAACTGCTAATACCGAAAACCTGAGGTCCAGGTTCAACGGGGCCATCCAAGACTTCCTCCTGGACAAGACACCAGTAATTCTAAACCAAACCTTGGCTAATTTTGAAGGTATTCTGGGAAACCAATTTTTAGGAAAAAAATGTTTCTTTAAGAACACTTAATCATAATTCATTAGGAATATGACCACTACCTCGCAAGACAGCCCTCTCAAATTAAAGTTTAGTTATAAGAAATGTAAAAGCAATCTCCTGTTGGTTAGTGGGACTGGCACCATATGCAGTCAATACATAAAATTAATGGTGGAGCAGAATGCATGCTATACCAGTAAGATGTAATGCAGGGGTAGGCAACCTATTTTACATTGGGTGCCACTTTTTCCCACATTAAATATAAAATGAACTTGATAGTATCACCAGTAAGAGAGAAACACATAATCAAGAATTTTGGTGGCCCTTAGCATGCCACACAAAACCTCTAGATGTGCCACCTCATGGCATGTGTGTCGTAGGTTGCCACCCGGTGATGTAATGGCTGGGTGGTTGGGAGGGTGTATCATTGTCATGTTGGGTTATGTATTAACAAAACATTTTATTCAAAAATATTCTTTTCTTCTTCAAAATTTTACCTTGTCGTAATGACTTAAGGAGAATCAAAACATGTGGAACAGGTTACAACTATTCACCTATGAGAAGGCCTATCTTAAGTCCCCTAATGTTTCAACAACTAAGATATAACTATGCTAGTGAAAACTAAGATGGGACTAGTGAAGAAAAGGTAGGACTAGTGAATTTTCTGAAACCACTTGTCCTGGACTAGTGGTTAAAAAAAAATTGCTCATTCCTGTGAAGGGGAAAAATTCTTTATCTGCAAATTTGGCAGACTGTTGTGTTGCTGCTTTAGGTACCACAAGGTTAAACTGGGCCCTTACAGACTAAAGATCTAAGATCTAAGCTAGAGAAAGTCGACTCTGACCTCCTCCTACAGTCACTTTAAAATCCATCAGAGAACAGTTGCACTCTAAAGCAATGCTTCTAGTGATTACCCTATCCTTAAAAAAAGCACAATAATTTAATCTGACCTTGGACTATACTCTGAATACAGAGCAAATAACCCATCTCATTCAGATCAATACAGCCTGAGCTGAGACAGGTACCATTCTCTCTTTTCAAGAAGGTAATAATAGAAAAAGTCTCTTTAGGTTCTGCAGTACTGCAGAGAGCACCATGTGAAGAGTCCAACATTGAAAAGTAGTTTCACACACACACAAAACAAAAAAATGCCCACAAATTGGAACCAATTCCAGATAATGCTGAGGCCATCACGTGTGCAAGTCATCATAGATACTTTGGGTCATCTGACATTGCATTTCACTTGTCCTGCCTGATGTGGTTATGATATCTAGGAAGCGGGTCTTATTGAAATAAACTAATACACTAGATGGCAGTTCAAATGATGCCTTTCTCACTAATATCAGAACTCATAGTATATTCCCTTTTGTGCACTAAGCAATCAGTTTCTAGTCATGGTAGATCAACCTTCACCAGAAAGTAAGGAGATTGTTGCTTTATCCTATATCCTCCTTTCTGTGATTATGCAACATGTCTGAGATTGTGGAATGGTAGTCTTTTAACATCATGGTAACTAACTTCTTTGCCTTGAAAAGCCATAAAAGAAAGAAATTTGTGGGACATGCATACCACTAAGAAAAATTCTCCACTTCCCCTTGTACACTTTCAAAGTCACACCTTCTTGACAAATTCTCAGAGAACTGTTCATCGATAAGGGCTTGTTCAATATGATTCAGATGCCTCTTCAACAAATGTATCTGCAAATTTCTTCTTTTTATCTAGCAGTATCCACAAAACATGACCTAAATGTGGTCATGAACTAAATGCAACACAAGCCAATAAAATGTGAAACAGGCTAAAGCAACATTGTTTTGATGAGTATGATCTACACATTAAAAACACCTAGTTCATGAAGAACTGCATAAAAATACAAAAATTCCAACTCCACCAAAGACAGTAATATGAAATATGGGTTGCAGTATCCTACTCTTAAGATGAGGGTAAAGTACTTATCAAGCTGTATGCTTTGTTAGCAATTCCCTGGAAAAGATAACAGCAATGCTATAATACCAAGTAATGTATTACAGCTATTAAATTATAATTTTTGTACACATTTTTTATCTTTCTGAAAATGATGTCATGACTGGCTTTTGAACTTTACTATTTTTCCCCCAAATTTAAGTAATTTTTGCTAATTACAATACTTTTCCATTTGGGGTTAAACATGTTCATATTCCAGACTTTTTCCACTCTTTCCAATGATAATGGAACCACTTGTAATTTGGGAGTTCATTTAAATGTATGCAAAAAAAAACTTATCTCCCAACTTATGCCAACTTGCTGAATTTACATCACTGATATGCTGAATTGAATAGATCTTAACAAATTCATTAGATCTATTCCACTGAAACATATAGTACCCAAGGGGGGAAACTTTACAAAAAAACACATTTGCCAAGGTATTCTGATTAATCCAAGAGTGTTAAAAATGATACAAATGATACAAAATTCAAAATTGTATGCATAAGTGACTATTCCACAAAGAAAGTGCCCTCCCCATGTTTACAAGGTTGCTTCTTTACTGGAACAGCCATTAAGGCAAAGTCATCATTTACAATATTAAGAATGTCTAGCACTGTAAGTGAGAAAAATAACAATTTTACTAGGGCTATGTATTTGTATATAAATTAAGATTGTAACATAACCACAACTTCAGAGTGCTAGAAATGCATTCATTGACGACAAATCAAAGCACCTAACACATTACCAAAAAATGTTTAATCGGATGGACAAGGGATAAAAAGAACAGGTGGGACATCAAAATCTCTCATGACCCATATACTACAAAGCAGACAAATCTCCTACCAGCTGATCTCCTTCTCCACGGAATGGTATCCTCTGGCCATCCTTCATCCCTTTATCAACATGGACTTCCAGAATTTTTGTTTCATTTGTAACCTTCTTGCCTTTACATGTTTTGCATTTGTCTTTCTCATTGATCACTTCACCTGAAAGCAGACAGAGTATGCAATGATTAGTATCTTCTGCTGCTTGTTTTCTTTGTGAGAACTATACCATTTTAAGCAAAGTGTTTTCAAATCACATGTAATATTCTATCCCCACTTTGTTCCCATTATCACCCAAAATCATGTCCATCTATGTACACAGAGACAAGGTTGGTCCAGTTAGGGCTGGCCATCCCACACCAATTTTTCAACAAATTTATCTCATAATTTGACTATGTTAAATAATAAAAAGTTGCATATCAATCAAAATATCTGAAATCGATATGCATAATATACAAATTTTACATGGAGTTTTAAGTGTCATAATCTACTTCCAAAATCCCATCCTCAGAGGTAGATCCAACATTTAACTGTTCAGAAAATCAAATGACCGATTAAATCATATCCCAAGGTCTCTGCTATCTGAATGGTGTGTGAGGATTTGTGAGACACTACTAATGCATGCATGCATTAGATACTGTTAATATATTTAAAATTATGTTGCAAAGGAAATGAATATTTATGTTAAATGATAAAGTAAAATGATTACCTTCTCCATGACACTCAGGGCACACAGACTGCATTTGCTGAACCATACCAGGCCCAAGCTGTCTTATTGTAATTTTCACGCCTTGACCATTGCAAACTTTACACCGCAAAGTAGCCCCAGCTTTGCCACCCATACTGCAAACAAAAAGAGTATGCAACTGTAACTTGTGCAAAAGACATATACACAATTTTGGAGTGTTTGTAAAACACATCCCTGTCCACCCATTCTATCCTACTTCATCAATCTATACATCTTACATTTCTGAATTTACCTTTTCATGCACTGCAATGGTGTTGTGTGTGTTTATATACACACACACACATACATACATACATACATACATACATACATACATACACACACACACACACATACATACATACATACATGCATACACACACACACACACACACACACACATACATACATACATACATACATACATACATACATACATACATACATACATACATACATACATACATACATACATACATACATACATACATACATACATACATACATACATACATATATACATACACAGTGGGGATCTAGAGATATATTTTGTGGATCTCTATAGTTCCTTAGTTATGACCAAGTGGCACATTCCTAATCCTCACAGGCTCCAATCACTTGGGGTAGATCAAAATTCTCTCACAAAGTTCATACTGCTCTTAAAAAAATATCTGCAGACTCAACTCATTGTACTATGGTAAATATAGTCTGGTTCTCTGAATAATTCCACTGGATCTAAAACAAAACTGACCTAAATCAAACATACACATTATCTGGATTTTACCATAATTGAATTTCTATAATCTGTCCTTTTATTCCAAAAAGTCGTATTTTAAGTGGCATTTCTACAAGACTTGTGGTAAAACTGAAAAGGGATGGCAGGACTGCTAGAGTACCTCTAGGTTACTTGGTTTAAGTTCAAGGTTTTCATCAGTGGTAAGCTGTATTACTGAATATACAAGTTTACCACAGCATTTTCTTCTGGTGGTAAGAATCACATTACTTTTTTCCAGTGCCAGTTCTTCAGTAGTTTCTGTCAGTATGCATGGAAATTCATGAAAATATCTTCTCACAAATTTGATTACAATAATATTTTTGTTTTTCATTAAAAATAATTTCAAATTTTTTTTCCAAAGGGTCATATCTGTCACATATTAATTTTTAATTTTACAAATGTAATCATATTTATGAACCTTTAATCACATTTATGACATGTATGCCAACATGCTGACCAAATGGTATGTTGTGAAAGGCAAGGGGTAAGCCACATTGTAAACTAAACTCCACTTTAGACAAAACAAATTCCTCTGTAATTAGGTACTGACCATTTAAGAGGAGGTGAAGCTGCAATTTTCTTTTGAGGTGAGATATCTACTTTTATCTCAATATAATGGAGTCTTTGCTTTATTTTTCCACCCATCTGAGAGCCGGTTTTCAAAGAAAGTTCTGGTCCATGCCTCAGAAAGCTAAACTGTTGGTCCCAAATATAATTGTTGTATACCATGGCATGCATTGTATTAGAAAATATTACAGTACAAACTTTCATCCAGTTCTAATTATACATCTCACTCCAAACTGCCATGTATTTTTGTTGTTGTTATATGGTTTAATGCCAATTTGCAGCACAAAATAGGTTATACATGGCAGCCAGTATAAATGGTGGAGGAAGAATCCAGGAAAACCCAAGATCCACCAACCCACAAGAAGCTACTTGCAAGCTTTCTCACATACCCACATTGGCCGAGTCAGAGACTCGAACCCACGCAGACAGGTGGGATGGCACTGATCTGTAATGGTAAGCACTTTAGACTACTTGGCCATCGGGGACTCTTCAGTGTATTTTTATCCCTAACAGCAATACAGAAAGAGATAAAAGGGAAAACAGAGGAAAATTCAATGAAATCAAGCAATATGTTTAATTCATCACAAAACCGGAATTCCTTTTTTCTTGCATTTTTTTTATTTTATTAATCATTAATAAGTGGAAATTCATCATTGACTTGGAAAATACAGATCAAAGGGTCTACTCTTAAAACCATAATTGTATGTATATTGAAATGATAATTTTAAGTCTATTATACACCACAGGCAATTCACAATCTGATATACAAACATAAGTTGCTTCAAACCAACACTTTGAAAGCCATGTCATATTTAACATGTGTACACGCACACACTTTACCTGAAAAATTATTCATTACACATTTCCTAGAATAAAAAACTGAAATAGTTTCTATTAAACGCCTGTGTTTCAAGACCATGAAATGTATGGTAGATTTTTCCAGGCAAAAGAACAAACGCAGAAAAACCTTTTCCTAATTTACACATGACTATTTTGCAGTCTCTAGGGCTATTCTGACCTTCTACTTGAAGCCTTGTGCACGTTTTGTAGGATCATCAAGTGGTAGCTACTCAAAGCAGCGCGGATGGCCATATGAATTTTCACATTCTACTAAACTGGAAATCATATAAGATCTCCTTTTATGGGAACTTACTCTTGTTATGTGACAGGAAAACAATAATCGATTGTACTTAAAAAGCAAATTTTTAAGTAAACTGTGTTTATCCAAGAAAGCTTACCCAATCACACTGACCATGAGACCTAATTAAACCAACACAGCCTCTGGATTTGCCAATAAATGTTGACAGTTAAGAGGACTAAATAACCATCTTCTTAACCAGCAGAATGATCACAGATAACATGGCAGTAGGATGTGTTACTTTAAGCAGGAGTAATGGTTATCATTCATATTGGGAATCCAACCTTTCTTCCACAGAAGGATAAAGAAGGGTATAGGTAGGATGTCCAGTGAACAAGGCTGCATGTTACTGGGGTAGTTTGGACAGCTCATTTTTGTACAGCAACTGGCTAGCAATTCAAGGGTTGCAGGTTTAATACCCACTCAGGAACTGATGGTATAAAGTCATATGGCGTGCATTTGACTTGAAGAGTGTAACATCATCTTTTGACAGGATTCCTGCAGAGTCATGGATTCCTGGAAGATTTTTTGAATTAAATTTTTTTTAAAAAGTGCTTTGAACAGTCATGGAATTTCTCATAAACTTGCAAAGCTTTGGAAAAGTTATGGACTTTCTCCTTCATATATGTTCCACAATCACATTAACTTCAGAGGATACAAGTCTGCTACCTCACAAATCCAGCCCTACTAAAAGAAAATTTTTGTCTTTTTCTGTCTATGTATGCATATTTGTGTGTGTGCATGCGCATATATGTGTGTGTCTGAGCATGGCCTTCAGACCTGTAAATTTGGATACATGGGATTTGTACCAGATCTATTTCAAAAGACACCCTCGCTGACACCAGCTGTACAGCCGTCAAACTGTGCCAGTTTGAGGATTTATTTATAAACTGTCCTGGCTATCTAGGATTTATGGCGATCATAATGACAAATCCATCCATTTAGTAATAATGTCAGTGACATACTCTTACTATAAGGGATGGAGATTTCGGTGATAAATCTATCCTTCAAACCTGGCCTTTGGAGCGACCACTAAAAATGATAATTGCCACAATCCAGGCCGACAATACAACTGGCAAACTAGCTGGCTAATATGCTCTCTACTTATACAACTGGCTAAATAAGTTGCATTTTCAGTGAGTACTGAATTGATGCCACCTGATACAGCCTATCCAGAACTTCAAGCAGAATCAGATTTGGACTCGACACACAGCGAATGTTACAAAGCTTCTTCAAATAAGCCAGTCTTGGATCTGGCCATGGAATGCATGGAAATTTGCAACAAGGCCACACTCAGGAAATTAATAGGGTATTGGCAATTTCAGAATGCCCTCCACCTCCTACCACTACTCAAGACTATAAAGCATCATCAGATTTCAACAAGAAATGCCATACTTATGGCTCCTTTCCAAATCAGCTAAAATTAATGGAGATCAGTGACTGGCTGTCCAGTAAAACTGGTGATCTGGGGAATTCTGTGGCTTTCTTTTCAGAAACCCAAGTACCAGCAACATACTCATCTTGCTGGTACAAAACCTGCTCAGACACCTATGGTACTGAATCTCCCTGCCCTCGACAAAAATATGTTCTATGCCATGTCAAAGCTAGTCTGGAATGCAGTCACTACATCTTCAATGTTTGATTTGGCCCCACTGGCAATTCCCCAACTTGTGGAGAACACCGGCAATGACCATGTTTGAGAGGAGATGGCTAGTCATTTACCGGGCAGCTTACCATTCTATGGCCAATGTGTTTACTGCTTTGGCCAACTGCGGTCCACATCGCCCACAACTCATCAGACCCTGGCTTTGCAGATGACCCAATCCTGGACACTTACTCTCTGAAGGACAGCCTGAAGAAGTTCAGAGGAAGACAGCTCAGGAACTGCCCCTCAAACTCACCACTATACTCATACAGGCATTTCAAAACGATCGACCCTGCTGCTCCAGAAGAATGAGAAGCATACTAGTGACAAGGAATCTTTCAAGTCAAATTTGCAATCTAAACTCCAGTCCAATTCGAGACAACAGTTTAATCAAGCTAGGAGGCAACCCTAAAGAGGCTGCAAGAAACCAAGTTTCTCTGCCTTGAAACTCTGGACATTTATCTCCCCTCCCCACTACCCCCCACAACCTCCTGCAACTTTAAATATCACCCTATTCCTACAGAATGATCTATTGATCCAGATCATTTCAGAAAAGACTTTTGAAGTCATCCAACCCACTTCCATTCCTCCACTTCCCTTTTCTTGGATGTACCATTAAATCAGGAGAATGTTGCCTTTTGTACAACACTCACTGAAAAACAGGCAGTGGAGAGCAAAAACCACAATCTCCACGGTTTTATTACAGCTGTTTCTTATTTAGAAAGCAAACGACAAGTTGAGGCCAAACAATGACATGAATCGCCTCAACCAATACATTCTGTCACCGAAATTTGAGATGGAACTGGTCTAATCAAACCAATGGGAAGAGTATGTCATTAGTACCAATATGACCTACACTTATTTTCTCATCGCTCTCTGCTCCACATTAATAAATTTTCCATTTTGCTTTTCACATCATGGTTTACTGGTTCAGAGTGATTACAAATATATGAAGCCATGTCTGGCCAAATGGTCCAATCTATAATCCCAGTAACTGATTCCAGGTTGGGACTGATGGACTAGTTGGATAGTTGGCACAATTCCAGACAGTGTTATGGTACTATATCCCAGATTTACTGGAGCTGAAAAGCACATGTGCCTGGTCTTACTGGCCCAAAGGAAAAGCCTGGAAATGCATGGGGCTTACACCAAACAAACCCCAACTGTATTGAAATTATCTGTGAAATATGGCATTTAGTAATATCAAAAATTGTGCATCTTGTGCCATCGACATATCAGTTGTTGAAAGACCAACATATCCAACAATGATTGCAAAATATCTGCATTGGTCTCCCGAAATCTGCTGATGTTTGATGTCCTAGTGAAAGATGTCATTCTGTGTTGGGAGGTGGAGGCAATAGAATCCTCAACAAGGATCAAAAGTGAATCTATATTAGAATGAATCATCTGCAGCAGTACATCTGCAGCAGTCCTTTATGCTTTTTCCCCCTCTTCTCTTTGTCTTTTGCTGACTTTTGCAAAACAGCTGACAAAATTATCATGGGACTACATACTGCATGTAGCAGAAGTATATTTTGTAGGCAGAACTCTTGTGCATCTTCCCTTGCTTTGTATTTATTCATATGATCTGTTTTTGAAATGATAAAAGAAACAGATAAATTAACATGTCAATGTGTTAATAATTCACTAATAGCATCTGTTACAAACAGTGCACAAAAGATGAAATGTGCAATCTTTATACAAACAGAAACACAAATTTTCATAATTAAGTATGGCTGGATTCAGGACCTATCAGACTTATATTCCTAATGCTAAAGTGAGCATAGAAGTATTCAAAGGAGAAATGACAGGATTGAAACTATTTGTCTTGTAAACAAATTGCTTTCATATTACATGTTCTAATGTGAACTATGTGTTTTCGGGACTGGCACTCTTCTGGCCAAAAGAATGTTAAGGGTAAGATTACGTCTTTTTAACTGCTTAGTGTGTGAGTCAACTCTGATATTCGTCAGCAATAAGAAGATGACCACAGCTATAATGAAAACAATATGTTACAATCAATTAAACAATAAAAGGAGTCTTTGGATCAAAACTCCATGCCAATATGATGACCAATTGAGATAGCAGTAAGATCTTCAAGATGTCCACTATTCTGACCATACTGGATGTCAAATCAGTATCATTTTCATTTAGGACCAACATGACATGACAAAGAGTTCTTCTCATGTTGAAAAAAAGTTCTGGTCAAGCAGCATTGCAGTTTAAAGCATCTGGGATGTTACTGTAAAGTCAGATGGGTTCCAAGACTAATTTCATTAATTTTAAGATAAAACTTGGATCCAAATCAAAAACAGATGAACCTATTATCCAGATTTTTTGGCAACAAACATCTTCCCCATAGTTTTTGCTTGCATGTCGCAAGTCCAAATTTTAGGGTAATTTTCATAAGACTTCCGGAAAAATCGTAAGGGTTGTTGGCAGGTCAGAGTTTAGGAGTATAAATAGCAAATTTGTGTTAAACAGATGCATAGGTAAAAGACAAGAGGCAAACCCACAAGCCAATGGCTTAATTAAAGCTAATTAAAACTAAAAACTAAAACAATTACTCTTTGTTGTGAAGTTTTTTTAAAAACCATTTTAACTGTCATGTATTTTCCATACAGGAGTAAATTCGAATTGGCTGCTTTGCCTGTTATAAAAACTATACCTACCATGGACAATGAACTTGGCACAACTACTTCAAACTATTAGTCATCAACTCTGTATGAAACAGGAAAACCCATCCAGCTGGGTCAATTCCTGCATTCTGTTCTTAATGTTTAGGCAAGATTTCCCATCTCACACCAGCGCATCTTAATTTTCTATTCACAAAACAAAGAAATCTTCATGAACTGGTTTTCTGTGCTATTAATTAAGTGTTCCTAACAACTTACCCATTACATTTTACACAGATCACAGTCCTGCTAAGCTGCAATTTGGATGTTTTCCCATTGTAAAGATCTTCTAGTGTAACCCTACCAAAGACAGAGATCAGTTAGTAAAAATAACAGTTATGATGCTAACAATTATCATTGATGGTTTTTCACTTCTATTAGACATGGTGGAAATATTAGTAAATACTTTTAGACTTTACTTTTGGCAAGATCTTGAACAAATAATACAAACTGGATCTTTTAAAAAAAAATTTACACCACTCAGTTGCTTTATAATAAATTTTGACAAGAGTTATTGGAACACAATAGTGCCTGATAATAGAGCTATCACTGTCATTATATGACTTTCATCAACATTAACAAAATGTCTGAACCAGCTTAAATTAAAAAAAGAGGAAAAAATAATTACACCTGTTTTACTTACTCGTTACACAGGCTTCATGATATAATGTTGGTATATATATATATATATATATATATATATATATATATATATATATATATATATATATATATATAGATATATATATATATATATATATATATATATATATATATATATATATATATATATATATATATATTTAGATATATATAATACTTGTCAAGTACAATATATTTTATAATGTGACTGTCGCAACAAAAGAGTACCTAAGTGGATGCATAGTATCTTCTCCTCTTCTCCTTCCCCTGCGCATACTTCCACCCCCAAAGCCAAATGGGCTACCTCCCATACCAAAGAGACCCCCAAACAAATCTCCAAATATATCCATTCCACCTAAGTAAAGAAACAAGAATAAACTGTTAAACAAAAATATATTTACTCAATATTTAAATATGTAAACATTTAAACCTACATGACACAGCATCTATGAATATTAAAACAATGAACCAAGATTTATTTACTTTATCCTTCAAATGTAAAAAGAAAAAAAAACTACAAAACAACTTGACATATCTTGTTCCAATTATACAAATTAAAACTCAAATATTTTTATCAAGTCTTTTTCAATTATGAAAACAACCTTATTTAGAAGAAATGAATACAATATTTGATAAAATTACCATATATATATATATATAGTTAGTTAGATGTTAAGGGTAGAGTCCAGCTAAATAACATAGACCACAATCTACATAATGTAATTATAGCAGACAATGGTATGTTTTTTTTGTTCTAATAATATCTTCAAATTGCCAAGAACCAGACCTGCCAACAAATTATGCAAAGGCAGATCTGGGTCTATTCTGTGTACAGTTTAAAGTGAGTATATATATGGTATGTATAACATATAAGTAGGTTTTTTTGTCCACTGCATAGTAATGTTTGTAGCATTTTGTCTCTCAAACAAGAATGGTATAAGTTAACTACCTCCTCCACCACCACCTCCTTCTTTAAGACCCCGTATCCCAAAGCGATCGTAAGTCTCCTTCTTCTCAGGGTTGGACAAAACCTCATAGGCAAAGCTTATCTCTTTGAACTAAAAGAAAATAACAGATTGACTGACTGGAAAAATAAACAGGAAATACAAGTGATGTTGGATCCATATGATTTTCAGATGATTTTCATTTTCATAAATACATTTCACCTTTTTTCTTTCATATAGTCACGATAATATTCTCATTTCATTTGTGTACAAAGACATAAATGTTTTGAGAATCTAGTACAATATTAGAGCACACATGCTATTACAACATGTATAGTATATAGTATGCTACTGAAGTTTTGCAGTACACTCATGATCTGATGTCCACATAATCTGTCTCATCACATGGTCTTAAAATAAATATAAAAAAAATAAAATAAAATTTTGTACCATTTCTTTTAAGTAAGGACGTCCACAAGTGAATGTTTGAGACAGAGTGAGATTCCTGGATGAAAACAATAGCTAGAATAATGGAAGATTATTGAAGCCAACTCGAATATTCTTGAGAAACTCCAGGATACCAAATATTTTCTTACATATCCAGTCAAAATGGTCAAAAGATACCTGTAAATTTAGGATAAATTATTTGTCATGGTCACCAACCTTGAACAACAGAGATAATTATTCAACTGGTTTCTGATAGTTTCAAGATGTATCCACATGCTAAATTTAATTAATCAAACAATAAAACATTTTTAAAACAAGTAGCATTATTCAAAGGATTCGTCAAATATATCCATAAACCAAACCTTATCAAAATCCAGTCACAGTTGCTGCTATCACCATGCATAAAAGAGGCCCTGGGTGGGTGAGTGGTCTAAAAAAAACTTGTCTTTACCGACCAATGCCATCTCACCTGTACCCACCATGTGGGTTTTACTATAAATCCTAGGTTAATGTGGATACATGGGTTGGTGGTTCTTCACAGGGTTTTCTTGGGTTATTCCTCTAACAGCCAATACAAGATTTGTCCATGGCTTCATCAGTTTCACATAACCTCTGCTAAGATGGTGCCTTCAATACCTTAAAGGTCTTATTATAGCATAGTAAGAACCTTCTAAAGCCACCCAACAGGAGGCAGAGATTCTCTGAAGGTCTCATCCCCTCTGTGGCAACACAGGAATTGAAGGACCAGTAACACTGGTCCCATGCAGCCACTTATGTCTCTTTGAAACCAGCCAAGAAGCAATTTCAGCCCTAGAACCCATAGGATCTATTTGTTAATTTTTTTTTTAAAGCTGCACAGCCCAAATTGAAGCAACAACCCCCATATAGAGTTTCCCCTTGGCAGTCAGGCCCAAACAAGGGTCACTGCAAAAGGCCCACTGAAGAAGTTCAATGAGCCTACTCTTTCCCAATAACAAAGGTATATAGTCATAGGGACCCACACCCTCTCCTGCTAAACATAACTTTTTTTCTTACATCCTAGTGGTCACCATACTAGACCTGGTTAGGCACAACAGTCAATGGATAAGTCTTTTCTATCTTTGCCAGCTTTGGTTCCAGGATCACCTTTCCCTCAAAACTTCCCCCATTTGCTTCCTCAAGCCAAACCTCGATCACTTAAAAGGGAGAGGTTCATTCCCTTCTGAGGAAAGGTACAGTAGAGATGGCTTAAAAAGACAAATCTCTGGCTTTCTACTCCCAGGTTTTCATGATCCAAAACATGGGGAAGCTTTTGTCTAATTATCTATGTTTCTTGCCCTGCCTTAAAACAGATTTCTGCAGGAGGATCCTTTCATGATGAAGACACATCCTCAGTCATGAATCCCTTAAGACCAGGAAAATCGGCAGTCTCCATGGACCTTCAGATGTTAAGTGCACATCCCTATTTTTTCCTCCATGCAGTAAGTACCACCAGCTTTATTTGGCTAAGCCTCCACTACCAGAGTTGTTACCAGGGTCATGGGAGTAATTCTAACCTATATGAGATCATTTGGTATCTCAATCTTCCAGTATTTTAATGATTGGTTGATCCACAAAGTCAGCCAAGAGTTCTTCAGATTAGACCTGGCTTAATGTTGGTCCATGACAAAAAGCTCGCACCATCTCAAGATTTTGTCTATATGGAGATGAATGGAAGGTAAATATATAGATTTGATTGCAAAGTAAAATATAAAAAAAATTGACAAGAGTTAATTATACACATGAATTTTATGGGTCTACAAATTTCAAACAACATAACTTAGAGCATGATAACACTTGCAGTTTGTAACATTATCTGACTAATATTACTTCAGTTTTAAAAACTGTTAATTTTTTGTGTTATTCTTTGATTTCTCTTCCGCTGAGCAAAATCCCCAGATTTCTCTAACGCATGATCTTTACATAGTCAACATTTTGGGTCAAATAAAATTAATTGAGAATGGAATTGACCACAACAACTTATGCTCCTATAAGCATGCCTTTGAAATTTCTTTACTGTACCTCCCTTGCTTGATTTGATACAAAAGATATTCAAGGTAATAAAACAACACAGGTCTCTTTTATTGGATTTTTTTTTTAAATGCAACAAACGCTTCTCTAAGTTGTTAATCAAAACAATGCCAGCAAGTAATTAGGCTATTGCTCCTAACAAACTGCACAGACCCAGACCTGCCAGCACATTATGTGACAGCAGATTAAGTCTGTGCAGTCTGCAATTGGAATAGACTTGTCAGTGAATATATACAGTAGATATGCCCTCACCTGACTTGGTACACTAATCAAATATGCCAATTTATTTTACAGTTAAATTGTACAACTACTTCAGAAATTCTTATGCCAACACTATTTTTAGTGCATCCACCACATCAACCAACTAAGAAAATGATGAACTGCACGCCTAATATGATTATTCCAAATAACTTATCATTTACCTTTTCTCCAGAAGCAGGATTCTTGTCAGGATGATGCTCTTTTGCCAACTTGTAGTATGCCTAAAAGAGTAAGAAATAGAGTTACATTTGGATTTGTTTTAATTTTGTTTCAAATATTCAATTTCAATTTCTATGCATAAACTCATGAGATTAAGCCATAAAATTTTGTAATTTCAGCATGTTCTGGTGATATGACTTTTTCTTGAATCAAGACAATTCACTTTTTTTTTGGGCTCTGGGATTCTGTCAGTGTGTATAAGGGTTGAAATGGGACCCTTTTCTTAATCAAAAACATTTCATGATCATTCCAAACTGTAAAAATGTATACCTGTAGAAAATTACAGTTGGTCTCACCACCTCAAAACAATAATGGGCTCTGCTGATAACCCTAACAATCCTAAAATTAAAAGAAACTATTTCATGCGGGAAAAGTTTAAATACTATCAAACAGCATCACTAGCATCCAAGTCTGGGTTTCCATTACAGCATAGTTTAAATGTAAAAAAGAACTTTTCTGATGGATCTGGTTCTTAGTCATCTCCACTCCTCCTTTCAGATTTGTCCAAAGATTAGATTTTCCTTGCTCAAGAAAACTGCATGCTTTATTTTGAAGATAACATTGTACTGCCATACAAATTTAAGTGACGATATGAAACAAGAATGCTTTCAATATGAAACAAAAATTCTTTTAAAGCATTTGTCTGAGAAAAACAAAGGGTGTGATGACCAAAGATACATCCATCTGATTAAATGGAGCAACCTGAAATAGCCAAACAGGTAGAATCATTGTAAACACACACACACACACACGTTTGGTGGATTGACATTTTGACAAACTTAAAAGCCATTTAATACTTTCAATCAAATCTGATAAAAGTCTGAAGGTTTCTCAACAGATTTAAAACTGATGAGCCATTTTACCCAATACCAAAATCTCTGGTCAAAATTAAAATCTCAAGAGTCATTTGTTCTAGAGGCATGAGCTCATAGTTGGAATAGTTCCTTATTCATTCAAACTGATTCTAAAGATTTCTCATAAATTTATCATATTTATTCATGCGTTTCATATTAATTAATCAATGTTTTTTTTATCATTAGAAGAAAGCTCATGTTCTGCACTTTGACAAGAACTGAACAAAAACTTCCATATCACCTACCTTTAACCCTTTCATCACTAAGTGATTTGTAGGCATAGAGTCCTCAACACTAAGTAACTTTGGAGTTGTAAAGCAAAATGACTTGTGGACTTTGAAACAACATAACTTTGCCAATGTTAAAGATATATGTCTGGATTAGGTGTCAAAATCAAGGTTAAAAATCAAATTTTATGACTAATTCAATAAAATGTGCATATCTATTACAACTGTTAAAATGCAGGTACAAACAGGTAACAACAGGTAAAATACAATTATTTTATTACCTCTTAGAATACTTAGAATGTTCTCAAAACTTTTTCAATTGACCCTAGATGTACTAGTGAATAATCATAGTAGCAACACAAGTCTTTCTTTCATGGTATCCATAATATATAAAATTCTATAAAATTAACCAAAGTGATCTCCAAGGTGAGATCTGTCCACACACCTAAGTGACCTATATTGCCTCTGCCACGTTTGATCGTCGCATTGAAGTTCATTAAACGGACAATTTTTCCAAAAACTTCATCTGAATAGAATATTTGAAAATAATCCGAAGCTTCCTGGAGCCATATAACTCTCGGGTGTGCCAAACTCTGTCAGAAAACTGAAACAAATCTCTTTGGTTTTCGGGCTTCGTCCAAAAAAAAAACCACGTGGAGCGTACAATTCCTCAGGTTCAAAACCTTCAAAGTCATCTTCATTGTCATCACTGTCACCCACAAGTGCATTCCATTGTCTCTCCATACGTCTTCCCTCATTGTCAAACAAATTTATCAGGTCAAAATTATTTAATTCCTCCGAAAACTCTCCTCTAAAAAAAAATCCTTCAAACGCCGCCATTTTGGATACAAATTTCAGCATTCGGAAAACACGTTAAAAGTTCCTACTTTGTTCGTTATTTCTAGTTGTATACAAGCTAAACTCACGAGATAATCCAAATATAACATCTACATTACCAGATGGAAGTTATTTGAGGTATTCCGAAAGATATTTAGTCGGGTACTATAACGTTAACAAAGAACACTGCCCCAGACCGAAAACTCGGTCCATAGTGTTGACGGACTACTTCCCCTGGACCGCATATGCGGTTTGTTGTGATGAAAGGGTTAAAGATACCTCTAAAAACATCTTGAACAATTCAATAACAAAAATACCAACTCGTGTTTCAAATAATTCTTTAGTTGATCTATTATCTTTATCTCACTGCCAATAAACAGTGGCTGATTTTTAATATAAGAGAGAGCATGTTGTGCAAGTTGCAGTATCCAATTTCAAGCTGAAAAAGTATGAGTAAGATGAAAATGTGTCAGTACAGTTTTGACCACATTTTTTATTTGACCTCTAGTTCTGACACCAAGGGTTCTTTTTACCTTGTTTTAGACCCTGGGGCATACACTGGACAAGTGAGATATAATGCGACCATTGATTGCATGCATTTAGGAATTGAATGCCCCCACCCACCCAGCTAGCTTCATAATGTGCATCTGTCAATGAGCAGTTCAGAAATTTATTTTTGCCATGATTGACATGCTTTGCTTTTAGTGAACTGCTTCCTAAAGCTCAAGAATGATCACTGAATGCTGTATATTTTTCTCAATAAGCAAACTAGAATCTCCATTCCCACCAATGAATCTTAACACCTGGCATCAATCTACCATGTGTGTGTGTGTGTGTGTATAAATATATATATATTAGCATCATTAAATTAAAAGAATGAATGAAGAAACATATCACGGAGCATACGTGCTCCCAAATAACTAATTGGGAATAAATATGCTGTTTAGTAAGCAGTGTTGTATGCATATAAAGAAATAAGGTGGGATATAAAATGTAAGAAATTGTTATCACATGTATGGTAACCTTGAGATCACAATAGGTACTGTTCACATAAATTCACACCCATTTTTAGGCATTGTTAGTTATAACAAAAATAGGCATTGTTTATTTGTCAATCAATTGCTATTGCTTTTACTCACTGACAAACAGGTTTCTTCGAAGTATGTCAAGAGGTTTGAGTCCAACTTTTATTGTGCAGTTTCAGCACAGCTGACCAGACTTTTAAATGGAGTACATGCAGGGCAAATAACACACTCAACAGGGAGAAACTGTGTGTCCTTTGAGAACTTCACATATACTGAACGCAAACAAATCTGTTAATATTTAGTAAAGATCATGCTTAATATGCCACAAACAATTCCCAATGGTAGGTCTCCATTTGTGGGATTTTTTACGGATTTAAACTCACAGCTTAGTTTGCAAAAATATTTCTTTTCTGCATGACATGCTAAAATAACTGTACGGTATTAAATAAATTTATTCAGTGACTATTGTAATCCCAATTTAGTAAAAATAGGAGTCCCACCTGCAAAAGTTGCAGTCCCCTCCCAAAAAACTATGCAAATTTGAAGAACTATTGGTTGCCATTGAATTTAATTTCTATATTCTTTATAATGTTGACATAGCTCCTGTTTGTCCAACAGACTGAGACTAAATCCAAGGAAAGTTTTATTCCAAGCACTATGCTAGGCATCACACACTTTCTTACTCTTGGCTACTCTCCCATCCAAACTATCAGTTACAGCAACTTCAGCATTCTTCTGAATCTCATAACAATCAGTCTCAGTTTGTAGTTTAACTCAACATGTCTTGATTCCAAGGTCATGTGCACTGTTTATTCTGCTAAGTTCGGAAAAGAACACAATAATAAAAGCTAAAGTTGTGTATTTGATCTACTCTTATAAATGACCACCTAAAAATCTCTAGGTAATGGAGGCACAGAGGACCATTTGCACAACTCATCAAATTGTGGTTCCCCATCTTATATGACCAGCCCTTTCCGATGGGACTATATTTGTGAGAACTATGTATATGTAGTAAGAAAGTTAAATGTAAATTCAAAGCATTTAAAATTAGCATTATTTAATGGTTCTCATTGCCTTGAGCAGCAATTTATGTAAAATATAAGATGAATGAAAATTATATTTCTAAATCTTTCTATAAAACTTAAAGAATGAAGATAGATCTATCAAAATTCAAAAAGGTACACTCTTTAATTACCAATGCCCTTCCAAGTTAGCTGTGAGCAAAGTCCTTCAAAAGTTGCATAATATCGATTTAATTCTCTCATTTGCAAGTAATAAACACATTTTATTACAAAGTTTCAGTTCTAATATTGCAAAGATTCAGTTACAATTTTCAAAGTGAAAATACGCTCAATTATCTTTGTCATGATGTAAGCGGCACAATAGACTAGCAATCACATGCTGTTAGAGCCAGACTTGACTCAAGCTCTAATTGAAGCGTGTCAGTTTCTCACAGGATTGAAAGCAATTTGACGCATTGTTTATCATTAACAACAGACAAATCAATGTGTAATATTCTGAATAAGTGGCCTTCTCAACTACATTCGTAATTCCTGCTAAATCCCATGTCGGTCGTAAAACACATCCTCTACTGAAGGTGAAGCTTCTTTCAGTGAATTAAAATTCTTTTCAGCACTTCCTACCTACTGATACAATTTTCATATAGTTACCAGATCATAAGTCTATTTATCATTTATACCTTTTTGATTTCATTTTCGGAGGCACTTCGACTGACACCTAAAATTGCATAGAGGTCCGGCTCTGCCATTTTCATAGAATGATGGTGGATGTGACGTCATTCATTACATGCGCCCTCTATTAAAAGCGTTTTAGAGGCAACAACTCTTCCACATGCACGTATGTAAGTCTTGTTTTGCTTGTGCACGAGGCACCGTAGATTTTACTGTTTTGTAGAATTTCGACAGACATTTCAATATATATATATATATATATATATATATATATATATATATATATATATATATATATATATATTTGTTTAAAATTATGCTACATTAATTTGGATTATGTATTATTATATAACGAAGTGATCTCTGTGAACTGATACGATGAAAACTAAACCAATAAGCAAAATAAATTCATTCGGAAATGGTTGCTAGACCATTCTATATCAAAGCAACAAATATCAGAAGAAAACCTAAGAAAACCAAACATTCAAGAAAGTTTTTACCAAATCTGTATCAAAATCAAAATCTTTTAGTAAATTATGAAAACAATAAGAGATACGTCTAACATAAGATAAGTTAATTAAACAATTAGAAGGAAAATAAGAGCTATTTACAGTATATAACTACTACTCCAAATGGATTTTGATGGATTGTGAAAAAAAAAGTGAAGCTACTTGTGCTTTAGTTATTTTTGTTACGGCCAAATAGTATTGCCAATATAGCCGGTTCTGATTTTAAAATATATAAAACAATAATAAACCTTCGCAATTGATAAGTCCATGTTACAATCAGTTGTTTTAAAAAGTAAAGTAGATAACTAAAATATGAAGCACTAGATGCTACAGGTCAAAAAGAAACTCAAATCATGCTTCTACCCAAATTAATGAAAAGAAAAGAAAGTACATAAAAGCAACATCGCAACTACCACCACCACCACCCACCCACCCAAAAAAATAAGAGGAATTTGAAACTATAAGCTAAACAAGGAGGAGTAGGATATGACTAACATATTTAAAGTCAAATTACCACTCTAGTGGCCTAGTGATTAGAGCATCCACCTCAGATGGGGAGGTCGCGGGTTTGAACCCCGGTCGAGTCATACCAAAGACTTATTTTAAAAAAATAATACTAACAGCTGCCTCGCTAGGCGCTCAGATTAAGAGGTTAGTGTTAGGACTGGTCAGCCTAGTGTCAGGATAATATGATTGGGTGGGACATCATGCTACATAATTGCGGCTCAATAAGCCAGTGATACACCTTAGACATCGTATCGATATGCCTGAAAAATTGTTAAAGCTACGTTAAAACTCCAAATCACACACACACACGCGCGCGCGCGCACACACACACACACACACACACACACACACACACACACACACACATACCGAGAGAAAGTGGGTTGAAGTCATACACATTAACTCAAAAAAGGGTATTCCTGTAGTTATAAATCTTTTGAAAGCTTTTAAACCGACAGATTTCGAGGGATATCATGTTAATTAAAGGTTAAACGTAAATATCACAAAATGACAAAAAATATCAAAACAGCATCTTCTGAAAATATTAGATTATTATAATCCCAATGACTTAGTACAATCATACCGTACAATCATTCTAATCAATCATTTTATGTGGAAACAAATAAATTGCTAATACTTAGAAAGTACTTGGAACGAAATTATAATATACCTAATAAATTTAACTATTGATAAAATGAATATAACTGAGTAGAAAAAATAGTTTTGAAATTACGTGTAGTAGTAATTATATATTGTTATAAATTTAACTATTGATAAAATGAATATAACTGAGTAGAAAAAATTAGTTTTGAAATTACGTGTAGTAGTAATTATATATTGTTATTCTAACTACGACCTCTGGAATATGAATCATTTTTACGTCGAGTTTTTTTCTGTTTGTTTTGAGTACCAACAAAATATATCAAATAAAAAATATCACTTCTGTTCGGATATTGCTAAATCTTAATATAAAATCAGTAAATAATAATTTCAGATATGCAAGTGATTCACATTATCAAAAGTAAAATTGATGGAGGATCCATAGTTACTAGATGCAATATGTGGCCTTTTCATGCTTGATGGAACAAAGAATTCAGTGACCATATAACCAACAATAAAGATACTGTACAATTATTATAGGATCAAATATTGGTTCAATATTAGATATTATAAGAAAAGTAAAGAGAAATAGAAGAAAAGAATCTTAGAGGAAAGCAGTTGAAAATATGATCCATGAAATTAAATGAAACCAACGCATGCTGAAATAAATTACCGAACATTTTGAAAAAAATAGCATAATAAAACAAAGGAAACAGTGCAAGAATGATGAAATTACAAATCATCAAATTATGCCTTAAAAAATATGTGAAAGCATTCTTTAAATCGACATTCTAGAGAACACTTGACAGATTAGATACTTGACTGTAATTTGATGGATGGTAAAGAAATGAAAAAGTTATTGGTTTATTTAATCATAATTTGTTATTCATAGCAAACATTATAGTGCAGCAGTGCTGAAGATAATCCTACTGATCTATCAATTAGGAAATATATATATTGAATTCCGTTAGCATAATAAAAATAAAACAGATACTGTGCCCATATCAGTTGCTAATCGCCCTGATGTTCAACCTGTACATATACAACAGTTCGAGCAGCTCTCAATGGAGATTTTGAAACTGGCAATGGATGATTTTCAAAGACACAGTTCCTATCTACTGGCGACATCATTTCTTTTGCCATTATCTAGCAGATTTGTTGCAAGCAATGATATGAATACAGCATTTAATGGTATCAAACACTCCAAAATGGTAGAGAGAAATCGATCTGACCAGTATATAATGAGAGTAGATGGAGTATCTGTATGCAGAATGTAACATTAATCATATTAGCCTATGGATGCTGACAATTGAATTGTCGCTATCAATGGCAAGTGATATTAAACAAAAATTAGTTAATGGCTAAAAAAAAAATGTCTGATTTTTCACTCTGACTAAACATTTTATTACGTACGTTAGACTTTTGATGTTTTGTTTAAACATTTCTTGTTCAAAAGCTCGGGTGTTACAAAGCCATACACGAGCACACACAATATATAATTGGGTCTAAAACTGACATTGTTTCACTAAGATATATAAATTCGCAAAGTAAAATAAAATTTGGTCCCACAGTGTTTAACGATGTTATACAAGATCAAGAGTAAGAGGTCCGACTTTGTTGTAATAGGCCGAGTTATGCTACGTGTACATTTTTTAATTCAATTTGTGATGAAAGTTAATGACAAGAATATAACGATAATGAACTGAATCCAAGATGGAGAAATGTCCACAAATGCGTTAGAACAACTTCCATATGATGTTTGTATAACAATTTACCATGCAGATAAACGTAAATGACCAAAAGGAAAATAATAAGGCATTTGAAGTTGTAAGGTGAATACTATAGGGACAATGTGAATGTACTTTCACCCTTCCCTTCCCCTGAATAATATGGGAACAAAATTTATAGGGACAATGGAATGGGAATTACCATTACAAGACCCCCTGGGCCACTGTAGGGACTATACAAAAGGTTGGATTTGGATATGGACAATAGAAATGGCACAAGTGTGTGACGTAACGCTACTAGACATTGGAAATAATGTTTCAAGTGACTGATCTCAAACAGCGCCAGCGGGGAAGGGGAACGGGTAACGGTTAGTGAGTGACAAGTGGGGGGTAGCGAGGAAGTTAAGCGGTGAAACTATACGAATTACGCTTGGCGGGTAGAGGGTGACGGGTATCGGTGGCGGGTAAGTTCACCTAGTTCATCAACTATACGAATAATAACGCTTGGCGGGGCGAGACATAGAACTGGATAGAACGCATGGCGGTGCGAGACTCGCGGGACATATAAATGTATAGACATAGGAATAGACATATGACACATACACTTATTTATGAACATAAATCTATCACACATAAAATATAAAATCAGCTAAAAAAAATTAGGCAAGAGAGATCAAATCTTTTTGAGGTAATGGAGAAGCCACGAAAAGGTCCTTTGGTTTCTATTAAAATCGTTCCGTTAACATAGAGGGCATCGTACGGATATTCTTCTTTTCCTCAAACTTCGTCTGAAAGAAATGTATCAGACTTCTTTATTACGACCCAAGAAATAAAGACCTTCCCGAGCCAAACAATCCAATCATGTTCACACACCTACTATGCGTGAGATACCCACTCTAGTGATTTCTATCAAGTCATCGACATGGGCAGGTCCAGAAGTAGGCCTTGGCCGTGGCAAAGGGATAAGACATTTAAAGCTGATTACTTCTCGTTCCTGAGTTTGTTTGATTTTGAATAATAAAAAACACCCAACGGTTCTTTTGTAGGCTACCCACTTCTTTCAAGAAGAGATAGTATTTATATCGCCAAAATCAATTGAAATTCAAAATCCCTTTTCTGTCTTATGGTGTATGTGTGCGAGTGCATGAGTGTAGCTCCTTATTCTAAAAAAAAGTAAAAACCAAGAGACACTTACATTTGTCTTTTTGATCTATTCTAGCACAAATGTACAATCAAATCCACAACACAACACTTTCAAAAATTCATAGACCTCTTCTGCGTCTTTACACCCTTTCTTTTGTTTAATTTCTTCACTTTCATTGATTTTTCTTCCTCTTCTTCCTCACTTTCTTCTAGCGTTAAAAATATGGTCATTTGACTTAATGCGCTTAATATGAAACGATCGCATTATTTCGTAGTGAAAGTAGATGTAAGAGACAAACGTGATTATCGCCTCTCACAGTTGCTTAAGTCTTGGCTCAAATCCATGCCAGCGATTTTGTAGATGACATGAGTGAGCCAGAATCCAGGCTCACATAGTCTACATCAAACCAAATTCCACCGCCACTAAACCCTGAAAAGTACTATCACATTCGAGAGACGGATAAACGCTTCTCTAGAAAATTTAGAACCACGGCCTACACGTCCACGATGAAGTTTAAAGATTTAAAATCCGAATTACCACTGAAGAATGCAGAAGAGTTCATCACCGATGTGTGGGATTCTTTGTTAACCACACTGAAACAGCAATGTCAAGCCAAAGAAGACGATCACTTGAGACTTTCGATTTATCACGACGGCATAAAGTCCCCCGTTTGGTTATCAGACCATGAGAATTGATACCTTCCAAAGTCATCGGTAAGCTTCAACAGGTTCAACAATCCAACGACAAGTTTCACATCACCGATGGAAAAGCGACACTGTTAATGACCACCTTTTCTCTTCCCTAAGGGACCGGACACAAAAGGTGTTATTGGTGGACGACCTTCACATCATCAACAGCCTCGTCCAAATTACCAGCCCTCAAGACAAGATGTGTTTCGTTGGTGCCTTCGTGGTGTGATAAATGTATGCCGACAAGAACGACACGACAAAATGGAAAAGACCCAGGCAAACTATTAACAAATCGAACCAAGCCAAACAACGAAAAGAATCAGAACTCCTGCCATAGCAAGATCTGATATCCAAAGACACACCCTGTGGCATTTTGAAATGCAAACATTGCAATACATGTTAGCTCCACGCTACACATTGAAATTACACCCACAAGAAGTATGCGGACATCAGCTATTTCGTGGCAAAGATTTCAAAGACGGAAAATACATTCACGTCTATCATCGCGATGAACATTTAGATACCATTATCAATATCACTGCATTCCTAGTATACTATTATTACTGTGAGAAATATGAATATGGCTATAGCAAGCGAGAGCAAAGCAAGTATTGTGGATTGAAATGCTCTGGATGTTTGGCCTCTAAACCATGTCTTGACAAAGGGCAAGAACGAATACATCGCCTTGCTTGTCAGCGCACTTTTCTCAGCACTTCCTGTGCTTTTCAACTGCTGAGATTGTGTCCTACTTGTGGACATGTCATACGTATCAGTAGTGCCAAAGCTCATATATATTGTGGAAGGGAAAAAAAAACGATGTCACATTTGTCACCAAATCGTGGACTTGGAACACGAAATACATCCAAACATGAAGAGAAAGTTGACTAAAAAAAGGCAACTTCAGCTTTTTCGATTTTGAAAGGATGCAAGAGACATTCACATTCCTAATTTCTGCGTGGCTCATCGACAAGTGCATCCAAGAGTCTATCTTTAGTCATTGCCATCACTGCAGAAGGATTCTTGGAGGACGTGAACAAAAATCTTTCGACGATCGAACATGCTTGCCAATTTCGCCCAACGGATCTCAAACCCTATCAACAAGACATGGAGCCAAGAGGATATCGAACGTTACGGACATTGTGACTTTGAAAGGAGCCCAAATCATCTACATGTAAGTGGGACAAGTACGATTTATAGATACACATAACCTATCAACACGCCGTTCTACCCCATTTGCCTGATGCTTACTACTACCATCCTGACAACATGCGCACTTCACAACGAGAACCTTTCTACTATTGGTACCACACTCACGCCTCGCTCTTCTTCGACTTACAGAAAGAAATGTTAAAGTATTGCTGTTCTGACGTGGACATATACGGCGCTGCTGTAGAAAACTTCGAGAACTGTTCATCGATCCTTTGAAAAAAAAAAAATCCTGCACTATTGCCAAAACTTGTTCTTTAGTGTACCGCAAACTATTCATGACCGAAAACACACTGGCTGTCAACTGCCCTCAAACGACGAACTTTGGCAAATGTCAGTACTCGGTAAAAGCTTTACGCTGGCTACATTACTTGTGTCACAAGGAAGACAAATGGATCGGAACGCATTCGGTGGATTGTTGGGACTTAGAAAACCCCAAGATTGTGTACGAGTTTAACGGTTGCTTATTTCACGGATATAACATCTGCTATCCTCGACGTTGACACTAAAAATCAGTTTTTACAACGTAACATGGAAGACTTGTACGAGGCCACTTATCAGCGGCGCTTAAAGTTAGAACAGCAAGGATAGCAAGTGGTGGAAATGTGGGAACACGAGTACGATCACCTTTTGAAAACCGATCCCGAGCTTAAGCGTATCGTGAAAAGTTAGAAGAAGGTGGACCATCTGAATGCAAGTGATAGTTTGTACTGAGGAAGGAAGAATGCCACCTGTTTACTATACTTAGCCGACGAAGAGAAAGGAGAAGAAATCAAACACTTGTGCATGTCTTCACCTGTGCAAATACTGTCATTTTTTCCGCAAAATAACCGCAATAGCTGACGTAACACATCGACTTGGACAACTTTCGACAATACAAAGGACGGATTAAATGTATAGTCTTGCCTCCAACGTACTTATACCATCTTATTTTACCTTACTGCCAAGGAAAACTGATATTTCCCTTGTGCCATACTTGTAAAGAAACGTGCAACCAAGACCAACCTTGTCAGCACGCCCAGGAAGAAAGCGCCTTCACAGGAACGTGAGGTAGCGTGGAATTGTTTAAAGCTCTGGACCTGGTATGTCAATTGTTAGAAATTTACCATTTTCGCAAGACAGACAAATACTAAAAGTGTGACGAGACTCAGAAATGCATTTTTGCAGACTATGTGGATGCTTTTTTGAAAATGGAACAAGAGGCCAGCGACTATACTTCCTGGTTCCACACTCTGAAAGACCAAAATAAATTCAAAGAGAAATACTTGGAGCAGGATGACATCATTTTATATCACGTGGAGAAAAACGAAGGAGTGTATTTTTATTTATATAATTAAGCCTTATGTAGAATAATAAAAGGAGCATATAAAAAACGGTTACTGCATTTGTATGGGAAAATATGAACTCGTTTTGTCGGATGGGTATACATATTTTCCCATACAAATGTAATAACCTATAATTATTGGAGTCTCCATCAGTGCGTCTTTCTTTGGATCATCTATGTTCTCTTTTCTGTGTGTTTCCGTCTTCTTTGTTTCGATGTGTATTTGTTTGTTTCTGTATGTCTATGTTTGTCCCTATCAACCTTTGTCCCTATAAATGCATTTCACCCTATAAATTGTTTTGACCCTATAAACCCCATGACGTCGCCAATGTTCAATTTCCATTGCCAAAGTCCAAACTCCCTATTTTAACGTTAAGGTCCCATTGTCGCTAAAGTGCCGTCCCTGTATTCCCCATGTGAAAGTCCTAATGTGGGCGCCAAATTCGATATACCCATTTTTAACATTAAGATGCCATTGTTGCTAAAGTGGCCCTGTATTCCCATCTTAAAGTCCCATTGCCGCCAAAGTGCCGTCCCTGTATTCCCCATGTGTAAGTCCCATTAGCGCCAAATTCGATATTTCCATTTTTAACATTAATATCCCATTGTCGCTAAAATTGTTCTGTATTCCCTACAGTGATCCCATATACTACTTACGTATCTTCATGTGATGTCTATGAGCTACACTGAAAGGAAAACGTTTGTTACAAATTTTACATTTAAAATGTTTTTTTTTTTTTCCTCCAGTATGTATTCTCGTATGGCTACTTAGATTTTTCGCTCTGACTAAACATTGTATTACGTACGTCAGACTTTTGATGTTTTGTTTAAACATTTCTTGTTCAAAAGCTTGGGTGTTACAAAGCCATACAAGAGCACACACAATATATAATTGGGTCTAAAACTGACATTGTTTCACTAAGCCATACAAATTCGCAAAGTAAAATAAAATTTGGTCCCACATTGTTTAACGATGTTATACAAGATCAAGAGTAAGAGGTCCGACTTTGTTGTAATAGGCCAAGTTATGCTACGTGTACATTTTTTAATTCAATTTGTGTGTGCCAAATTTGTAATGGGCCGACTCCGTTATGGACCGCTCTTTATGGACCTAGATCTCCTGTTACCGTTGATTAATATTGTTACTAATGTATTAAAACTTTATTTGAATAGCTCATTAGCTTGTATCAATATTTGCAAATCTTTAGCCAAGTTATTTTATTACTCACGTTAGTCAATTTATTAAAGTGAAAAATATTCTTAGAACTCGAAAAAAAACTGAATCTTGCTCCTCCGTTCGTTAGATCTTTCTGTACTTTCTGTACTATTTAACCAACATAATTCGCAATATACATAGCCGATATAAAATGGAGATGTTTTTAGTTATTGCTTGCGCGTATATTTGTAACTGAGCTCAGGGACCCAGTTGGATCACAGGGTTTCGTTACAAAGAAAATTAGGAGTATCCATCCATGAAGGGGGTGGGTAACCTGTAACAATATAACACAGGTTAGGCCCCCCACCCCCTTGATTCATAGACGGATACTCCTAATATTCTTTGTAACGAAGCCCTGTGGTTGGATTGTCTTTCCACACAGATATGTACATGATGGGTCGCATATCTTAGCAGTTGCATGTATGATTTCCATTTAATTTGCAGTTGGATCGGGTATCCAATTTCTTCTGCTCATTGATCGAATTTTAGTTAAAATGTACTACTGTGTTGGATACCAGTCAAAACTACGGTAACAAGATGGCGACCATCATGAAGTTATTGTTTGGGCCCCGATTGTTCAGAATTCTTCGAACAGAAACTATAGAGGTACATTTAAATTTCCTACATGAGAAGATCGTAGCGCACACTCTCAGGATTAGGAGCACTGGTCAGATTTAATATAATGCAGAATTTTAAATAATTCAAACTGGTAGTGGTTTCTCTTTTGTTTTGGCTGTGCCTCGCCGACAGTTGCCACGATGGGGTTTCCCTAATCCGTAGGCGGTCCATTAGAGCCAGTGGGGCTTCTGTCAAATATATCTTCCCACATAAATTTTGACGCAGCATCATAAACTACTTAACTTTGAAAAAAAAGTTATGATGAATGAAAAAATATAAAAAAATACCAGTCAGAAATAATAATAATTTAGCCCCCATACAAATAAATGGCCAGTCTGGTACAGAACAGATGCATTCAGAATTAAAATAAAATCGGAATATACCTTCCTGTTTGCTTGTACCCCCAAACAATTTCAATAATGGAAATTTTGAATGTGATAAAAAGTGCACAAAACTTATAGTCCCATGCTACATCCTCATTTGTTTGTACCCCTCTACTGATTTCAATAACTAAAAAGTTTTAATGTGATAAAAAGTGCACAGAAGTCATTTAAATCATTGATCTATAATGTCTAACCTGACTGTGACCAGAATAGCATTAATTCATTGATCCGAATATCCGGGCAATTAACAAAAAGAGTGCTCTCTCTTTCATAGATACGACAGCTTCCGCCTCCCTGTAGGTGAAACAGTAACCTCTCGACCATTATTTGAAGGCAGTTAGTTAGAGTAATGGGCATGCTATCAATATTGTTACATTAAAAAATGTCTAAAATGTGGAAAATAAATAATGATGTGTAAGTTCCAAAGAATTTATTTTGCTAAATTTATGACTTAAATAGAAGAACTCTTTGATATTAAAATGAGAATCAGCTACACACTACCTCTTTACTAAATCCCGGAAAATAAATTGTCAGAAAACTGGAAAGGGTTTTTGTTTCTTAGACTTTGTTATTATGGTCAAATTTTTTTTTATCTAATGTTCGATAATGTTGCTTCATAGACTTTAATGTTAAAGACAAATAATTATATTAATATAAGAATCTCCTGAAATGAACTTATAAGTTTCTATGTTCATATCATGCCCTGCAGTCTCGGTCAGTAACAGCAAGAGCCACCAAATGGTGATGTAGTTCATCATTTACTCGCTGTGAAGGTATAACATCTACACGTAGAAGCATGTAAGCACTGTATGGTGACTTATAGCTCATTACTGTGTGTATCCATCCAAAATTGAAGTAGTTTTAAGCCTCAAGACTTTTGTAAAGCTTTCATAGTCACATGTGTACAAAATGCCTAGAGACAGGAAAACAGTTTATTATTAAATTAATAGATGTTATTGACAGTTATATAGATTAGGTACATAGACACAATCAGATGTGATCAATGAATTAGAAGAAAGGAACTGGGTAATAAAGCAACAAAAGAATATTCAGTAAAAAAAAAACAGTTTGCATTTTAGTTTTGAAAACGATTGTTAATTTTTAAATTAAACATTTTTAAAAATAAATTTACATTTCATATGTAATATATTTATAGGTTACTGCGTTTGTATGGGAAAATATGAACGAGTTTTTTGGATGGCTATACTGCACAATATTGGGAGTGCAGTATATTCATCTGAAAAAACGAGTTTATATTTTTCCATTCAAATGCAGTAACCTTTTTATTATATGTTCATTCTTGTTTCATTACCAAATATTTAATAATAATAGCATTCATGCGCATATAACTCCTCCCACTGACTGTTAAACTTCATAGCGTACCGCGAGCTCACGTGCATCAACCGCGTGGAGTGCATTATGAAGGTGTGAAATACATTTATGGCCATTTTTATTAACAGCTCAAGAAGACAGTTTATGGATATAACTTATGTTTAATTCTGATGACCTTGTATAGCGTCTACATCTAGCTAAATCCGAAACATTTGTATCAAAAAAGTAAAGGTGGAATGTGCCAAAGCAGTTTGTATGTGTCAGTCTATGAAACATTTGCTGGTATGTGGCCATCATTGAAATATCTGCTTTAGTTCATTCATAAAAAATTGTTTACATTAGAAAATAGTTACTTTGCGCGTTGGGTGCAGTATGAAGGTGTTCAATATCGTGGAATATTGCACAATTCTGACAATGTAAAGTTAACGGTGAAAAAAAATGAGCATTATATATATATATATATATATATATATATATATATATGATAATATGACAAAAATATATAACAGCATGTTGTTAACTAACTAAAGATGGATGCAATCTGTGAAAATATCATATCGTTATGACTCTATATTTTAATTTATATTTAATGTTAAAACAAATTACTTCGCTATATAATAATGTATTTTTTTCCCTCTCATACAAAGTAACAATATTTACCTGGAGAGACGTTTAGACAGAAATACAGATCACCGTACTGCCTAGGAGAGTGGTGACAATTTATATGGTTGTTTTTCCAAACAGCTGTTGGAAAATTGCAAAGACAATCATCAGTGTCTATAAAGTCTAATTTAAACTTATATCAGTTTTTTTGCCGAATTATCAAGCTGATGAAAATAATTATACGCCATTTACACAACTGGTATTGATACTTGAAAAAATAATTCTCATAGCGTGTTAATTGCTCAACTGGCACTGCTTGTAATATTTTCAATGGATGCTCGGCGTTGTTAGGATAGGATTCACCTATGCAATAACCCGGATGTTGTATCTAAGACTGTTGTACATCACGCCGGATCCATGAATACTGGCATCCCCTTGCACCTTTCATCCTTAAAAGACTTTCCATACTAACATGGCGCCATATTCTGTATACTATGGGGTAGTTTATTTCTATCCTACGACATAATGATGTAACTCATCCTATTTGGTAACTGCCAGATAATTCCGTAAATTACCCAGAGGCCTCGCTAGGATTTTAAAACTAGAAGTCCAGATATAAATAGGAGTCCAACCAGCAAAAGTTGCAGACAAACCAGCAAACATTGCAGTCCCCACTCAGCCAGAAATCATGTACTTTCTTACACTTGGCTACGGTCGCATCTGAACTATCAGTTATAGCAATTTTAGCACAGTTCTGAATCTCATTGAAATGTTCATCATTTTTCCATTTAACTACAAAACACTTGTATAAATTTGCAAATGGCATTTTGTCTAAGTCTTTTGACTTTAAATTCGCAAGCAATATTTATATGGCAATAACTGGAAATGAAATCAATAACAGTGATAGTGCTGGTCTTCACCAATTTTGCAAATTGCAATTATACTTTACATATTGGCGACAAAATATACCATCTGGCCATAATTTTGGCTACAACATTTTTGTCTGATAAAAACAGTATATAGTCTTAGGTTTGGAGTGGAGAAATTCAAAGGCACCATGGCAGGAAGCTGCAAACTTGGATATAAAAATGCACTGGAATCAAGTGTTACATAAACAAATGCTTATTTCATATTAAGCAACCACCCTAACAGTTAATTGTTATGTCATAGTCCGCTTATGCTGATACCTGGCCTTGATAATGTATGCTGTAATACAATCTTACTAGCCATGCAACTGACTAGCTACAATCAACCACCTCCCATGACAGAAACAACGTGAAATGACTACAGTCAACCAAATGACAGCAATTTAAAAAAAATTAAAAACAGAAAAATTTTTTGCTGCAAATTCAATGACAACTGATTACCTCTGCAGCACAGATATATACTAAGGATTTAAAAAAAAAATAATGTCAATGTTCTACAATTCATTTGATGTTGCTGCAGTAATACAAATGGGTATTTATTTTGTCCTTCAAAGGGAGCCTATAGTGGCACCTTCAATAACACATGCACCTTCATCAAAGCAAGCCAGTAACTTTTGATCAAAGAAGTCAGCAACAAACTAAACAAAAGGCATTGCTTCAGTTTTCATACTGATTAGAACATATGTTTTCCTGCAAAAGCTTCCTCTTTGCAACAAAAACGTGTATATGGAAGACTCCTGTGTTGGTGCTTTTCAGCGTCCGAAATAAAAAATTTGTGTCCAAATAAGGATAATTAAGCATTTCCGAGATCTCTGTTACCATAATGTTGAGTTTGGAATTATATTCCTTTGCACACATGAAATTATTAATGAAACCACTTGTTAAATCATGTGAAAGGCAAATTTTTTTGTTGTCATTCTTTTCCATTGCTTGATTCAACACTCTAAATATCGGAAGCAGATGACATATGTATATACATCTTGATCCATGCATTCACCCCTTTGCTGAAAATGGACTGGTCCAGGAACTGGAATAGGGTCTCAAGCCTGTCTTTCTATTACATGGAAAACTTTGTTAAGCATGAAACTTGCAGGCAATGATAGTGTTATGGCAATTCTACCCACAGTCAGGTTAGAAAATATAAATTAGTAATGAATTGACTATGTTCTTTTCACTTTTTATCAAATTAAATGTTTCCGTTATTGAAATTGGTAGAGGGGTACAAACAAACTGGGATGTAGCATTGGACCATAGTCATTTCATTCATTGCTTTATTTTTTCTGACCTGACTGACCAGAGTGGTCCTAAAAGTAGCATCCTAATCGCCTATCATATTAACATGGCATTATATTGCATGCACTATGGGCAAGTGTTTTTTCCTCAGACAACATTGTGACATACTTCATCCCTATTTGGTAACTAACTGTCAGATAATTCTGTAAATTACCATAATAATGAGTTTAGTTATATATCTCTGAACATATGAACATAGAAATTACACCACTTGTTGAATCCAAAGAAAAGGCAAATTTGTAGTTGTCATTCTGTTCCTTTGCTTGATTTGACATTGTAAATATTTTCTTACTATGTATATACATGTGTAATGCTCCATAACACCCTTCGCTGAAAATTGACTTGCCCAGGAACTTGAAATGACAGTGAGCATGATCATTTTTTACCCAGAAAATTTACATTTGGAGTGAAATGTGCAAACAATAATGGTGTTATGGCCCCACTTGGCATAATCTGGGGTGAAATTATAAATCAATAAATGAACTGGTTAAGATCTATGCATCTTGTATTTTATTTGTGCTTTTTTTTAATCAGAATGGGTTTATAAACAAATGGGGAGGTATATTCAGACTATAGTTCTTTGATTCATTGTTCAAATTTCAGTTAGCAATTCCGATCATCAGCTTCATGGTGGAGATGATGGCAGAGATGTCAGAGGGCTCGTAAATGCTTAATCACACTTATTTGGATACAATTTTTTTTTATCTAGGATGCGGAAAATCACCCATGCAGACTCCTCCATATGCATGCAATTGCTGGACGGCAAATTCAATGGCTTGCCAGTCCTGCTTCAATCACCCACTGAGTGGCAAAATGTATTGACCAATTGATCATTTTAGCTGTGCTGATATTTACTATGAGAAAACTGAGTGGCTGAAAGCCCCCTCCCCCTCCCAGATGTAAATGCTGTCATTATAAAAATACATTAAAAAAAACATGACCCAATAGCTTGGCAGCAAGTTCAAAGACTTATAGCTGTTGAGTGGTGGGAAAATGTGTTTTTACTTACAATAACTGAATTCAGAGGCAGAAGAGACCCAGTGATGTGGTTAGGATATGTGATAAATTATAAGCAATTTTACTTTATCAGTAATTTTTTAATCATTCTTTAAGGGAATCTGGAAATTAAACTTTTTTTTTTTGACCACATTATGTTATATAAACTGGCTTGCTAATAGTAAGAATTGTTTCATCTATGTAAACCAACTGATCTTTGGCAGATTGATCAGATATTTTAATACTTCGGGTATGTGAATTTCATTTGATGCAGTGGAAAGACACCGCATCCAAACAAAATCATGTTCAGATTTTAACTTTGTTCCTGTATGATTGAGAAAAGCAAAAGCACACAACTGGAATGAACTAATAAATAAGTAATATTCAAATGCTGGTCCTTGTTTGCATAATTTCATCCTTTCCCTTAAATGCACCTGTAAGGGATTCTGTCTGGTAAATAGTCATGCTTTCAATGTTAAACTTACACCTTATCCTTTTGAAGTCAATTGCCTCCACTATTTTCAGCCAATGTACAATGTACCACTGTTATATGCTATTGGTTAGTTGGCATTACATAATAAGGGAGGCAAATCCTGCAGTCCAGTAGATGTTGCTTTTACAAAGCACTGATTTATCTGATTGATCTGCCAAGATGTAGATATATTAGCATTTCAGAACCTTGGCTAGTGAATAAAGAATAACAATAGTTAAAAGTAAAACCAGTTCCTGTAACACTGTTTTCTGACTAATTATTAGCACTTTTAGAGGCACAAGTTATGAAGGATTAAAAGCAGTTTTAAAGTTCCAAAAACAGTACAATCAGTTACTGAATTTCCATATGTTCACAATGCCAATAAAGTGTTGCAGAAAAGCCATAATATAGCTCTAATAAATTTTTTATTATAAGTAAATAATTTTATTGTAATACCAGCATGATTTTTCTCAATTTGATTTCCTGTACCTTTTGTGAAAAAAAATCTGTTCCAAAATGAAGATTATGATAAGTAAAAGAAAAGCTTTAGAAATGTTAAATTTAATTTATGTCATTTTTTCCTAAAAATTTTATTGTTCTATGTGTTGTTGATGTTGCACTGCAGTATAGTATTTTCACTGGCATATGTAGAATGGTGTCACAGGAAGAAATTGACTTCTGTGAGGTGCATCAAAATGGGTGACATAATACCTGATGTTTACAACAAGAAATCTACAGGGATTAAATCATCATTTATTATCCATACTTTGCTAAAATAACTGTGTATAAATTAAAGAGAGATATTATGAAAAAAGTATATAGAAATAGCAAAGATAATATTTCCAGGGGTGGCTGACAGCAAGAAAATATAGATTTTGTTGAGTCTAGTCATCAAATTCTGTGGGATTAGTAAAAAAAAATCTTGACATCCGATTTTTGAGAAAGTACTGTGCTAAATATGACGATGGAAAAAATGCCAATTTTCACATTGGTTACATTACCCAGGTAGGAAAGCACTGTGTGTGTGTGTGTGTGTGTGTGTGTGTGTGTGTGTGTGTGTGTGTGTGTGTGTGAGAGAGAGAGAGAGAGAGAGAGACAGAGAGACAGAGAGAGAGACAGAGAGAGAGAGAGAGTTGTAACCAGAGAGAGAGAGAGTTGTAACCAGAGAGAGAGAGAGAGAGAGAGTTGTAACCAGTAACCATCATGTTGACTTGCTACTTTCTGTTGGATTTTCAAGCAAACTAATAGTTGATTTGTCTGTGCATATAGAGTAATCATGCTAATAAATGAAATTAATTTGCATTCAGTTCTTTTGGCATGAACTTTTCTTTCCCTTTGAGATAGAACAGTTCTCTTTCTCTGTCTCTCTCTGTCTCTGTCTGTCTGTCTGTCTCTCTGTCTCTCTCTCTCTCTCTCTCTCTCTCTCTCTCTCTCTCTCTCTCTCTCTCTCTCTCTCTCTCTCTCTCTCTCTCTGTGAACTTACAGAGTTTGATTATTCATTTCAAAGTTATCACTTTTTTAGGGGAAGATGTATGAACCCAATTTAATGGAATCTGGAGGTAACAAGGTCATCAGCACTGTGAGTATTTCAGCAAAGTTAGAAAGGCAAATTTTGTACCACAAACAAGTATTGAGCTAATTCTGAAATTTGTCTGCTTCATAAACTACAGAACATAGACTTCATCAGCATAGCTTAAGCTGCGACATTATCTGTGCACCCACATATCAAGACCACCCTGCATAGAAAAATACCTGTGTTTGAGGATGACCTTTTAATAATTCCATTTGTACATAAATCAGCATCTACCTATATGCTAAGTTCTGACAAAAAAAATTCCCATTACTGCTTGAAATTATATCAAGAATCAAAATTTGACAGAATCACAACCTGTCATTTTAATGCAATTGACAAAGAAGGAAAATGCGGTAGTCACAATAGCTTATTTTATAAGATTGAGTAGTTGTTTGGAAGAATTTGTAACCAGTTTCTATGTTGGTTATGACTGTTGAGAGAACAAATATTTCTAACATGCTGTTTATGTTGACCACTTTAGGATGGGTCCAAGTATGATTGTTATAAATAGCATTGACAGTTTAAGTCTTTATTGCTTCATTGTTACAGATTCTAATCCAGAAAGTTAATAATAATGAAAATGAAGAATCTGCACATGTTTTCGGATTTTTTTACAAGAGTCATCAACTAACAGCATGTTAAAAATTTTCAGTTTTACCTTAGTTTAGTAGTTATTTTTTTGAGGGCATATTTTATTTTCAGCTTCGTTTCTGCTGGTCGCTGTCATATTGGACATCTCCTTTCCTAATGGTGTTCCTGTACAGAAGAGGTTAGTTGAATTATAAACACTTTCATGCATTAATTATGTAGGAGTGAAGAATACTTTTGGGTCAAATGACAGTTTTGTGTTCTTTAACATAACCATACAAAAATATTTGTCTTTGAAACTTGTTCTAATTATGTCATACCAGTGTACTCTCCCCTAATTTGCATATATCTATCAATCCACTGTCTATCTATAATTCCATCTTGATCCCACCTATCCATCTGTCGGCATGGCATTGAAAAAAAAAACAAAGAACAATTATGCCACACAAAATGTTTTTTAAACAAACTAATTTTTATTTCACCTGGCTGTAAGGTCAAGTGAGCCTACAGTTTGATCTGGAATTTGTCATGGTCACATGTTAACGATTACTTAACAATTACTTTTAACCATGGTTTTCAAGATCAATACATATTATTGATGTTAACTTACATTTGAATGAAGAACGTTTTGTCACTTTAAAGGTCATATTTTTTAATCCATGTTTGGTCAAACTTGGGACATGGGTCATTAAGATCTTATCTAGATTGATAATGTGATAGCACTACACATGCTCATTAGGTTGTTATTGTGGGTTTAACACCATTTTTCAGGCAATGATAGGCTATACATTGACCTATAATGGTAATGGAAAAACCTGGGGAAAACCCCAGGAAGAACCACTGGCCCACAGGAAGTGACTGGTAAGGTTTTTCATATTCCACATTGTCTGAGCCTGAGACTCAAAAACCACATGAGTTGATTTTGCATCAGATTTTGCTGAACCTTTACTACTACCATATTTCTCCTTTGAATAAATTCACTAATCACATTACCATTATGAATATAAGTATTTAACCTCTCAAATTCAGCCTAGTTAAACACAGAAATTCATCAGTTCTGTCTATATCATATAGACAAAGGACAATACTTCTTGCCTATTACTTCCCAATGCCAATTTTAAGCCACCTGTTCAATCCAAGTCTTTGTGTGTCACATTCAAGCCATCTATTACAAATTCTGATTTATCTGAATTATTATTTATTTATAAGCAGGTAGTTTACATTATTTGTTTAATTTGACATATTATGTGAAGTTTATCACTCTCTTGGACTTTCACTCTACACAGTACAAGAAACTTAATGCATATTGACTTTGAAGTGTACATGCATGCTGTCTGGAGTTTGAGTACTTATTTATATCAGGTGTTATTCAGTGAATTATTAAAACATTGATATGTTAATTTATCAATTATTTATATTATTTTATTGTTTCAAAAACATGTTTCCTAAGTGCAATAAATGAAAGAAATTCAAGACTGGGGAAAATCTATGATGAAAATGATGCCTGTACTCAAAAAAATTGTGTGGGTTGTGGGATAGGTAATAAATGCGGGCAGGAAAATATGTGCATCATTAGCAAATTTGCCATCTTAAATTGATGCATATTAAATGAGAAATACACCTGTAGTGAAAACAGGAGGTGTATATATTATTTTCCTTTATTTAGACAACCACCCATTGGTACATATAAGTGTATACTGTTTATACATACATGTCTAATGTATAGCATGAATAGAATATCAACATTGTGTAGAAGCCACCATGAAAATCTTGTTATCAGTACTTCACCTGAATCAATGATGATATCAGCATGGTATTTTCAGTGAAACACTTCTTGAGATGTCTGGTTAGTTGTAAATTAAAATGACACCAATCTGAAATCCAATATGGATTCCACTAATTGGCCGTCTCTATACAGGATGTGTACTACTTAACGCTTTTGATGAAAGGCTTACTTTTTTACAGTACCTGTGAAATCCATTGGAATTTTTCATACTTTTAGCCCCTCTAACAATTTTTTTTCAGTGAGTCAGAAAGTTGGTATTCATGGCATGTTCAACATTGACAGTGTTTTGAGTGAATTTAGTCCTAATTTTGTCATTTGTTATTGTAATGTGATTTATTGAATGGTAAGACTCACAAGACATTCACCATTGTATTTTGAATTTAAGCTGTTCAACTTAGGTTTATAATGCAAATTTCTCCTTAGGTCTTCATGGTAACATGAGCTTGCCTAATTGAATAATTTTGTTTGTTATATAGTTTTGTTTTGTTTCTATATATTATTTCGGAAATAGGAAAGCACATGCAGGAAATGCATGTGTTTTAAAGTCTTAGATGATAATTATGGGAAATGCCTTGCTTATAGTATATGTGTAATGTTTTGCCTATGCAGTGTGCATACATTGTGGACTAGAGACATATGGACCAACTTTTTGCAAATTTAGTTGAAGGGCCAAGGGCACATTCTGAATCATCTGTTGAATATTTATTAAAATTTGGAATTTGATCTAGAGTGTTATGGTTGATTCCAAGATGTCACCACCATGCATGGTAAAGATTCTCAGAAATGCAAAGACAGCAGCATTTGCTTCTGACCCAGGGGAAAATGTGGCAAGCAGTCCTGCTTATGCTCTGTTGGAATCACGGATGATACGTCTTATGCAAGATGCTCTGTCTGAATCAGGGCAGATTATATCCTGTTTTGTCAGCCCATTTGGTATAAGTTATCACTCTAACCTGTGGTTGGCAATGATGCCTGAAGTATTACAGTTTGACTTTACTGTTAAGGTAGGTCTGCAAGTCATATATAATGCACTGTGTGCTGTCCTGGATGACAACCAGCCTACCAGTGCATGGTTTGGCCAGCATGATTTCTTATTTCACTGTTGAAATTCACATTGGTCAACAGTTCTAGCAGTGACAGGGGGTACACCCATCTGAAAGGAAGGTAGTGAGTGACCACTTTTGGGAATCAGTGTGCCATTTTGCCAGAGTGGTCAATAAGTCATAGACTTGAGCTGGCTCGGTCAGTTTATTGCTACAGAGAAATTCAAAATGGAAATGGCATGGTCTTTAGGACTGTTAGTGCAGTACACCTTATAAGCAATCAGTCTTAATCTGTCTAATGTATATTATCATATGCCTATTCACACAGTATGTTCCTCGCTGTGTCTGTGCTTTCACCCACAAGCAGTTTTAATGCTGCCACTAATCCAGAAGATGATGAGCAAGTCTTACAAAATAGTTCTGATTACTCCTAAGATAGGACAAATTCTACATCAACAATCTCCATGATCTTATCTATACTCAGGAAAATCTGCCTGAAAAAGAGTTTTGCTCTTTGATCACAGAGAGGCTGTCATCAGCTAGAAAGCCCATCACTTTGAAAGTATTAATGGGGAAGTGTAGTTTCAGATTGTTGATGTCACATCAATTTTAGTCTCCATTCACCAGTTGGCTATCTTTCTGTTCATCCTTCAGGACAGAAAATAAGTCCATATCATGAGCAAGGGATGCCATTCAGTGATTTCAGCCATTTATAGATATATAGATATAATGAAAGAGACAGTATACCACAGATCTTAATGACTTGTCCCATTCTGACTTGTCCTGACTCTTTACTCACCTTGTCCCATTCTTACCTGTCCAGGCTTGAATCCTTCACCTTTTTCCCAAGTGAAATCTCTCCTGGATCTCCACATGTCTTAAGTTTCCCACACTTGAGTTGCTGTCAACCACCTTGCTCAAGCTGTTACCATTCAAAACTTGCTTACTGACTGCAATGCTGAAATATGGCCTTCATTCCATAACAACAACAACTTGTTTTATGATGAAACTGTCTTCAGGATGCAGTGTGTGCGAACTACATGTACTGTCCATGGATCTGAACTACATGCAGTTTCATTCCAGTGTCTCATTCATACAAATGACACAACCTGACTTCATCTTTAAGAACTGTTTACCATCTACAGGCATTGAAAATTAACTAGTTGCTAGATGCAGATTGCGCTATCAGATGCTATCTAGGGCACACAGAAAGACATGTTTGTTGGAGGTTCCTCCTACTGACTAAGGACTAAGACGGAAAAGCAAGACATAAACCCCACAATGGCTGACCTCGTGGCTAAAATGGGTAAATAAATTCTCATACTCATAATTCTTATAGGGATAAGGTACAAACCATAAAGATCTTGGCTTGTGAAGTACAAGTAATATCCACAAGAGTAGCATTTAAACATAGAGTTTCGTTTGAGACATAGTATAGTGATTTGGCTGGCATACATTCATCAGCTTCAATTCATGATATTGCCTTGTAAATGAGAGAGTATAAATACATAATTTTGGGTTGTTTTGCCTTTGCAAAGTTCATTCATCACTAGAGCAGTCATGATGCTCCTACAGGGTGATGTGAGTAGATGTTGAATGCTCATTTTGTCTTACTCTTACCTATTCTCCTAGTATTCATGTGATTGGGGTAATGCATTCAATGGAGGAAGGAATTTGCTTTATAGATTGTTTTTTTTATGAGAATTCTTGATTACATTGCTTTCAGTCCCACCTGTCCTTCATCACAAATGCAATTATCTGTTGCAGTTTTGTTCAACTTTGAACTTATAAACATCTGGGAGGCCTCTTAATTGGAATGGAAGAAGTTAATCTATAAGAGTTACTTCCTTTCATCTATATGATGAATGGGTTGAAAGAAGATTCTTCATTTTCAGCTTTGATTTGAAGGTATCCGATGCTATTTTCAAATGGTAATGTGATCAAGTATGTATAATTTACTAAGATTTTCCTTTCTTGTGCAATGCAAAATTAGCAATCTTAAGCCACCATTGCTTCCCAGTGCCTCACCACCCATATTACATTACACTTACTGGTACATTTATCCATGTTGATAACCTGACAAGACATATATCTTGTTCCTTATCATTTCAGGTTTCTTCAGTGCTGAAGGCCTAACCAGTATCGCAAGATTTTTGTTATATGTCAGCATTATTTATATGACAGCTGTTTTAATGAGAGGTAAGGTAGATGGAAACTTTGAGTAAGGGAGAGAATTTTATAACTTTTTATATCAATATGCATTGTATTTTAATACAGTAATGATACCACTCTCTGTTTTGTATTTTATGTGCTAACTGCATGTTTCTAGGTTTTGTGCTTATAACATTCTTAGTCCTCAGTTAAAAGTTGAAGCAAATACAGTAGTGCCTCTCTTTTAAGACAGATCCTTGAAAAGTATTCCTGTAGGTAGGGTTACCTCTGTTGAAGGATACTGCTGTATCAGTTTACACACAAACTTTAGCATTTATATTTACATAGCCAAATTTACAGATTTTAAAGACTTTGTTACATAAACATTTAATTTTGTGTAAACAAACATACACATAGTAATCTGATATTAGTCAGTGCACATATACTTCCATTCGTTTTGTCATTTTCTCAACAGGTTTCACATATATGGCAGTTTAAAACATTTTCACATCAGTCTTATGGATATTTTGTTGAAATTGTCAGATATATTTCAGAAATACATGTCTTAGAAAACTGAATTGTGTTACAATAATTAAGAACAAATGAAGTCATTGCAAGTTGAGTGAGGTAGGGCATGCACATTGTCAGCAGCTTACATATAAATGGCTGTTAGCTGTAGGTAGGATGTACAAATTGGAGGGAAGGTTGAGTTTTTTCTTGGCACAATTATTTTGGTTATTGTTTACCATGTACATATTTAGAACTTGGTAAACAATGCATTTTTGTGACCACAACATCCATTGTATGTCAGGGGTCATGCAGACCCAAACAGTGACAATTCCTCTATTGAAACCGTGTGAGCCCATCCTGAATCCATAAATTATTCCTGATGAAACCAATATTTTTCCAAAAACTATGACAGCTAGTACCCATGAAATAAAAGAATTTGCAGAACTTTTTAAAGATAAAATAATGTCTTTTATTGAGAGAATTGTAGGTAATCCAGTGTGCATCAATATACATGTGTTCAAAATCATATCAGTCAACTCGGAATTACTATTTTGTTGTAAATATAGAAATTTTAAAGAAGGTTTTTACAATAGCTTTGATTGCATGATCAACACAATTTCACAGGCTCAGTATCAAAGGATATAAGGACTACTGCATGAACAGTGGTCCCATATGGTAATGGTAATTTAGTTAATCTCCTGTTCAGACTTTAGAGACACACACACACATACTAATATGACACAGATTGTTTGAATCTAGAATTGACTGATAATGATTATGGTATTTGGTGTCATACCTGGTTTTCTGTATTAAAATATAATAGAATATGCCATTGTCACTTTATTGATGGTGGTATCTTTGAAAACTGAATTCAATATTGATTTGCATCAAAAGGGTGGATTTTTAGCTCTACTGGTTATTGACAAGAAGAACTTATGGAATGAAATGCCTGTTGTCTGTCAACCAAAGTTGGTTCTTCCATTTATGCAAGTTTGTTATCACCACTCCTAAACTACTTTAAGTATTGCCATGAAATTTTGCACATTATTTCCATGGTCTGGTTGTTCTAACTAAAAATTGTGCCACTCAGACATCCAGTATGGCTACCACAGCTTCCATAATGAAATTTGTTTTATTATTATTATTATTCTTGAATGGAAAATTACATTGACATGAAGTTTGTGATGTCTATTTCGGCCTAAATGAAAATGGTGCTGATTTGACATCCAACTTGTCTACTGCAGCAGCTATCTTGAAAATATTATCACTTTTGCTACTAAATGGAAAGTCACATTGACATGGAGTTGTCAATGTAAGACTTCATATGATGTCTGGTTGTGCCAGAATGAAAATGTACTATTTGGACATCAGTTATATCTGCCACAGAGGCCATCTTGACAAACATCATGATTTTGGCATGAATTTCATGACTTTCTACAGCAATTCATGGATTCAGGATGCATGCAAAAAATTCATGAATTCCCCAATTATCAATTATTTCAAATTTTCCCATTAAGTGCTAGTCATGATATCGGTAGTTGCCAAAATAGTCTGGTACTGCTAGTCGCGATGTTAACATTTTAGCATATTTTAATCTATATGCATAAGAGTAGTTTTACATATGCCTTTGAAACGGAGGTCAACCGGATTTTTTCTCCATGCGTCTGCTGCCAACATTGATTTAAAGTACCATTAGGCATCGCATCTTGAAAACGTCTTCACCACCAAGGCAAAAGAAATGTATTGCACAAAAAGTGAAGTTTAGTTTGGAATAGACCAGTAATTGGCTGTGCATTCATTCTTCAAATACTGATACACTCATGCTTTTTTGCACACAGAGTGCCACAAATTTTAGCATTGGGCATGGTGGCAGGGACAATGTGAGGAAGCACATTGGTAGCAAGATGCACATAGTGTTTGGGAAACTAGCTTTTTCGAGTGTTGGAATATTTGAGATTGAAAGATTTGCATATATCATGATTAGTGTGAGTTCACAGTTTTCTCTGTATGCGCTAACACCACTAATCATTCACCATTCAATGTTTAATCTTCTGGGTTATTATCATTTTGTAATTACATTACACTGCAATTAAAATGTTTTCACCTCTAAGAAAAAAGATTTGTACTCCACAAAAAAGTGAAGTATTGATTGAAGTTCACCAAAATTTGGCCTAGCATTCAGCCATCAAATATCGATGTACATTATGCTTTTCCAATAGTAGTGTGCACAAATTCTACAATTAGGAATGTGCACAAGAGCTGGTATTATTGCTTACAGTTTACCTGTCATACATGTACCGTGTAGTAATATTATTATATAGTACATGTATGACTGATAAATTGTAATTAACGATATGAGCCCTTGTGGGCATGTGGCAGTATGAAAAAGCACACTGCTATAGCACACCCAGTAGATTTCAGACTTGAAGTACTTTAAGCCATCTACTCAAGTCCTGCATGCCACCAATGCTGAAGCATTGTTTGTGAGCTTTCTTGCTCAACATTACCTGTCTTCCTCAGTTGGAGATCAACAACAATGACAATAAAAGATTATTTCCTTTACTGCCTCCTTAGGTGCTGAAAATTTGCAACAATTTTAGGCATCAAGATTAACCAGCAGGCAAGAAGCCTGAACTGTTCTGAAAACAAATTTACCATGGCCTGATTGAGGAAGTTCAAGACTGCCATAGCATCATATCATGAAATATAGCGTGAAGTTTGTGTATATCAGTAAATTTGGCTTCAAATAAAGTAGTGCATGTCGTCAGTGTAAATAATATGTTTTATTTTTATTGGGGTTTTTCATATAATGCAGTCCTGACCATTGAAGTGGGTGGAGTTAGTGTCATTATACACTTTTTTACTAATTGTGCTCAAAATTCACAAATTTTTATCCCACTTTTCACTAATTGTGAGCCTGGAGGGTTGGCAGTTCTGCAGAATAAATGCTCATGTAAAGATGGGATTTTCTGAAAAAGACTTTTATGAGATCTAGTTGGTCCTCAAATAAAAATGGTGCCGATCTGGTGTCTGTTATTGCTGCCATGGCAGCCATCTTAAAAATCTTATCACTGCTCATGAATGCAAATTCTTATCAAACGTGTTTTTCACTAGATTTTTTTTATGATGTCTATTTGCTGAAAATGTTGCTGATCTAACTGCCAATATGGCTCCCATGGCTGCCATTTTGAAAATGTTATTAATTATTGTAGGTAGAGGCCATATCGAAATTGGGTTTTCATGAAAAGACTTTTTATGTCTAATTGTTCCTATACGATAATGGTGCTGATCTGACATCCAATATGGATGCTGTGGCAAGTATCTTAAAAATCTTATTACTTCATAAAAGGCCATATGAACATGCTATTTTCACCTTAAAACTTCTTATGATGCCTAGTTGGTTCTAACTGAAAGTGGCTCTGATCTGATGTCCTGTATGACCACCCTGGTGGTCCTCTTAAAAATCATATTGTAATATTAATACACCTGAGTGGAAGGTCATATAAATATGGGTGGTCATATTGACGTTAAGTTTTCACCAAAAGACTTCTTACAACATCTCATTAGTCCTAAATGAACATAGTGCAGATCTTACATTCACAATGGCTGCCATGCTTGCTTGTTAAGATTAAGATCCCCCTCTTTCTCTCAAACACACTCTTTTTTTGTGTGTGTATCTGAGAGATTTTAAGCAAGTGAAAAAACATTTTATTTTTAATATTTATGTGTTTATATGTGTGTGTGTGTGTGTGTGTGTGTGTATATATATATATATATATATATATATATATATATATATATATATATATATATATATATATATATATATATATAGTATATATATATATATATATATATATATATATATATATATATATATATATATATATATATATCTTACAAGATATTGTTCATTCGAAATGCTTTTCAAAATATTGTTTATTATGTAAAAGAAAACGGACTTGTAGTTTCCTGGCTTTTCCTTTTGACTGGTAGAACTTAAGTCCATTCAAGAGAGTTTTGTTTTAAGAGATTGTTTTGCTTTTCTTTAGGTATTGGACGTTACACGAATCCAGACTATATAGCATTTACTACTGTGCTTATTGCAGCACAACGCTCATTCACAGAAAGTAACAGGGTATGTAGGAATTTTACTTGAATTGTACCCAAATATTGCTTTGTAATATTTCTTAAAGTTTAAAGTTTAAAACGGTCAGAAGTTTATTAAAAAAATTTATATTATTAACATATAAATGTTTGATATTTGCTCATAGAAACAATATGATTAAAATTGCATTGAAATGGAAAACTATTGGGTCTTTATGTCAATCATTTTTTAAAATACAGTGCTTTCGTTGGAGCCATAAATATATACCCTGCCATAATATCCTCAACATTATTGTAGTATATCAGAAGCAAGACAGTATGATAATAGTATATATGTAAATAGCTATTTATGCATGCATGTATGGATGGATGCAATTCAGTGCTCAGACTTAAATAAACTCACAAGCCCTGACTGAAATTCCACAATCCCCAACTCCAATTTCCACATGCCATAAAGTTCCCCTTTTTTAAAAGGGAACTTTAAAAAAGGTTGCAATAGCTACAGTTCAAATGTAAATTCCATGGGGTTCAATGGGGTTGAAGGTAATGCAAGTATCTTATTTGTTCATTACTACACTCAGTAGGGACTGGATGGTCCTGGTTTTAAAACTCCTGCTCTCTGCAGGATTCTTTGAGTGAATCCTGGTCAGAAGCAAGTTGACATATATTGATGTGTTGTTTGCAATATGTGTTATGAATTAATAGCTTCCCTCTTTTTTTTTCTTCTTTTTTGTTTTTGCTGGCATGCTTCACAGAATTATCTCATTTTACCCCCATAACCCATTCTGATTACAAAGTGTACAGTCAGACACGTTCATATGATGCAAGATGTTATAGTTGAATCCATGAGACAAACATGTCTGTCAGGTAAACAGATAACAGTGGTAGTGACCTACAAGTACAAGATATTGTCATTATGGCAGGTATCAACATGATGAAGTTAAATAAGCTGGTAAGAATTTTAATGACCCACAAAGTACTAGAAATCATTGCCTAACTGACACAGTATAAACATGATATATAGATTTTTAAAAATATGTATGAAAGTAGATTGTATTCCAGAAGAAGCTGAGGCAAAATGGTAACAGCTAGGATTGATGTCAGTATAAGAAAGAAAACCTCATGAAATTTTTTTGTATTTTTTAAGATAATACTCTTTGCTATTTCACAGTACACACATACATACTAACACATGTACACACACCACCTCTCAAGATTTTTATTATAATGTATGTTAACAAAAAGTTGAACATGAAAATTTGGATATATTTCAGTATATGATAGATTATTCCTAAAGCTTCTCATGGGAAATAGGCACAGATTGTATACTGGTTCCTAAAAGTGACAATGGTTTAAGTTGTATGGCATGTATGTGTGTGTGTGCATACTTTTGTATTTGTGTCCTTGTAAAGCCTTCAGACTGGATCAACAGTTGTTTATCTCTACTTTATTATATTTAAATACAAAACTAAGAACAATCAAGCAGTTAATTGATCCAGAAATAAAGCATTGCAGGGCTCAGGGCAGTTTTCCCAGGATTCATCCCTGAGTGAGTCACAGGAGTTACTCATCCATGTCTTCATTTTATTTTGTACTCAACAGAGTAGACTTCTCTGTTACACACTGTATACTTTTTCTAATGATCCACATGTATGATTGATACTAAAGTAAGTAAAAACCATGAAACTATGACAAATATGTGGTTCCACAGATACAGATATAATAAGAGACTTTACAGTCCTTGATTTCTTTGTGGTATTTGCATTTACAGTGAAACCTTGCAGTAATCTAGGTGTCCTATTTCCTTTTCTTTGAGCTATAACCCGTTTATGAGTAAGAAATGGAAGAAGTTAAGAGACTTAGAATGTCCAAATTATGTGATTTTTGTATGGTCAGACAGTGCCCCAAGAGAGAGATAATATCCATTTTCTTTCATCTAGATGGATAGTGTAATGCTTGCCTCAGATCACCCATATTTTCTAGACTGCAGCTTTATTAATACACTGTTTCATCAAAATAAAGATGTGGGCAGATGTGTAAGTATGAAATTATGTTTCAGAAGAAAAATGTTAAGAACTTGCATCTGAAAGTAGAATTCCAACCACTTAAATTTCCATCAGTTTTTGTAATAAAGGATCCATTTTAAAACATCTATTCTGGAGACATATATTTGTGCCATACAAATGTTTGCTTATTGGCCAAAAAATTGGAAAATTGTTTGCTCATCACCCCGGCTAGATTCAGCTTGTCATCAGCAGTTGTTTTGCTATTATCTACTTTGCAAATAGATCTTAACAGCATTCATTGTGAGAAAGTTAGTTGGAAGTGGCTGTAGATACTTACAAAACTCAATTTTGATGCAACATTTATTTTGTAAGTAATTTCAAACATTGATAAATATCTGGCAGCTTTCCTTTGGCTTGACTGATACATCAGTAAAGCTTTAATCTTGAAGATACCAGTTTCCTGCAGCATCTGGAACATTGCCTGAGCAAATGAAAAATCAAAAGTGATTTTGACATTATCTGTTTCTTAACTTTTCAGATTGTATAGATGTGTGGTAGCTTATTAAAAGGGCAATGTTTTCTTTGTCAAAATGACATGTTAATTACTTAATAATGTCACTGTAAATATGAGTGTCATTAATAAGCAAAGGAAATCTGCAAAATAATAATTACCCATTTTAGAATCAAGCTTACATTTGGTAATAATATGAACTGGACTGACAACAAGTAGGCAAATTAGGCAAATGTTATTTATAATTTATACATGCCAAATGTTAATCAGTGTTGAGTTTCACCACTTGTTAAGGGAAGAAAATGCAAACATATTCATTCATTGGTTGTAAATCTGCATCTGCTTTGTACATGGATGAGTAATTAGCTAAGTTTTAGCCAATTTTTAGTCAAGACAAGTGTTCTTCCCCATGTCCTGACTTCATTTGGCAAGTTTAACAAATGTGTGTGTATGTGCATGCACATGTCTGTTTCTCTTACAGTCTGCCTGTCTGTCATTTTTGTACCTGTATATCTATTACTTTAATCCTGAAGAAGAAAGGAAAATAATGTACTGTACATACTTGTAAGTTGGATCCAATTGCAAACTGCATAAACCCAGATCTGTTGTTGTTGTTGTTGTTGTTGGGCTTAATGCCATTTTTCAGCACACGATAGGCTATTCATGGCGGCCACATAATCTATGCCAGCAAGTCTAGGTCCATGCAGTTTTGTTTTGTAATAGAACCCAACAATACAGACCTTGATGCACAAGTGCATTATGCAACAGAAAATTAGGGTCTGTATTGTTTGCAGTTGGACCCGAATTATAAGTGAGTTTATATATAGCATTTATGGTAGTGATTCTCATTTTATTTTAAGTACTGGTATATTTTTATCTTTTTACAGGAGTTATTTAGCTTTTTGTATCTAATTCTTTTCTAGAGACTTTTAGCTGGCTATGATTTTGAGTTCTGGGCTTCACCTATCTCATTCAGATGGGACCAATTTAACAGTGGGTGAGTGCTAAGAGAAGGGTAAACATTTATTTGTCTTTTTTCATTTTGTTTTTGTGATTCACATGTACAAAAGCACTCTAAAATTAATTCTTAGAATTGAGTCTAATTATCATTAGCTTATATCCATGAGAAATGAAGAAACTTATGAGATACTGACTGATCACATGACCCAAAATGGATAACCTACAAAATAATTTGCCTTCAGCAAGTGGGTTTAAATGTATATAAGGATTTCTGATGCTGATACATTATAGTTTCTACCATGGCCCCCACCCCCGACATTGTATATACTGCTGAATCTGACCAAGTACATGTACAGTATTGCTGCAATGAATAAATGTAATTTATAAAGCAATCCTTTGATGTCTAATGCAAAGAATGTTCTTCCAGGTTGCCAAAAAGTGATAAGCATTTGCCACAAAGTGATGTAAGGTTTGAATCCTGGCTGAGTCATAGCAAAGACTAATAAAAAGACTAACAGCTGCCTCACTTGGTGCTCAGCATTAAGAATTTAGTGTTAGGACTGGTTGGGTGGGACATGATGATACATGCATGAAGCCCAAGTGCTAGATATCACTATAATCTGCCACACTTCAGACATCATAGCAATATGACTGAAAAATGATTAAAGCTACATTAAAAATCCAAGATACACACACAAACAAACACACACCCAAAATTAATACTAATATTGGCATGTAGTTTCCACTAAAAGTCTTCAAATGGTTTTCTAGTGTGTTTTAATTGAAATTGGTGCCATTGTTGAATCCAGTATGGCTGCCATAGTGGTTAATTTCAATATTTTATTATTGCCAAAGAAAGTATTTCTACACTCAGAAGTTACAAAGAAGAAATGGTCTTACATTGAAAACATGGAGATTCTTTCCAGAAAGTAAAGCATCAGTGCTTTTGAGGGATTCCTGTTTACCAGTTACATTTGGATTAAGAAGAAACTTGACAAATGTTTCTCAGTTTCTCTTGAAATTTTTATTACTATTTTGATTTGTAATGAGCAGAAACAATGGGCTGTGTGATTCCAACCCCAAAATATGAATTATAATGCAAATAATAATAAAAGAAATTTGATTAATTAGGTAATATTTCATATTCCTTGGAAGGAACATCTTTGGAAAATCTTTACCACCATATGTAAAAAGGTATGACATTACTGACGATCTGACATTTAGGTCTCCATTTCGAGAAATTTGCATTCATCATTCATGGCAAATCATACATTAAGCCTATTAGGACATAACTTAACTTGCCAACAGAATGGGAAAGAATTAATTTCAGAGGTTAATTTCAAGCAATTTTAGAATATACTTGGACAGTTTAAGACCCCAATATTCAAGTATTACAAAACAAATGTTTGTTTTTTTTAAATATAAAAAATAAGTTCACTAGATTTCTTGTATCCAGTTATGACTACACACCAGGGAAAATGATTTTAATTTTGAATGAGTTGTGTTGGAAGCATTGACACCATTGTTACCATGGAAACCAGCTTAATCTTAATGTTGAATAAGTTGTGTTGGAAGCATTTACCCCATTGTAGATTGGAAAACAGATTCATACCTATTCACAAAGGTATAAAAAACACTGCATAAAGTTCCCTGCTACAGTTTGTTCATATTATAAATAATTAGCAGCAATATGACTCAGATGGCTCATTACAAAATTTATTTTTTTCTTAAGAATCTTTAGAGATTGTGTTTTTTTTTCACAACTATATATGACTACAACTGAATCTTAGTAAAGCCAAACTGATACACTTCCAAAGTTAGCATGGTCACGTTTTTTGAGACTTTTTATTACTGAAGCCGCATGGAGCGATGATGTCCACATCAATGCATGTATTTTTGTACCATAAACAGTCTCAATAGATTGAACAGGAACATGTTAGGACAAACATTTTGTTATCAATGAGATAATTAGGATAGTTTGTGACACAAATATCTACAATTAGCCATCTTAGGAGAAAAGTGTAGTGTGATTTCACTATAACATGATGATTTGGGTCCATAAAATAGGAATGTGTTATATATCAAACCATGCTATTGTGCTGATTTGGGCTGTATATCAATAGAAACTTGAGCACTCACACAAAGATGCAAGAGCTTGAAGCCTTAGCTTGCATTTTCTGCAGTTAATTCGTGTTTTGTTGAGTGTATGAGCATTAAATTTGATCTAAGAGGAGTTGATCTAATTACATTAAAAAAAACTTTTATATTTTCTGTAACAAGCTGTAATGACTAGTTGCTGTTATGGGGAAGTGGTGTAATTTCAGAAGTGATCATAATTAAAGATTTAACTGCACTTGCCACATTCCATCTTTAACAAAGAAAGGTGGCCTTATTAGCAAATAAATGAATAAATGTCCCAAAGCCAATAATTCATATTAATTCATAATTTCTATGATGTCAGAATTACATCAGCTGTGAGTCTGTGTCAGTATTAATAGTTTAACTCTTCATGCAAGTTCTTTTCACAAGGAAGATTTAAAAACTATTTAATGGTGTTATGACACTTTTTTTTACCAGTCCTAGACTATTCTGTACCAGTACTGTGTATTATAATAGTAAAGTATATATATGCTATGTGAAATTCACTGATAACTGAACAAAAAAAGTTGTTAATTTGCTTCAAAATGGTACAGATAATTGTTTTTTTTTATAATTTCAAATCCTGTTTATGATGAAATTTTCAATTCATTTGCAGTGGAAGCCGACGCACCATTGTACAGGCTGGAAGTTCAGAGCCTTTCAACTTTTCCATCAAGTCAATTCCAAGCAGCATCCTTGGGTATTTTTAATTTGATTACCAGGCATGGGGAATTATCAGTGTTTTATTGTATACAGTTCAGACTAGTTAATTACATGTAATCATGCATATAATTGTCATTATTCAGCCACTGAATTGAATTTGCCACATTAACCCTTTCATCACTTTGTAACTTTGTAGGCATAGAGTCCTTACCACTAAGTAACTTTGGAGTTGTAAAGCAAAATGACTTGTGGACTTCGAAACAACATAACTTTGTTAATGTTAAAGATATCTGGCTGCATTAGGTGTCAAAATCAAGGTTAAAAATCAAATTTTATGACTAATTCAATAAAATGTGCATATCTATTACAACTGTTAAAATGCAGGTACAAACAGGTAACACAACAGGTAAAATACAAGTAATAATTTTATTGCCTCTTACAAAACTTAGAAAGTTCTCAAAACTTGTTCAATTGACTCTAGATGGAATAGTGAATAATCACAGTAGAAACACAAGTCTTTCTTTCATGGTGTCCATACCATATAAGATTCTATAAAATGAACCAAAGTGATCTCCAAGATGAGATCTGTCCACACACCTATGTCGCCTCTGCCACGTTTGATCGTCAATTTGAAGTTCGTTAAATGGACAATTTTTCCAAAAACTTTATCTGAATAGAATATTTGAAAATATTCCGAAGCTTTCCTGGAGCCATCTAACACTCGGGTGTGCCCAACTCTGTCAGACAACTGAAACAAATCTTTTTGGTTTTCCGGCTTCGTCCAACAAAATCACGTGGAGCGTACAATTCCTCTGGTTCAAAACCTTCAAAGTCCTCTTCATTGTCATCACTGTCACCCACAAGTGCATTCCATTGTCTCTCCATATATCTTCTCTCATTTTCATCCAAATTTACCAGGTTGAAATTATTCAAATCTTTCGATAACTCTTCTCTGACATTTCTCCAAACGCCGCCATTTTGGATACAAATTTCAACATTCGGAAAACACGTTAAAAGTTCCTACTTTGTTCAATATTTCTAGTTGTATACAAGCTAAATTCAGGAGATCATCCAAATATAACATCTACATTACAAGGAAAAAAAATTAGAGGTACCATGAAAGTTATTTAGTCAGAACACTGCCCCAGACCAAAAAGTCGGTCCAAAGTGTTTACGGACTTACTTCCCCATGACCATTTTTATGGTCCGCAGTGATAAAAGGGTTAAAGAAATGAAGCAAAATTTCCAAATATCATAATCTTCATATTGCAAACACTCAATACTGTAGTAACATCTTCAGATATGTTTTGGGGGCCCTGAATAGCTGAGTGGTCTAAAGCACTCCATTATGGATCACTGCCATCTCACGTCTGTCTGTGTGGGTTCAAGTCTCAGATTCAGCCAGTTGTGGGTATGTGAGAAAGCTCGCCAGCAGCCTCGTGAGTCAGTGGTTCTTTTGGGGGTTTTCCCAGGTTCTTCCTACACCATTAATACTTGCAGCCATGAATAGTCTATTGTATGCTGACAGATGGCGTTAAACCCTACAAAAACAACAACAGATGTTTCCTATGAAATTAACTCTTGAATCCAATAATTCCAGATAGATGATAAATTTGTGCTCTTTTTTTTCACTGACTTGATAAGTCACAAGTGATAGCATCACATACATGCATGCAAACTTTTTGAAATGGAAAAACAGTTGAATTCAATACTTTGTGATGTTAAAGGTGATGGTGTTGAAATTTCATATCTAGGGTTGTTAATTCCCAGTTTTTTCTTCATCATTCATATCTTTTAAGAAGCAATGTCAGTAAAACATAATAATGCAGGCCTGATCAAATCTCATACCTGACATCTCAGACCTAATTTTCAAAGTAAAATTTACCAAGTTGTTGCTCTGAGACAGGAATATTCTTTATATAAAATAAAATTGGCAAGATAACTATTTCTCCAAAGCCAGATGTGGCAGCAGAAAACTTAAATATGACACAGCTAAGAGTCAGAGAAATTTTCAACCACATTGGGTTGACATTTATATATAACTTGAAATTTTTGATGGAAGAAAAAATGTTAAAAAAACCGCAACAAAATGAGAGCTTTTCTTTAACACAGCCTACATTCAGGCCCAGTATAGAAAACCAAAAGACATTGGACCAATATTGTTTGATGGAGATTAAACAAGGATGTGACAATACAATTGCATTTGTCAGGAAAATTGTTACCTCTTCTTTATCATATTTGTCTAATAATGCTTTGTTTTGCAGGAAGAGTGTCCTCCTGATGTTAGGCAAATCTCCAATATTGGCTTGAAACTTATGGGAAAGTATCCTTCTTCAGTAGGCAGCCCAATAAGCATGCCTACCACTTTATGTCCAAGCATGGCCTTCAGGCATGTAAGACAGTATACTTGGAGCTTAATTCTGATTTGACTGATATGTGTTTTCATCACTGCATGCTGCCTTGCCAATTCTTAACTGTCCTTCTATTCTTTCTTTACAGCCTTGTGGTAGGAAATCAGCTTTTTATATGGAACATGCAGAATACTGGCCATTCATTCTTTTGTATGAGAAACCTTGCAGAGATAATGATAACCAGTCCATCTGTTTTGCCAGCAAACTGGTCATCCAACCAACCATCAAGCATTCCTTCCAGGCCTCCTGTACAACCTTCCTTCCTGCCTTTCGGCCATGTGAACATGCACTATTGGTTGCCCAACCTTCAGGACAGATAGCAGTCTTGACATAATTGGCTTAATTGATAGTAAAATACCATCCAGCTTATATGGACAATGCTTCAATGTTGCTTGGTATTTTGTATGCAGTTATGGAAGCAGTGTGAAACACAGACCTACCCACCACCACTAGTACTGACTTGGAAAACCCCAATCTGATCCCACATTAAAAGGACAGAATTTAGTTTTACAGTGGAAGAAATATATACACTTTATGATGCAGCCAATTGCCAACCTCCATTTACAAACCGCAACTAAAAAGTTATGGCTTTGATAGATGTTGAAGATGAAGAAATTGAAGCATCTTAGCTTTTTTGACAAACTCTGAAATTTGCAAGATCTCTTGAGAAGGCTGAACCAACTGTCAGAATTTGTAAGGATGCCAATTTGTCCAGTTGGGGCATGGAGGTAAACCTGCTGCCTCACTTCACCATAAGTGGCAGCTGGAAATCCTAAGGAAAGCTTTTCATATAAGCCTCGTAGGCTTCAATTAATGCCTTTTGTTCTTGGTGAGAATTCTTAAAAAAATGTTTTGTAATGACAGACAATTCTTCATTCCTGAAACATGGAGGAACCATATCACCCAACATATGCATCCTAGTCCACGGATTTCTATGTGGATGTGAATGCTTAAGTGGTCATTTGGGATGGAATTTGTGACTACACTTTTTCTTCCAACTGTAATGATTTTAAGAGTCGTTCAGAAAATTGGGGACCAGAATTGTAAAGTCAGATGGGACTTGTTATTGGTGAATTATCTGCTTGAACTGGTGATAAATATCCCCATGAAGGTCCTGTCAAAATTCAGTCTGCTTCAGCTATCCTGTTGCAGTTGTTTCAATCAATACACCCATCATTCATCACACCCAACTCTTGTCAGGAGAGCCATATGTAGAAAGGAGTTTCAACTGTGAGTCATGGAGAGAATCACATGAGACCCTTGATTTTGAAAACTTTTGAAAGTAAGTGATGGGTTTTCAGAGTCTAGCTCAAAGATAACATCATTCCCTTGAATCCCACTCTATAATTTATCAGATGGCTAACTGTTATCTCTGGCTTTTTGAGTAAAAAGGTTAGCTTACTAACAGGGAATATTGCTCCATGATTTCTGACACAGTCATACATTATGGTGTGAATATAGGTCACAACAAGGATCCATCAGACTTATAGATCATCTTTGACCTGCATAGGCCTAAACCACTCACCCTGTTGCCAAAATGGAATCTTTCATGGATTTTGTTTTGGTTCAAGTTTGAGTAGTTTGAACCATTAGCTAGAACCTCTTTTAAATATTTGCTCCTCAAAACATGATTTCTGATTGCTCTATCCTCAGCATTCATAGTAATTTAATTGCACACCCTTTCAGTGGATCCAAACTAGCTCCAGTTCAGATTGGATGGTTCCATGGTGTTAATAGCTAAGAACAGATTACCATCTGTAGGCAAAGGTCTTGTTGAAGCTCTATCCTAGATAATTTCATAGAGAGACACAGCAAGACCCAGTCATTGCTTTCAAAATTTATTTGAAATGCATGGAGCAGAGCTGTGTATCCAAACTTATTTTTCCGCCATTTAAGGCAGGACAAAAGGATATAACCATTCAGGCTTTGGCCTGATAGCTGAAGTGGTACTTAGCATGGTCTGAATTATCAGAGGACATGTTACACCTTGAAAGAACTTACACTCCCAAGATTAGAAAGAACTTACACTCCTAAGATTAGAGCAATCTCAGTGTCTTGCCTTCAACCTAACATTTAGGTCCAATACATGATAGAAGCTGTTGGCTGCCATGCAGTCAGCCTCTGCATGACAGAGGCATGAATTGAGTCAGGTGGGCTAGTAGCTGTGGTCCAGATGGCCACCAAACCCATTTGAAGTTGGTACAACCTCATAGGCATGAGTTTGTGCATCTGTTGGAGTCATCAAATTTGATTTGCACTCTAATGGAAAGTTATCCATTATAGCTATCTGAGTGTTGTAGTTACAGGTCAATTGACCATTGTTGTGCCACCATCTTAAGGATATTATTTTTTCAAAGGAACCTGATGGTAGAGGTTGAATGCTTATGTCTTTACTCCTACCCATTGTCCTAATGTTAGAATGATTGGGGAATGTATTGAGGGGAAAATGCAACTTTTGGGGTAAATTATGTTTCTCTGAGAATAATTCCCTGATCAAATTACTAGTAAACCCTCCCACACCTCACTTTAGATGCAAACATCAGTATTGCACAGCTTAAACTAATTCTACCTAATGAGAATTAATAGGGAAGTAATAGAGTGGTTAAAGGGAGGGGATGGGAAGAGTGGTTAAAGAGAGGGGATGGGAAGAGTGGTTAAAGGGAGGGGATGGGAAGAGTGGTTAAAGGGAGGGGATGGGAAGAGTGGTTTAAAGGAGATGATGGGTTAAGTCGGTAAAAGGGGTTTGCTGGGTATTTTTTCTTTTCATCTATATGATAATTAGACATGAAAGATAGTTTGTTTTTCTGGAATTGCTGGTTTTGAGAGGCAATGCAGCTTATAGTCCTAATATTAATGTGGTTGGTTCAGTTTTCTCTGAGAAACATCATTTACAAAAGAAATTTGCTTTCTAAACTCAAACACAATCATTTTTTTACAAACTAGTAATTATTTATATTGCTTTATCTGACCATTCTCCATTGTAAGTTTATAATTCTAAAACTTGGTTGAACTTTGCCCATTACTCTTTTGGAAATGACATTTTTTCCTATGTATTACAATTTGTAAACTTTTTCAAGACATAGCTTTAGAGGTATTTGAAAGTTGTAACATTTTCAGTATTGTAGTGGAGTGCCTTGTTTTAATTCATTTCAGATACATTGCAATCCACACTGTTGGCAGGCATCTCATATTCCCAGGGGCGTCAAGTCTTATGAATGCTCTCATAGGTGAGATAGAATTGTGCAGCCTCACATTAAATGAAGCTAGTTGTTTGTGACATATTTTCAGTTAGTTAGGTCATTGTACTTACATGCATCTATTATCTTCAAAACTTGGGAAATTTTTCTCATCTAACAATTCATGAGACTATCATTAAACTTCTTGATATCTGATCATTGATACTTATTCAGGTTTCATCAGAATGAGTGAATTTGCAGTTTTAAAAGGCTTGACCTGGCAGTTTTTAAGCCGTTCCAAACCAAAACTTTTTATGTATATATTCTATCACCACCAGGTTAGCCGCATTTATTTATTTTGGTGTAACCTGTATTTACTTTTTGCTTGTAATTGCCTGGGGAATAATATCTTGTTATTGTATTATCTCTGACATCGATGTCAGCATCCTACACATATGTAAGTATATAAATATGTACAGTCACACGGCATTTAAACATTCTTTCTTCATAGGTCATAGACAATAGCTTAAGCGCTTTTATAGAACATGCACACTGGGAAGAGGGTTGAGATGGCTAACTTTGTACATACATGTTCATTAGTTTTTGCACATTTGAAACTTGATGAGAAGATGCATCTTAATGAGTACTACACCTTGATAACATAATAGGGTCACTGTGACCCACATTTCATGCTTCATTGATTTGGGCTCAAGTTTAGTTTATGCTTGAATCATTAAATTAAATGATTCTATACATCTGTGTTAGTAGTTCACCAGTACAAAAAAGTCACTGTCCAGCATTTCACTTTTTGCTGGCTTAAGTTAAGTTTTTGCATCAAGTTTATAGCATATAGTTTTTTGCATGCTATATACATTTTGTTCTCTCTTGATAAGCAGAACTCATTCATTTCACTCATAGGCAGTTTTGGACCATATGCTATGCTTCACTGATTTTGATTAAATTTCATATTTTTTTAGTCTTCATTTCCCATGTACCATTCATGCTAGATTTGTTAAATTATAATGACATATGTCTCTACAAATCCTTTGCAGCGACCTAAGCTCAGTGTGACTTGGATTGAATCGTATTAGCTTTGGTTAAGTTTTGGCATTTGAGTCATGATCACATGAGTTTTTTGTCATACTGTATGCATTTTTTCCTAACTAGTATCATGAAACTTTTTTAGGGGCTGCATCTTGATACATACTTCACCCTTTTTACAAATAGGGGTCTCAGTGACCAATATTTCATGCTTCATTGAGCTCATATTTTGGATGCTGTTTACCATCAGATCATGAAATTTGATAATTGAATGCATTCTTGCAACCAAAGGTCACTCTGACCTACATATTGTGCTTTACTAACATTATCTGAGTATATGCATTTAGCTCATGACATTTCTGTGTTAGTTATTTTGTAGGTTATAAAGAAAGCCCCATTTGACTATTGCATTTGGAAGTATGAATAAGCATATTTATTTCATAAATAAGTAGTACAAAGACTGTTCTTTGAAAATTACAAACATAGTCACTGACTTTGACAATCATGACATCATATTATAGTTAAAAGCAATTGTTTACAACATTAACATTTATACAATACATTTTTAATATGTGAAAAATGTTAACTTTGTTTAACACTTCTGTGATTTATTTCAAATAACCTTTTCCTTTTAACATAATTTAATATAAGTTTTTATATTTTATTTGCAAAATGTCATATTAAATGAATTAAGTTTTAAGATCATGGGGGAAAATGACTGGTGGGGAAAAGTCCTATCTGATGGGGGGAAAAGTCCAGGGGTGGGGAAAATGTCCGGGGGGGAGGTGTCCTGATACCCTTTCAGAGATTGTTTACCTTGTAAATAAGGTAAATTATGCAAAAAAGCAAACAATTTCATTAGAAAAAGCTGTTTAGTGACATTTATTTCCAATATGATTATAAAATAGTTATTCAGCCATTAAACAGTGCTGCTCCCACTCCTTCCAGTCTTCTCATTGTCCAACTGGGATGGCACCCCTTCATTTTTCAGGGCACTCACTAAATCACACCATCACTTATAGTGCGGTCTGTGTTTCTGAACCCTCTTTTGTGCAAGTTATCAAGAGAGAGGTATACTTCTACACTATATGAAACTATTTATTTTTACCATCTTTGAACAAAACATAGTTTTGTATTTCTCCATTAGAACTTGAACCATCTACTTTTGCTATATGCCTTAAAAGTATGCTTCATTTTGCAGAACCATCTTTGATACAGGCGAGAGCTAAACTTGTGGAGGACGTAAGTTACCATCATGCTTCCAATATTACATGTTATTATTGCAGTGTGACTTTAAGCAAAACCTGAACAATTGTAATAAAGAACAAAGCTGCCAACCCTAATGATTTTGGCATGAAGTTCATGACTTTTATTTAGTGATTCATGGATTCACACTGCATGCAAACAAATCATGAATTCCCCAATTCTCATTTATTTTAAAACTTTAATAACATAACCGATTTCACGTTCATAATATCGGCAGTTGACAATACGGTCCAGTATTGTGTCATGATATTAGTAAAACTATAGCCAATTGAGATACTTGGCCGGGTAGCAAGCATTTTTAGTGTATTTTAATCTATATGTATAAGATTAGTTTTGCAAATGCTTTTGAGGGAAACTGGAACCTAACCGGAATTTTGTTTCATACATGCCCCACCAACACTGATTTGAAATGCCATGTGGCATCGATATTGAAAATGTCTTCACCACCAAAGAAAAAGAAATCTATTGCACAAAAAGTGAAGTTTAGTTTGGAACATACCAAAAAATTGGCCATGCATTCAACCATCAAACATCGATATACATCATGCTTTTGCACACAATGTGCCACAGATTTTAGCATTGGGCATGGTGGCAGAGAGGATGTGAGGAAGCACATTATGATTAACAAAATGCACATAGAGTTTGGGAAAATAAGAACTCATAGCAGATTTTAGCACTGGAATATTTTTAGCCATTGATGGAAGACCTGCAAGCTACCAACACTGAAGCATCGTTTGTGAGTTTCCATGTTGAACACAATCTTCCTGTATCAGCTGGAGACTATGCTAAACACTGTTCCAACAAATATTTGTGGACTTGAAGATCGCTTCATGAATTCATGTCAAAATTCTCTAATTTTTATCCCTATTTTCACTAATTGAGAGCCTGGAAGGTTGGCAGCTATGTAGAAAATATAGGTACATCAATCCCTCACACTAGTTAACTTGTAGAACTACTTATAATGTGGGGTAACTGTGGATCCTTTTTGTTTTTGTAAAAATGTCCCAAAATGGAATATTTGTTGACATTTTCACTCAAAATTGGCAAATGAAATCTTGATATATCACTTGTTTTATAATCAAAAAATTGTTATCATGATATTGGCAGCTTTTAATAAGAAATCACACATTTTGTTATATTTTCTTTATAAAAAAAAATATAATTCTCTGTACACTGTAAATAATTATAAATGACAAAATGTCGATCAGGTAAAATATTGTTTGATTGTTCAAATCACTCTCAGAAATGTTGCTTATTTCACATGTCCTAAGTAAGATGCTTTTGGCATTCTAATGTTTTTCCATATTATTCTAGTAATAATACCCTCAGTACCCACTGAAAATTTAGTGACTGTAAAAGTACTTGTTAGAGTTTAGACATGTGTGCTGTTATTTATCTAGTCAGGCACAGTCCTATTATATTCTTCCTCTTCTTGGTTGATAGAGCAAATAATAGCTATTTCTATTGGAATTTGGGAGTCATCTTAGCTCCATGATTAGCAAGCCAGACTCACTGTGGAAATAGTGTTGGTCTGAATCCTATGATCGGACAAGCCTGGATCAGCTAACATGGTGTCCTTAGTCAAGGCACTTTGCTCCAATTTACTCATCACTAAACTTGCTTGTTGTGCAGTGCCATAAACCACCAAACCAAAACAAGTTTATTGGAATACAGGTTTAATGCAGCTCTATCATTAGTACAGTATATTAATTGATTTATTTCCAGAATTTTTAGGGTAGTTATTGTCATCCCCTTCACATCCAGGTTATTGTGGACACCTATCATCATCTATATATGTGTGTGTGTGTGTGTGTGTGTGTGTGTGTGTGTGTATATATATATATATATATATATATATATATATATATATATATATATATATATATATATATATATATATATATTGAATTGGAGGGTACATCAAATAATAATAATATATGATGAATCCATAAAACACTCTTCAGAGGTCTCATGCCATTCATTCTCATCAGTATTGTATTTCAGAGGTCTTGCACCATTGTTGGGGTTTTTCTTATTCCTTTCAATTACAAAGACTTTTCCTTTCTGGGAAGATTTAATGTCACAGAGTGTAGGTATGTGTGGACATAACAAATCCACATTGGACACACACCTCACTTGCCACCCATTTATGAATTTGTCCATTTTGTTACCTATGGTCTAACAATTTCTTTTTCCTTTGCAAAAAGTTGGCCTATATAGAGTAGGAAGAAAGGCCCTTTTTTTCCCTCATCTTTTTTAACTCAGGAGGGTATGGAAACCTTCAAGTCCATCAGAATTCAGAAGAAGACTTCTCAGTCCCAAAAGCATGTGGAATCCTTCTCTGTGTCCATTAGGGCTCAGGAGAAGAGCAGACCTCAGTATCTAGATGGTATGTGATCTTTTTCTCAAAGAAAAAAAACCTCAGTGATGGTCAGTCAAACATAGAGCAAATGAAAGCTTGATCCAGATTCCCTCCAAATAGAGGAAAAAGATGTAAACGAGAGCACTATCCAGCTAGAGTGAGAGCTCTACCTTTTCAGGATCCATAGTCCAGTGATGGTAACATGTAGATCATGCCATCCTGGTAGGGAAGAACAGCAGTCAGGTTCTATAAGTTCTTTGGAGAATCTCTCCATCCGATTGGTCACTAGATAGTCAGCACTGTGTTTCTCCTAATCACTACAAGATGTGGAGGCATTCATTTCAGATTTGTCCCAAGTCCTTCTGATCAGAGGACAACAAAGTTCTCTCCATTTTGAAGAGACTCAGGGCTGTATTCTGCCCATATCTCCTTTTCCTCCCCCATTTGGTCACAGTATATTTCCTTTCTCACTCCCATTTGGTCATGCTTGGGGAATAGTCTCACAGGTTTTTTGGGGGCCAGGCAACACAAGAGGTCATTTGTACACATCCTCCCACTATGCGGAGGAATACTGATGATTTCAGAGGGAGGACCAGGGTTTGCCTTCATATAAAGATACTGTATGAACCAGAAATTAAAGCTTGGATATTTGTCTCCATAGCATGCAAGTCTTGTTTGGCAGCCTTCTTCAGTTTTCTGAAAGAGAAATCCTTATCAACAGCTGTACTCCAGCTCTTTGTGAGGGCAGTTGCTAAGATGTTGGGGCATGCATTATCCACATTGCTGGGGCTATTTGTGGATTTTCTCCAATTCCACAGATATATTGCCCAGGACATATTAAAGGTCTTACTTGACCACTTTAAGAACTATGTGGCTGCCCCTTGGAGGCAGAGGCACTTATCAAAAGTTTTAATCCTCTTCTGGCTTCTCAGGACTAGAGGGACTGACAATACGATTCCTCACATTCACTCCTGGGCCATTGAAATCACTTTCATCCAGACCACCCTTTTGAGCCTTCTGCTGAATTAAGAATATACAGCCTGAACAGCCCAAGAAGTAACCTCCATTTGAGCCTTCCTCCTGCCCATCTTTACCTAAATGAGGCAGTAGAAGGGACCCTGAAAGGAGAGTCTAAGTTCCTCCCCATTCCGTAAGGATGGGATGAGCCCCATTAAATTGTTTCCTCTCCTGCCATGCATCCTCTTCCAGAGGGTCCTTGTAGGTGCTCAGGTAACCTTTTATAAAGTTGGTCAAGCATCATGGAAGATATTTCGGTTATTTCTTTTCTGAAGAAGTGACTACCAGCTTCATTTCCAGAGTACCTACCCCGACTCCCAAAGTTTCAAGGACACACATCCTTTTTCACCAGTGAGACTGGTTCGGATAAGGGAACAGGTAAACACCTGCTATGGAAGGGTGCAGTACAGAAGGTGGAAAATGACCAGTTTGTCCCCATCTATTCGATTTTCCAGATAATCAGAAGGCAGAAAATTTCAGCTAATCATCAACTCATTTCTTCAGGATGAACCAATCAGGATGGAGACTACTGCCTAAGGCAGGAATGCTATAAGGCACAGGTATTGGGCAGTCTCCATCAATCTTCAGGATGGATTTCTTTACATTTCTTTACAATGTTTCTTCTTCACTGGAAATGCCTTCAGTTTTGCCTGTATTGGGATTTTAACATTTTGAGTCCAACCTTTTTCTAATGTCCACTCCCAGGATTGTTACCAGAGTAATGGCAGTAGTTGCCACAAACTTGAGTGGATCCCCATCCTCCAGTATTTTGATAACTGGTTTTCCACAAGAATCTTAGGTACTTCACTTATTGCTGGCCCATGGTGACCTGTTTATGACTTAACTCCAAATTTAGAGATTGGAGTTAATCCCTTCTCAAGATTTGGTTTTTGTGTGGAGAAACTTCCTCTCTATCTAGATTGAGTTTGTGCCCCACTGTGCAGCATAGACAGAATCCTGCCTTTTTTGGTGTCACTTCAAGCCATGACCATATTGCTTGTATCTGTCCTTCCAGGGGACGTAGAGCACAGTAGCAGACCTGGTTCGTTTTGGAAGACATTATTTGTTTCCAGTTCTTCTTTTGGCATACAGGTGAGCATACAGGGATCTCCTTTCAGCTTGGATTTCTTTGGCATTAGGAGTTCATCACCACTTGATTTAGTGGAGCAGTCAGGATTAGATTCTGTCCATGATCCCAATGCATTATCCAAACCTTCTATCTGATGAATCAGATTTAGGCAAGATTTGGAGTACTCACATAGGGTCAAAATGGGTATTTCTTCAGGGATTTTGTACTCATAGGGTCAAAAGAGGTACTTCAGGTTTTTTTTACTCACATAGGGTCAAAAGGGGTAGTTCTTCAGAGATTTTGTACTCATAGGGTCAAAAGAGGTACTTCTTCAGGTTTTTTTTACTCACATAGGGTCAAAAGGGGTAGTTCTTCAGGAGTTTTGTACTCACATAGGGTCAAAAGGAGTACTTCTTCAGGGGTTTTGGTCCCAAGCAGAAGCTGTTCTTTACATGAACATTTTAGAAATTATGGCTGTATTCTTAGCCGTACATGTGTCTGTGAACCAAAAATGGAGTCATTGTGTGATGGTTTCCACCAACATGTTGGTGTTAGCATACTTCAGGTGATAAGAATCTCCTCTTCAAGGAAGTACAACATGCTCATTTCCTTTGTATGGATGTTTGGAATCTTCTTAAGTGGTAGCATACATGTTCATCATATCCCTGGCAAGACAAATATTTTGGCTGATACAAGAAGAAGCATGGTAATACATCCATAGTTTTTGTTCAAATTGTTGGGCAGGGTGGTGTTAGTGAGCTTTTTTGCATTAGACTGAACAACAATCTCCCCATTTTTCTCCCAGTATCAGATGAGGGCTTGTGTAGTAGTCATGTTCAGTTTATTGTGGGATTGTCTATTTTCTTGCCACTCTTCAGAATGACTCACAAGTGCTTTTTAAGGTATTGCTGAGCTTATTCTGATAGCCCTTCTGTAACCCTATTCCTCATAGTTTAACAGTCTACTCAGTTTGTTATTAGACTTAAGGCAAGACATAAGGTTGTCAGGATTTTGCATGTTCACCCCCTCATCACCACTTGACTCTCAAATATTGTACAAAAAGAACCACTCATTTCCAAACCACAAGGTGTTTTACATTGCCTGTTTATGTCTTTGATGCAAAAGTAAAGAAAAACTAAAATAAAAGAAACCTAAAGTTGACAAAGGGTCCACTTTTTCTTAAACTCAACACTTATGTTTTTCTGACCTTTTGTATAATGAAACCCATTTAGGGATATTTGGGTTTTTGATGCACAATATATAACATATTTTGAAAGCAATATTAGAATGTTGAAAAGATTGTCAAAGTTTTTATTTACTATGGCATTGTGGTTAGAGTGTCCGCATCAGATGCAGGATGTTGTGGGTTTGAACCCCGGTTGAGTCATACCAAAGACTTAAGAAATGGTACTAACAGCTACCTCGCTTGACGCTTAACATTAAGAGGTTCATTTTAGGACTGGTTGGCCTGGTGACAGTATAATATGACTGGGTGGGACATCATGCTACATGTCTGCAGCATGATGCCCCAGTGCTAGACATCCCTTTAAATTGCCACACTGCGGACATTGTAGTGATATGACTGAAAAATTGTTAAAGCTATGTTAAAAATCATAATCACATCATAATCACAATATTAAAACTTGGGTTGCAAGTTTGGATCCCTTCCATAAATGATTTCCAAAAATGTTTAGTAACTAAACAGTCTTAGAATAATTGTTTCTGTTCCATCCTTACAGGTGTATTTATCAGGATCATGTAATTAATCTTTTACAAAACTGGTTTGTAGCAAAAGTTCTTTGTAGAGATCTAAATTTAAAGCTGATCAGTTTTTTCCAGCATTACATGTAAAGTATTTCCACTTCAACTGAGGAAGGACCAACTGTTTAAACACGGTGAATCTCTTAATAGCAACCCACAGATTCTCCACCTTGACACTTGGTTCATCTCAAGCAATCAATCCATCAGCATGATTTTTCAACAAAAGTTTCTGCTGCGTCATCCATGCCACACTGTAGGTCTATGATGGAAAGTGGAGCATCTTTAGTAATTGGTGCTGCAGGATGTATGTTGATCCTAACTGTCCATCTCAATGTGTACTTGTTTACATTCATTTTATGTTGCAGTCCTGTCTTACATGCTCAGGTTCTTCAGCATCTGGTCATTGACTCAAATCCACATCTCTCCAATATTATCATTGGCTCTGATTGTTTCTGATCTGTATCAAACTTATTATTCCTTGATGGAATCTCTAAACTTGTTTTGTAGGCTTAGTCAAATCTCTCTGAACTGTTGATGAAGTTACTTTCTAGAACCTTACCCTTAAAATGGCCTTCGTATTCTCTATTAGTGCCCTTGCATAGAGGAGCTAGCTTCATGCCTTGTCGATAAAAATGTTGTGTTTATGATTAATGGTAATTCCCTCTATCCACTGGGTTTTGTTGCAAAAATACCAGTTACTATTCGTGGCTCTACTTTCTAAGATCCTCAGTCTCAGTTATAACTTCACTAGTGATGATCAAGTTAGGCTTTTCTGCCTGTATGGGTTTACCATTCTTTCTTGTTGCTTTTAAAGGGAGAAAAAGGGTAAGAAGTATCATTTCCTGCCTCTAAAGGACAATGCTTATATTTCAGCATCCACCCTTTTCATGTGGATTGTCTCAAAATCAAGAGAATTTATTAAGCTCTTACTAAGAGGGACATTTCCTTCATAAGTTCATTAAGTTGCTGCTGTTGGTGCTTTATTTGTCCATGTAACTCATTCATTATTGAAGAATTTTATGACAGCCACATTTTACTACTTTTTCTGACATTTGATCTATTTATTGAGAATTATTCCTAACAAGATTACAAAATGAGTGTTCAACCATTAAACACGCCCTAACACTTTTCCCTGTTAATGTCCATTCCTTTATTAATTTTTTAAAGGCTTCTTAGTAACTTACACCCTTATGATAAATTCAAAAATTTCTGACCCTGTTGTATACAAGTTATTGAGTTAAATTTTCATCAGAAAAGTTCATTAAATTTAGAAACTTCAAAAATGACATCTTGATCGCTCCTGTGGCCTAGAGGTTAAAGCGTCTGCTTGGATGCAGGAGATCATGTGTTTGACCCCTGACTGGGTCATACCAAAGACTTATAAAAATGGTACTTCTTGTATTTCAGAATTTCTACCATCAGTCAATGAAACTAAATTATTATCATAAATTTTATATTTCATTGTACAAAGAGTTATATCATCCAGTTTCATTAATAAAGCATCTAATTCCAATCAATTTTTTAAGGACAATAAATCCTTTGTATGATGGACAGACTAATTATATACCAGCATCCACCATCTGTACCTAAAATAAATGTGTTCAGAGTGGGAGATACTTTTTCAAAGCCCCTACCACACAGTTAGATAATAATTGGATTGATTTACATAAAATACTTAGAACAGTCTGTATTTCCTCCACCATATATATTGCATTAAAATTCTATCTTCAGTTCCCCCTTGAATTCTGGAATAGCTCTGATTATGAAACAGATACAAACATTAAATTTGATGTTGTTGTTGTTGTTGGGCTTAACGCCATTTTTCAGCACACGATAGGCTATTCATGGCAGCCAGTATTAATGGTGGAGGAAGAAACCGGGAAATCACCGGAAAGAACCGTCAACCCACGAGAAGCTACTGGCAAGCTTTCTCACATATCTACATTAGCCGAATCCTAGACTCAAACACACGCAGACAGAGGTGAGATGGCAGTGATCCGTAACGGACAATACTTTAGACCACTCGGCCACTCCGGGCCCCCATTAAATTTGAAATGATAATCAGTTAATATAAAGAAGCCAGATTATATATAGTATAATAGTCAATACTGCCTTTTTACAGCATGTTAATAAGTTTTAAAATATTTAATGTGTTTAGTTTTAAATTGTCAATAAAATGTAGTAACCAAAAATTTACATATTGAAATAGTACATGAATTAATGGTTTGTTTATTTTGTCTACTTCTTTCAGATAATACATATTCTTTGTAAGCAGATGAAATCAGGTATGTGTTATCCAGATGTCTTTTGAATATAAATTGGAAACACTAGAACTATCAAAGAGGCCAAACATTGCTGTATAATTAGTCCATCATATTATGTGTGCTGATAGAACTGTCTAAAGCACTGACTGTTACAGATCACTGCCATCTCACCTCTATCTGCATGAGTTTGAGTCCAGACACGGCTAATGTGGGTAAGTGAGAAAGCCTACCAGTAGCTTCTCATGGGTCGGTGGTTTTTCCTGAGGTTTTCCAGGGTTCTTCCTCTACCATTAATACTGGCTGCCATGTATAGCCTATTGTGCTGAAAAATGGCGTTAACCTCTATAACAACAAATTTATACTGTATTTATCTTAGAATGTCTAGAATTTTACTAATATGATGTGTTTGTTTCAATTTGAATAGCTTTGTATCAATTTATTTTTTGTAGAAAAATGGGCAGCGAGCCAAGCTTCTAACAGAGGACAACAATGAAATTGACACAATGTTCTTTGATCGGCGGGAAATAGCTGGCAAACTTGGGAAAACTTTAGTAAGCACAACACTGAGACACAATTTAATGAGATACGAGAATGTACCATGTACAAAATCTGTCCCTGACACCCAAAATTATTTTTTTGTAGTGTTCCTGGATCTAATTTCACTATACATGTCATATTTTCTTCATCATATTTGACAGTTTCATTCTTACCATGTTTATGAATGAATTTTTAACTAAAGCAAATATCAAGGATAAAAAAAATCAGTCATAATGACTCATTTTCACCTGATTAAGATTGTTTTCTTAAAGAATTTCCTCAAAATAAAATTTTTTTAATGAAACTTCATTTTGCATAAAATTATTTTCATGTGAGAATTTGATACAAAAAAGTTACTTTTCATCCTTCTTAAACTTTACTATGATTTTAATAGTATTTTGTTAAATTTATTACAAACAGGATAATGTAAATTCTTGATACAAGTGAAACATTTTGAGAATGTTTTAAAACTAGGGCCAGGAGCTCCACGTGAGTTTGTGGTATAGCCTTGTAACCTGTGTGTATCATTTCCTTTATCCATCAACATGTCATCTTAAACTTCTCAGAAACCTTTAGGCCAATTTGGATCAGTTTTGGTGGGAATGTGGTCTGCCAAAATTGAGTTCAGAATTTAACTTTTTTTCTGCCAGCTGCCTCCAACATGGTTAGCCACTTTTGATGTGGCTTGAATAGTATTGTTCCTTAGGGTATACTGTGCTTGAATTGTATTTTAGTTGACTGAACTAGCATTGGTGAGATATCTACAGATTATACTAGGGAGTCAATTGGCAGTTGGTAGAATATAGTAATCAAAAGATGCAGGTTTGATACCACCAATCATTTAGTTGCCTTTTTGTGTCCTCAGGAATAGGCACTTAGCTCCCATTTCCTTGACATGATAAAGCCAATGATGTGTTACAAATGTTGTTAAAGTGGATATGTGAGAAAGCTTGCCAGTAGCTTCTCGTGGGTCGGTGGTTCTTTCCGGTGATTTCCCGGTTTCTTCCTCCACCATTAATACTGGCTGCCATGAATAGCCTATCGTGTGCTGAAAAATGGCGTTAAGCCCAACAACAACAACAACAACAACAACAAATGTTAAAACCAGCAAAAACAAATAGGTATGTGTCCTCAGTGGCTGAGAGGCATAAAGAACTTGCCTGTAATGATCATTGCCATCCAACTAGTCTGCATAGATTCAAGGCTCAGATTTGGCCTGTTTGGGTATGTGAGAAAGCTTGCCAATAGTTTCCATGGTGGGTCAGTGGTTTTTCCTGGGTTTTTCCTCTACCACTTATACTGGCTGCCAATGTTAGACGTGTCCAATATCACCAATATAGATATTATACAGTGGTCCCCCTCTTGCAATATAAATATTATGCAGTGGTCCCCCTCTTGAACAACCCCCTGACCAGCTGCTACCTGCTTCTTACAGCCAAAATCCCTTGGCATTGACGATTTTGTATTCAAAAGCATCCCGCAAGAATGGCCACCCCTCAAATGTGACCAATGCATGCATATTAGTATAAAAATGTAAAATGTTCCCCACACAAATGGCCACTTTTTATTTCAAATGTGTCCAGAACTAATAATTAATTCATATTGTAAGATAAGTAATCAGATTATCTCTTCCATCAATAACTGTCTCCCGATGTCAGGTATCCATTACTGAAAGAAGTGATGGCTAAGGTACATGTAACACTAAGATTAATATTATATCATTATCTATAAGAGCCAATATTTACCGGAAATAGGCTCAACAATGTTGTGATAGAGTTTTGGGCTTCACACATCTGTCAAGTTCTTCTCTTTGATGATTACAACTGGACATAATATGTCAAGATCATAACTTGGTCAGCATAGGCTAAATATAGATTTTGTAGATTAACACACACACACATACACACACACAATTAATCTTGAACAAAACGGGGTACCAGACAAAGACCGAAAAATCATATGACAGTATGTCTATTGCTTCCTTTATGAAGAAGGTGTTTCATCCAGTCTACAAAAGTTTCATCTTATTAATTAAATTGCACATAGCAACATTCAAATAAATCATTACTAAACATTAACATGTCATCACGTAAATGGAGACCTATTACTTTAGAAGAAAGTTGGTTATTTTACTCAACAACATGAAGGGGTGGTAGAGGGGGAACTTTTCAAACAATTTTATGCAGAAAAAACTCAAATAAAATTTTTTATAACTGATAAGGAGATTATTCAGCAGCTGTGGGAAAATAGAGCAAATGGAAAAAGAATTATGTATGTACCAAGATTTAAGCTGTTTTTCAATGGTTTTGCAATGTGCATGACAACAGTACCTGCTCCCATATCATGCTTACATCAAGAATAAGAACTATAATGTATATTCAGTTGAAATAATACTGTTCTTCAAACAAGAACCATTTAATAATTAATGTTACTATTAAATGATGATATTAAATGCTTCGAAGTATGTAGCTTTCTTAATATGTACATTACATATACTTCTCACAAAAAATTTAATCACCCTCTACAAAGGCCATCGGTCTTTTAAGGCCACTTTGGCAGTGCAGAATTGTTGGTCGTATGAGAGGAAGACCACTGTAGGTGGAATTTTTCCTGACTTCTGTGCCTTTCAACCCAAGCACCTGTCTAATTTCCATATTTGTCCTTGTAGACCAATGTATTGCACATGAGCGATATCAGGCTTGGAAATAAATGAATTTTGATTAAATAATTTTAAATGGAGCAACAAGTAACAACTTTGTACAGTTATGACTGCTTCTCCATTAGGGCAGCTTCCATGTCAGTGTATATACATTAATTGACTGAATCATTGTATATCCATTAATCCACTGAATGCATTGTAAACAGTTTCAGTTTGACTAATGAGTTTTTCTGTTTTTTATCTTTAATTTTTTTATCTTCAGATCTCTCATAATGAAAAAAAAAGATTATGATTTGGATACAATTATGATAACACCTAATTATGTTAAGTTCTCTCTTTCAGGTCATTAGCTGTGAAGGTAATGCTGGATACTATGAGATTGGGTCAACAGTCACACCTCTTGATGCTGGGTACTCAGTGCTTGGCTGGAACCACCCAGGCTTTGCTGGAAGCTCTGTAAGTAATTCTCTTTGATGTCAGTATTGTTTTCTTTGAAAGCATTCAGGAAAACATTGGCATAACTTTGTGATGATGTTATTGTTTCTGTCCTAAGGTATCAAAATTCAGTTTTTGACTCCATTTTATTGTAGTGGATGTACATTCATGCAGTTCATGGGTACATTCATTTTGATGATTATAGATTAACCTATGAAAAGTAGGTCACATTGACAGACCTAAAAAGCAGGAAGGTATTCTATAGAATTCTTATAAATAATTAGATCCTGGTAGATGCATTCATACTCATTGAACAATGTATCATTTTTTTTACACTTTATTCATTGGAATGAGCATTTATGGTTACTCCTGGTGATCATTATGCCCATATTCTTTGAAGGGTATTCATGGTGACCCCAGCTTTGGTTATGTCCATATTCATTGGAATGGACATGCCAGATAACACTAGCCTGTGGTTATGTCCATATTCATTGGAATGGACATGCCAGATAACACTAGCCTGTGGTTATGTCCATATTCATTGGAATGGACATGCCAGATAACACTAGTATGTAGTTATGTCCATATTCATTGGAATGGACATGCCAGATAGCACTAGCCTGAGGTTATGTCCATATTCATTGGAATGGACATGCCAGATAACACTAGCCTGTGGTTATGTCCATATTCATTGGAATGGACATGCCAGATAACACTAGCCTGTGGTTATGTCCATATTCATTGGAATGGACATGCCAGATAACACTAGTATGTAGTTATGTCCATATTCATTGGAATGGACATGCTAGATAGCACTAGCTTGAAGTTATGTCCATATTCATTGGAATGGACATGCCAGATAACACTAGTCTGTGGTTATGTCCATATTCATTGGAATGGACATGCAAGATAGCACTAGCCTGAGGTTATGTCCATATTCATTGGAATGGACATGCCAGATAACACTAGCTATGTCCATGTTCATTAGAAGGGACATGTCTGGTGATTCAGGCTGTTGTGTCTGTTCTGTGTGTCACACATTTTGTTTGTGCTTAACAACTTTTAGAGGATTTTGTAGATTTATTATGTGTTAAGCCTGCAAAGATGAAGACTTAAGTCCTGTTTGATTTCTCCTTTCATCAGTCAACATTAGACTAAATAATGGCCCTTGTTTGTCTCAAGTCTGCCTTTGTGCCTTAATCAATGGTTTCTTCAAATTATATAGGCGGGGGCATTCTCCTTGTCTAAACACATTTCTGGTTACACAATGAAATGTTACTTGCTGTTTTGTATGCTCACAGAATGTTGTTATTCAGTTTTGAGAAAAATATGTTCTGTGTCATCTAAATTGTTATTCATGATGCAGACAATACAAATTGATTTCTCTCTGCTTGATGTAGACCAGCATGTTGTTTAATTTCATTTGGTGATCATTGAAACCAGTAGTAATTAAAAGCAGCTGTGTGGCTAGCTAACGTGTACAAATTATAACATTGTAGTCATCCATCTTTATTATATCAATATCTTTTGTTACATTGTTGCAATGATCCAGCCTTGTACATTTGAAATTGAGCTGATTACTTAAGAAAATAATGTCTGTGTAATATTAAGTATTTTTTTATAATAATAATTATCAAACATGAATAGATCCAGGTGTAGAAATTAAAATAGATTTGTATTTTTAATCAGTTTTTGGGTACAAGTACCTACTATTGCAATTTGTGGCATGTCCTTTCATACAAATTGATTTCCAGAGTCTTAGAAAGATTGTGTTCAAAAAGGTTAGATGAAAAAAGGGCATATTTACCTCCCTTGAGACCAAAAAATATGAACTGCTCCAGTGACCTAGTGGTTAAAGCGTCCGCCTCAGATGCAGGAGGTCGTGAGTTCAGTCCCTGATCTAGTCATACCAAAGACTTACAAAAATGGTTACTAACAGCTGCCTTACTTGATGCTCAGCATTAAGAGGTTAGTGTTAGGACTGGTCAGCCTGGTGTCAAGATAATGTGACTGGGTGGGACAATATTCTACATGTCTGTAGCATGATGCTCCAGTGCTAGACATCACTATAAACTGTCACACTGCAGACATTGTAGTGATATGACTGAAAAATTGTTAAAGTTGCATTAAAAATCATAATCACATCACATAATCACATCATTATATATGTCTCTATGATCAGTTGATCTTACATTTTAGTACATAATTGAACAGTAACTACATGATGAGAAAGATGTACATGCTGCATTAATTGATATGAAATGTGTTTTTTTTTTAAAAAAATTTATTCATTAGAAATTAAATTTTAAAAGTTATAATGAAAATATGCCAAACACAGGTTTCTATGAATGACATGTACTGTTGAAGTTGCATAAATTTCATTATGTGAATTTGATATTTTATTTGTAGTATAACTGTAAAGATATTGTATTCTTCAGTTACAATGCAGTGTAAATTTTCATGGTGACATGTAACAGTGCAACATGGTATTTATGGCACATCTTTAAGGAATAATAAAAACATGTTATATTACAGGGAGTTCCTTACCCTGACCAGGAACAGAAGGCAATTGATACTGTCATGCAGTACGCCATAAACAAACTGGGGTTTACCCCAGACAACATTGTTTTGTTTGCCTGGTCAATAGGGGGATACTCAGCCACGTGGGCAGCCATGAATTACCCAGATGTCAAATATGTGGTAAGTTTGTTACAAGGGTGAGCTTTGAAATTAATGTGAAATCATATGGCATTACCCATGGTATATGTTGCATGTTGGTTAATTTTGTGTTTGGGCCAGTTTGAGGGATCTTTTATGGGATATTCTGTGTTTTCCAAACAAATTTCTGGTTTTAAGACTAGAAATATGTACATGTAGCTGATGTCTGTGTGTAATGTTTTCCTGAATATTAGTTGCTACTTTGAACAAAACCATTCTTTTGCATTTAAAACCATTATTTCACCAACAGAACTTAATTCTGGACTCTAACTTAAGTCTACAATCCTGTGTTCTGATTGGCTCATATTGAAATTTGACTAAATGTAGATGTATCCTTAAAAATAGATGAACAGGTAATGTCAGTTTCACTACATAAGTAAAAGGACACAAATGAGTAATTAACAGAATTAGTAATGTGTGGAAGTAAATGCAATAATAATGAAATATTTACCTTTATTAAATGTGTATTCTAGGTAAGGGAAGTCATTTCATGACATACCATAAAATGGTTTGAGTTAATATAACTTTTATTACTTTTGTATTAGTATTACTTTTGAATATGTTCCCTGATCCCAAAGACAAAAATTTTTCTGCCTATATTATATAGACAAAGGGCAATAACTCTTGCCCATTATATCCCATTGTCACATAAAGGTGGTACTTGTTTTAAGCTGAGTAGAACATCATTTAATGGTATACACACATTACTGGGAGGAAGGAAGAGCATTAAAGTAGTTTGATTGGGTAAGTATTCGAGGAGAAAAATAATCACTGAAGATCTGTTTTGAATATGTTCCTGATCACATTAACTTTATCCTAATATTGGTGGCGCTCACCAGTTATTATGTACTTTTGAGAGAGTGATGTATGTAAGGTGAAGTTGTTTGCATTTTAAACATGCACAGTGGAGAGAATGTTGGCATACCTATATACTACTTTCATGTAATGTGGATGAAATTTCTTTGGATATTGTACTTTTGAAAATTTAAAATGAGCTTAGGACACTGCGAACTAAAATGGCTGCTCCCTTGTGCTCCAAAAATCAACCAAAATTTGTCTAAAGTACACTATTCTTGGCAGCTATTAAAATATGGAAAATGAATTTTGCCAAACTAGATAATACCAGCTTCTAAAAGTGCAATGACTGAATTACCAAATACATAAAATGTAAAAAAAGTTATCGGCTCTTTTTTTTACAATTTACCTTTGAAGTTCGAGAAGTGAAAATGAGTAAGTAGAGCTAGCACTTTTTTGAAAGGTTCACATCTGCAGTAAGGTCAAGCTGTATACTCTCTAACCCATATTACACCCATCAATCATACATCAAAATAAAGGGAATTAAAGGTTCTTTGAACAATACCTAAGATATACAAAGTCTCTTTTAAAACACCAGTATAACTAGTGAGGAAACCCGGGGTAACTCTTTTTCTTTAAAATTTTAACCCTATGCTAAATACGAAACTGTAGAGCGCCACCTTAAAAACAAATATAAACATATATGAAATTATTTTTCTTATTTTTATATTATTATGTATGATCTTCTGAGTAAAATGGTACATTAACAATGATTTTATTCATGAAAATAAGCTAATTATGCTTATTTTTGCTCTAGCATACCTACTTTGCTATGAGGCATTTTTGGGTGAGTAGTGACCTTCATTATGGGGAAATTAGAAGTCTTAGAATATAGAAATAAAGTCAATTAAATTGATAAATGTTGCAATAAATAACAGAAATACATAGTGAAAATGTTTCATTTCATTTATTTGCAATGAAATTAAAAAATAAATGATAACAAAGCAAATTTGCTTTCTTCCATATCAAAAAATTAGTTAATATTTTACCCTTTGACCTTTGACCTTTATGAACCTCACCTGTAATATCCCTTTTATAATTGTAAAATTTATTGTTGACATTTTAGGAATAAATATGGTTAGTTTCATGTTCCTGTCTATCAGCATAACACTGGTTGCTATGTTGACAAAATGCAATGCACATTTTTAAAATTGTTCACTTTTTATCATAAGGAGGGGGGGCTGTACCGGTTTAAGACTCTGACTCTAATAAATGCTGTTCTGAGGGGGAAAATATAGGACAATTATTACAAAGGACTGTTTTGATGCTTGCAACTTAAATATTTCAGCCATACAATCAAAACTAAATCATTCAATAATAATTTCTATATACTCTTTATGGTGGCGCTCACCAGTTATTATGTACTTTTGAGAGAGTGATGTATGTAAGGTGAAGTTGTTTGCATTTTAAACATGCACAGTGGAGAGAATGTTGGCATACCTATATACTACTTTCATGTAATGTGGATGAAATTTCTTTGGATATTGTACTTTTGAAAATTTAAAATGAGCTTAGGACACTGCGAACTAAAATGGCTGCTCCCTTGTGCTCCAAAAATCAACCAAAATTTGTCTAAAGTACACTATTCTTGGCAGCTATTAAAATATGGAAAATGAATTTTGCCAAACTAGATAATACCAGCTTCTAAAAGTGCAATGACTGAATTACCAAATACATAAAATGTAAAAAAAGTTATCGGCTCTTTTTTTTACAATTTACCTTTGAAGTTCGAGAAGTGAAAATGAGTAAGTAGAGCTAGCACTTTTTTGAAAGGTTCACATCTGCAGTAAGGTCAAGCTGTATACTCTCTAACCCATATTACACCCATCAATCATACATCAAAATAAAGGGAATTAAAGGTTCTTTGAACAATACCTAAGATATACAAAGTCTCTTTTAAAACACCAGTATAACTAGTGAGGAAACCCGGGGAAACTCTTTTTCTTTAAAATTTTAACCCTATGCTAAATACGAAACTGTAGAGCGCCACCATTATAAAGTACAAAGCTTCCAGACTGCTTGTAGAGAAAATGCTTCATGGCAGAACTGAAACAATAACTGTTAATTTCATGGGAGTTGGTGCCAATCCAAGTATCAAGGGGAGGTCATTCTAACTTCCACATATGTGGGCAGGTAACTCTTAGCTTATTGGCTAAAAAGTTTTAATCTGTGAGGGCTGGATACTAATAGTTTTTCTGAGTTACTATGATCATGTAAGTATTATCAAAGAAACATTTTAGTAGAAAATATGGTTTCATAGTCATATTATTTGATTTTTCAACATGATTAAACAAGTACAGAACTTAGATTTGCTTTTATAGTTGGCATGTTTTTGAAGAAATGTTAACATCCTAAACTCCAGTGATCTTAACAAATGATATGAATTTGGTGATGCTATCAGTAAATTAATGATAGAATTGTGGCAGACAATTACTTTGTTCAACTCCTGATAGGAAACTTTCAGGAACCTATGCAAGTCATATTTATACCAAAAAATTTAAATAGAGACATTCTTTGTATGCCTGTACTTGTTAGGATGGCCAAAACTGATGTTATGCTTGGAAATAAAAGTGCAGTTACAAAGCCAAACCAGGTCGATAGTGTGACAAAGGATAGATATGTTCACTTTGTATGACTCTTTTGACACTTTTTCCACAATTCTAAACACACTTAAATATTCTTGCAAAAACATTTGGGAGTTATCACTTACTTCATATAAGTTACAAAAGAAAACCTCCCTTTGCTTTTTCATTCTGCTGGTATTTAATAAAGGTGGCTTTTTCATCCTTGTATGTAATAAAAGTATTATTTATTGCTTCATATTTCCTCTGCATTTTCATCCTGCTGGTATGTAATGAAGGTGGACTAGTTATTGCTTTTTCATCCCCCTCATATGTAATACAGGGGGTATAACTCATGCTTCATTCACGTTACCAAACAAAGTGTCTGCTTTTTCATCAATCAAGACTCTAAAACCATTTAAAATATTTCAGCCAAACACAGTGCAAGTGCCCAACAAGTTGCATAAAATCGCCATTTACTTTGAATTTTATGCATTTAGTATTTGTAATAATGCTATAATTGGGATTTAAAAAACAACACAAATGCCGATAATTCCATGCAACTAGTTTCGCATATAATATATGTTGCTTCAGGCACAAAATGTTTTAAAAACATTTTGTGCCTGAAGAAACATATATTATATGCGAAACTAGTTGCACGGAATTATCGGCGTTTGTGTTGTTTTTTTAATTCAAATTCTTTAATTATTCAACAACGTAATGGCATCAAATTATGATCCGCCGAATCTACGTTTTTGTGACATAGGATACTTAAACTATCTGAAAAGCAAATGAAGAGTAGCCTGCATAGCAGCTTTTTGAATAAATGCGTTGAAGAAGGAATCGAATCCCATGGTTTACGATTAAAACTGAAATTATATATAGGAAGGGAAAATGAAGAGTTCCAACAGTCAATTGACAATTTATTGCACAAAGTCTCACTAAACATTTGTGAGCGATTATCAGAGGAACAACAAAAGAGATCTCTAAAATTTGGAAAAGAGATGGAAAATGTTCGGGATGAACTAAAGAAAAAACTTGATGTACAAACCCTTTTCAGCTTCGATGAAGAAGTATACAAGAAAACAGAGTCAATGAAAAATAATATACTTCAGAAGCGAACTAAAAAACTGAACAATTTACACAAGAATAAAAAAGAAAGAAGTCCAAAAGTTGAAGAAAATGGAGAACATCATATAATCCATAAACAACCGAAAAAACAGCAGCAGATAAGCAACAGATTTTTACATCAACAGAACAAGGAACGGCAAGAAGGGAAGTATTCAAAACCCAAAGAAACAACTGCAAGAAAGATGAATACACATATAACACCTCCAAAAACACCAGTAACCCAAAGAGTCAACATAAACAGAAATTTTAAAAATTCCAACAGGAATCAACATATGGAACAACAGCAAACAAACTTGACTCCCCAGGGCACAACGAAGAGGATGTACGCAGAAGCCGTAAAATTGGGGGAATCCGAAACAATAACCATGAGAAAGACATTAACAAACATAGTAAAGATTCAACAAGGACTAATAGAAACGACATCTCAAGAAAGAAAAATAGGAGATTTAAAAGATTCAAAAATAGAAGAAAGTGGAAGGTCGAAAAAAAGCAAAGAAAACAAATTAAGAGAGGTAAAGAAACCGTATTGAACCTCTTGTGTAGAAAATTAACTGATAATGACTAGGGAAAGGGTTAAAATTCTGTCCAAAACCGAAATATCACAATAAAATTAAATTAGCTGGAGAAATTTTTAACTTTTCTAGACGCTTAAGATTAAAAGAATTTTTTTATGATAAATCATACAACACTGAAGAGGTTAAATTGGATTCTTTTCATTCTAAAAAAAATGGGTTTTTTTAACAGAAGTAAATCATCTTTTACACCACCTAATGGACATTCTAAAAAAATTGGTTATTTTAACAGAAGTAAATCATTTTTTACACCACTTAATGGAAGTGATTCCTATTTAGATATTTATATTGACGCAATCACGAAAGAGATATTACATCAGAATCATCGAAAGCGATATTATAGTAATATTTCTAAGGACGAAATTAAGTCTTTATATAATCTAATGAATGACGACAGTATAGCGATTAAAAAGGCTGATAAATCAAACAATATTATATTATGAATCAAGAAGATTATGTTAAAGAAGTTGAACGTCAATTAAATGAAGAAAAATACTATAAACATATTAAAGAAGACCCGTCAGTGGAAATTAAATCAAAAATTTCAACATGCATTAATGAGATCGCTAAAACTAATACTTGCATATATGAAGAATTTGATACTTTCCCTCTTAACATACGCACACCTCAATTCTACATATTACCCAAAACTCATAAAAATCCTGATTATAATTTACCTTTAAATTATCCAGGGCGACCAATTATATCAGGTTGTAATTCATATACTGAAAATATATCCAAATTTATTGATAGTGTTTTACAACCTTTGATGAAATCACTTCCTTCATACATTAAAGACACCACTGATTCCATCAAAAAGTTGAAGTCTATTCCACAGCTATCTGATAACTCAATGTTGGTATCATTAGATGTAACATCACTGTATACCAACATTCCGCATACAGATGGTATTGAAGCGTGTAAATATTTTCTTGATAACAATCCTAATAACAGCACATTGTCCAGTGAAGATATTTGTAAAATAATAAAACTTATCCTGGAAAATAATTATTTTCAATTTAATAATAAAAATTACATCCAAGTAATGGGTACAGCAATGGGTAGTCCTATGGCTCCTTCATACGCTTCTCTTTTCATAGGTAAATTAGAAAAAGATTTCCTTAACAAAGAAAAGTTTAATCCATCAGTCTGGTTTAGATATTTAGATGACATATTTATGATCTGGAACCATTCAACTGAAGAACTGGAGAAATTCATTCATCACCTAAATCATTTTCATCCGACAATTAAATTTATTTATACTGCATCAAATACGCATGTTTCATTTTTAGATGTAAATGTAATTAAACATATTGATAACACTATTTCTACGAATATTCATGTCAAAGAAACTAATATCCACCAGTATGTAGAATATTCTTCATGCCATCCAATGTCATGTAAAAACGGTATACCATATAGCCAGGCAAAAGATACTGACGCATTATTTCAGATGATTGTCAATTACAAAATTCGTTGAATGATTTAAAAACATATTTCCAAAACAGAAATTATCCAGTACATATCATTGATTCTGCGCTGAACAAAACCCGTAATCTTACTCAAAATGAGGCTTTAAATACAGCAAATTGTACAATGGAGAAAAATATAGTTCATTTTACAATACAATACAATCCTTCATTACCTAATATAGGTCTTATAATTAATAAATATTGGAGTCTCCTAAGCTTATCAAATAAAAACAGCGTAAAATCCCTTTACAACAATAAGCCTATTGTTGCTTATAAGAGACCCAAGAATTTGCAAGATTTTTTAATTAGAACTAAACATACAGAAAAAAATAAAAAAGGACAATTCTTGTCATCTAAATGTAATTGACATTAATGCTCTCAATGTGCAAACATAAGAGAAAGTAGTTCTTTTAGTAGCACTAACACAAGAGACATTTTCCCTACGTTATAACACTAACTGCATATCAACTAACGTGGTTTATTTGATAACCTGTCAAAAATGTAACATGCAATATGTTGGACAAACACTTCAACAAGTTTCTAAAAGAATGAATAATCATCGCTTTCATATTAAAAATTATAAAGATCCTCAGTTTTTGTCTAATATTTCTACACATTTAACACCCATAATCACTGTCTACTCAATTTTTCTTTCATGCCAATAGATATTGTGCATGGAGACATGAACAGACTTATAAGAGACTTATTGGATTTATAAATTAGATACTTTGTATCCTAATGGCCTTAATACCAATGTATTATATAAAATTGTATAATTTTCTTTTCAATTGTTAAATTGTATATCTGTTATAACACTATAATTGTATGTATGACTGTCTCTATTTTATTTTATTATTTTATAATGCTATAAAAATAAAGTGTATATAAATTGGGAGTTAAGGACCTTAAGAAATAAGAAATTTAAAAATCAAGTTGTTGTTGTTGTGGGGTTTAATGCCATTTTTCAGCACAGGAAAGGCTATACATGGCGGCCAGTATTAATGGTGGAGGAAGAAACCGGGAAATCACCGGAAAGAACCACCGACCCACGAGAAGCTACTGGCAAGCTTTCTCACATATCCACATTCGCGGAATCTTAGACTCGAACCCACGCAGATAGAGGTGAGATGGCAGTGATCCGTAACAAGAGTGATAGACCATAGGGTATTAGGGTACATTCATAAAGAATCTTTATATAAATTGGGTATGTGTAATCTCAAGATGATTTATGTTAAAAACTTGAAAAAGGTCATAGTTACATTAGGCAAACTCGTATGTAGTTTTCATGGCATATGCATTTTTTTATGTATTGCAGGTTTTAGATGCCACATTTGATGACTTAGGACCATTGGCTGTTGCAAAGATGCCAGAATATTTTAGTAAGTCTTGCATTTTTTGGATAGCAAGATGTTAATCTTTGCTCTCCTTTTATTTTCATATATCTCGTGTTGGAACCCTAGGTTTATAATTCATTCAGCTTTTATGTCCATAACAATTAAAACATGTGGCATTTTAATATAATATCAGATTCCTTTATGTTAACAGATTATGTCAAGAATATAAAAACTCTTTGTAGTTTCATCTTAAACTAGTGCTTTTTATTTATTCAGCTTTAACAGCTGTAATGTTTCATATGTGACATTTTGATATCCAAAACCTTCATGAAAACCAGTTATTCTGTCAGGAAGGTGTAAACCATATTTAGGTTTAGTTACAAATTAATTAGAAGTATTCATTTTGTTGATGGCATCTATTTTAGGGATCAGTTTTGTACCTTTTACAAGAGGAAAGCCAGAGAGCATTTTAAGTGTTTTTAAATTATCATTTTTGTCAGAAATTAATTTCTTATATCCAGCAAAATATGATTAGAATGATTTTGAAAAGATTGATAGTGAGGTGAATTAAATGTAAATATAGATCCAGGCGCTAATGTCACAGACATCTTAAAGATGTTCTAGCACAGAAGTGGGTGGGATGGAAGGCACTTAAATTTAACATTTTAAATATAAATATAGGTCATTTTTTTGGGACACAGATGGTTGGCCATTTTCTTGTACAGGATGCTGCATTTATGATGTGTGGCTGGGACTTTTGGTTAATGCTGTGTTAGTGTTGTCATGCCTATTTAACTCATTCTGATCTCTGTGTGTAGTCATATCTGTCAAACTCATTCTGATCTCTGTGTGTGCTATCACACCTATCAAACTCACTCTGATCTGTATGTGTGTGTTGTCACGCCTATCAACTCATTCTGATATGTGCGAATGAGTGAGAGAGTGAATGAGTGAGTGACTGAGATGGAGGGTTAGTAGAGGACCTCAAAAACCTCTGAAAACCTAAAATTTCATTTTGACCTTTGAAATCTAAGAGCCACCATAAAAAAGACTGATGGAAACCTAAAGTAATAAAAAACAACTAAAGATGAGAAAAAAGTTATAAATGGCTCTACCCCAACCCCACAAAAATGCCTTTTTTCTGCATGGTTTTTCATTAAGCTACCCAAGTAGTCGAGAAAGCATGCAAATTTCTAAGCACTTACATGTTTTGTTTAATTATTTATCAATTTTCAATTTTTCTTTATTTTCATATTATTTGGAAACGAAATGTTATGCTCACCATGGAGATAATCTTGTAACTGTTTTGTGGTCTTAAACTTCAAATTAATTCTTAAAACCTTGAAAAAGCATCAAATTTTATCATTGAATTTCCCTTCTAACCTTGTAGAGGAATATAGACAGAGTGTGAAAAAGAGACAGATTAACAGAGAGCAAGTGTGCATACTTGTATTGCAAGTGTGAGTAATAAAGCTCGCAAAATTTTCAGTCACAGGTGATGAGATACATATTTTTTAAAATAAGATACATGGTGTAAATAATAAGCAAATGTTTTCCCAAACTGGTTCATATAATGCATGATCAAAAAATAGTCACTGAATTTTGTACAACATGATGATGGCAAGTTCTTTTCTTGATAAATCTGTCGACCCTGTTTGTGAAATGTAATTTAGCACGTTAAGTCATAGGCCTACTGTCACTGACTTATCAAACAAATAACATAAACATAGCATTAAAAGGTTTTTATGTTATGTGTAAATGTACTTTTCAAAATCCTTATTTTAATCAGTTACTGATATTTAGAGAGAAAAGTGGATCATATTTCAAATTTGTTTAAGTTACAATTGAAGAAAAATTTATTTGCTTCTTAAAAAAATGTTGATTTTTATGCATACATGTTGGTCTTATTTAAGATCCATCTTAAATAATAATAGTATGCAAAGAGTTCAGTAACACAATATAGGTACAGTCTGAGGAATATATAAATCCCAAATATTATAACATGTGAGATTTGCAGGTGCAACTTCACTGGAAGGGAATTGGAGTTATTTACTTTGTCTCAGAATACCCGGAGAGAGTCAACCTGTTGAGTTCATGTAATTATTCAGTTTTGGCCTATATTATAATTATATGATTATCCACAACTTGAAAAGTTGGTGTAATAGCTTATAACAAAACAAAGAATAATATAGTCACAAAACTATTTAAGGCTAGATTTTCCAATTAATGATGGTTCTTATGGTATCTCATTTTCATCTTTTTTTCAGGAAATCTTGTATTTAATAGCATCAAGAAATATTTTGACTTAAATAATGTTGGACAGCTATGCAAGTAAGTAAAAATTGCATACTTTTTTTTTATAAAGTATCATATTATATAGGGGTTGTTTTCTTTTCCTGTGTTAATGCTAGATATATTTCATAATTCAGTGACCATTCTGTTTTCCTTGTGATTAGAGTATTCGCCTCAGATGTAGGTGGTCGTAGTTTTGAACCCTGGCCAAGTCATAGCAGAGACTTATAAAAATGGTAATAACAGCTGCCTCGCTAGGTGCTAAGTATTAAGAGGATAGTGTTAGGACTGGTTGGCCTGATGTCAGGATACTGTGACTGGGTTGGGGACACCATGCTACATGTCTGCGGTATGATGCCCCAGTGCTAGACATCACTATAAAATGCCACACTGCAGACGACATAGTGATATGACTGAAACATTGTTAAAGCTGCGTTAAAAATCTAAAACATACACACACACACACACACGCACTGATCATTTGTTACCAAAAGGATGATATTTTAACCAGTGGTAAGGCCATGAATTAAAATGTAGTTTTTGTACTACAAAATGAAATATATCAATTATTCATGTAGGAAAATAATTTTTTTTTAATTATATACAGGCATGATTTTTCTTTGCTTTAAAGCGGAATTCCACTTTTCTCCTGACTTGAATCTGTTCGGTCCCATTCCGCATCAACCTTTTAATGTATTCATTCCATTTATTAGTTAGCCAACAACTCTGGTAAAGAGTATTCTGATTGGTTAAAAGATTTAAATTCATCCAATGAATCTTCGTGTAATGGAAACTGATGGCAATTGAAATAAGAAGCATGCTTGCAAACAATGGCATCCAGAGTTGTTGAGAGAGATCATGACACAAAGAGTTTGGATAAAGGTTTAAAAATGTATGGAAATGGGAATGGTTGGAGAGAAAAAAGGATGCCCTAGTCAGGGCAAAGCTAACGCCAATCGCTAGTCAAAACCAACCTAGTCAATCTGAACCCTGTGGCGATAAAAGATGCAAAACCTGTCAACATATGATAGAGACCAAGATATTCACTAGCACAGTGACTAAAGAAAAACTAAACATACATGGTCCAAACAAAACGTGCAAAACAGAGAATGTGATTTATCTCATCACATGTAAGATCTGTGGCCTTCAGTACGTTGGAGAAACTGAAAAGCTACACAAAAGGATAAACCTTCATAGATCTGATTGGATGACAAAAAAGCTGTACAGAAGCCTGGTCGCAGAACACTTCTCCTCCCCTGGCCACACTTTCAGTGATATAATACTTATCGCTATTGTAACAACCACAGCTGGAGTTCCGAAACCAGGAAGAAAAAGGAATCATACTGGACACGCCGCCTTAGAACATTGAAACCAAGCGGTCTAAACCAAGAAGACTAGAAAATGAAAACTATGCACTGGTAGAATTTAACATTTTCTAAATCTTCTTATTATCCTTCAATTTTTACTATAAGAATAACCGGTATAGAATCAAATATCCGGGATGTAATCTGCGTTACATATGTACAAAAAGTAAATATAGATGTCGCTTTGGCTTGTAGACTTTTAGGGAATTATACAACGTTTTCAGTTTCCGCAACTAGTCTATACAAGCTGGTTGTATTTATAGTTTTAACACATGTGAAGACAGCCATGTAGAGGTTTACAAACACAACATTTTTGTGTTTATTTGTTTGTCGTATATATGTTTTGTATTTGCCTTTAAAAAATACTCATTAAGAGTCGAAAGCGCTTAGGCTAGTTAGTTACTAGTTTTGTACTGTTCATTGTCAGTTTATTGCATCTATATATATATATATATATATATATATATATATATATATATATATATATATATGTATGTATGTATAAAGAAATATTTTGCAAGGGTAGAGACACTGAGTGCCTTGATTAGTTTTACATATTTATGAAATAAATTTGAAGCAGTCCTTTTGTATTATATCCATCATTTTGAATGCATACAGAGCTCTCACTTGAGTTTCTTGCTGAAGTTAAACCCAAATCTGAAGGTTATATTATTGTTTTTTATGTTTGTATATTCTTTGGACAATGTTAATTTTGTCCTTTAAAATACATTGACTGCCTGCTAATGAATGTTTGTTAATAGAAGCCTTTAAGATGATGATTTGCATCACACAGTGGAAAGTTTTTTGAAAAAGTTTAATGCTTACCTTTTATAGATAGTTTACAATGAAACTTGTACCAAACTACAGTTTTATATTTTTTTAATTTTATACAATTTTGTTATACAAATTCATTTTTCTTTCAACATAATCTATACTTTATACATGCAAAACAAGCTGCCTATCAGCTAGTTTTTGAAGTCTGTTGCTGCAGTCCATCCAGATGCCAGAGGTTGCACCTTGTCTCTAACATATCTTCAGAGATTGCCAACTTTAGCATCAAGTGTCTTAACAGAAGATGAATTGGACATATATGATTTGGAAGTTAGAAGATTCCAAACTGATTCACTTCCAGAGTTTAAGAATGGGGCAGCAGATGTAATACTGGTGGGGGAGTGGTGATATATGTTTCAGATACCCTTGTTTGTCAAAGATGGTCATGTCTTTGTTTTCATGGCCCACAAGTTGAATCCTTCTTCAGTGTAATGAATGACATTATTGATTCTAAATCAGGAAGGATAAACATTGAAACCTACAACTCAATACAGAGCATAAAATATGGCCTAAAGGCATCTGGAAAAAGTGCAGTAAATTACTTGAAGAAAAAGATTTCTTGCATGATAGAACGAGGTAGCCCTCTATCAGAATATGCGCTCTGCATGTCACCAATACAAGCAGGATCTTGAAAGAAAAAAGGCTCTCATTGAGAAGGAAAAAAAGCTATTGCTCATTGAGCCCATGAAGTCATTTGTAACAAAACGGAAGACTAATGAAATCTTTGCCAAAGCTGCTAAAAGAGCTTGACTGGCCTATCAACAGGCTCTGTCCAGTGGAGAAGATAAGTGAATGTAGGGGATTTTTTATACATAATTGATGTACTTTGGTCTTTATTTTACAGATTTGTTGTGAAAAGGGAGCAGTTTAATGTTTGCTGCAAAAATTTATAAATTATTGTGACTTAATTACGATGTCAACACTGACATGCACATGTGACCATAATTATTGTGAAATTATTCAAGTTGAACATTTTTTGCAAATTTATTTGTTTTTCAAATGACTATTTTTTTTTTATATTATGATCATAAGTTGCACCAGAAGCAGTTTTTATGATTGCAAAATGCATTTTCAGACCCCTGGATCAAGGGCGCTGCCTCCTGAGACCCCATTGGGGGAGGACCACCAAACCACCCTTTAAAAAATTTTCAGCTTTTTTTTATGGGAGCCCAAAATCGTGTCTGTATATACCAAACTTTCTCCAGAATCAAAGTTTTGATTATTATACTCACTCTTAGGCACAGCACAGTCATTCCCACTCCCTTTTTGTAAATTTACCTCACTTTCATAGCCTGGTTATATAAATATATGTTACTTAAGAAAGTGATAAGATTGGGTTGACCTAATATCACAGTGTGATTCAGCAATGCATCACAGTGGATTTATCATTGTTGTCAAGGAAGTAAGGGGAAATAACTTCAGATAGACACAAATGGCATCTGGTTATATTTCTTTTTTAGAGATTAATTTCCTTGTCTGAAATGTAAGGCAGTTTCTGTTTGTTTGTTCTAGCTTACAAATACTTGTTTTTATTGTTGTAGATACAACTTTTATAGGCACAAACAATCAAGAATCGCATGGCATGATGGGAAGTCTTATATTTTCAATCTGGAAATGTAAGAATATAGTTTTCACATATGAAAAAATGTGAATATAGTTATCACATTGGAAAAAATGTGAATATAGTTATCACATGGAGAAAAATGTGAATATAGTTATCACATATGAAAAAATGTGAATATAGTTATCACATTGGAAAAAATGTGAATATAGTTATCACATATGAAAAAATGTGAATATAGTTATCACATTGGAAAAAATGTGAATATAGTTATCACATGGAGAAAAATGTGAATATAGTTATCACATATGAAAAAATGTGAATATAGTTATCACATTGGAAAAAATGTGAATATAGTTATCACATGGAGAAAAATGTGAATATAGTTATCACATGGGAAAATATAGAAATGAAAAACATATGAAGATGTTTTGCCAACAAATCTATATACTTTCCTGAATCAGAGATGAGACTTGCAAAGTTAATAAATAATAATGTTGTAATAAATTTTAATAAAAATGACTAAATAGAGAGAGTGATTGTAATGTGTTTAAGAGATTCTTTTTATTTTATTGTCAATCACACACTAATTGGAAGTTAGACATTTCAGTAAATTTTCAGGTGCCAGTGGCTGCATTTTGCTGGTGTTTTGGATAAAGGTTTTTATTTCCATATATTTTCTAAATCCTGCATCATTCTTTAGAAAAGCAATTATAAAGTTAAGTTAATTCATTTTATAATGTCTCACTTACCCATTTTACTGTCCTGCAAAACGTGCCCGTAGGTGTTTTTGCATGTATTTCCTAAAGTCCTTGATAGATTTTCATCATATTTGGCACACAGTATTATGATGCCAAGACAGTTGCTTATAGCCCATGATAAATTTTCATCATATTTGGCACACAGTATTATGATGCCAAGACAGTTGCTTATAGCCCATGATAAATTTTCATCATATTTGGCATACAGTATTATGATGCCAAGACTGTTGATTGTATGTTATACTTGGTCACCAAAGGGGTGACCAAGCAAATATGTCAAAGGGACCTTGAGATCAGAGCAGTAGAATATGTGTGAGTGTATGTGTTTAGATTTGTCTACTTTCATTTCCTAAATTCCTTGGTGTATTTACTTCATACCTGGATCAAATTCACATGAAGCCTAAACAAATCATTTTCAGGTCAGACAGTTTTGTCCCTTTGATAGTAGGGTCAAGGTTAATGTCAGAAATTTTTTGTTCAATTTTCGGTCCAAATGGTCTTCTTGCTTTTACATTTCCTAAACCCATTGATTGATTTTCTTCATATTCATGTTGAATCTTTATGCAGCTTAGACAATTCTGTAACACATTCACATATATATATAAAATCAAGCTGACCACACCAGTGACCTATTGGTTAGAGCATCTGCCTTGGATGCTGGAGATCATGGGTTCAATCCCTGGCTGAGTTATACCAAAGACTTACAAAAAATAGTACTAACAGCTGCTTTGCTTGCTGATCAGCATTAAGAAGTTAGTGTTAGGACTGGTCGGCCTTGTGTCAGGATGTCTGCAGCATGATTCCCCTATGCTAGTCATCACTGTAAACTGCCACACTGCAGATGTAGCGATATGACTGAAAAATTGTTAAAGCTATGTTAAAAATCCAAATCACACACTCACACACACAGGGGTCACTTTTCAGGCACTATCATGGGTCATTTATATTCATTATACACATTTCTTCTTTTACTATACACTCTTTATAAGATATATATATATATATATATATATATATATATATATATATATATATATATATATGCCATATCAGGGAAACTTGAAAATATTGAATATTTTCTTTTTACATCCAGAGTATTTTTATTCCAAATCTTGTTTACAAAAACTTCATTTGTAATTTACAATATTATCAACCACCTACAGAACACAGTGTCAGAAATGTCAAAAGTCTTACTCGTATGCGTTCTTGTTAATGTTGTATAATTCTGAATTACTTGTGTTTTAAGTGATAAATATGAGTAAAATTCATATTAATAGGAAATACTTTACCTTTTTCTACAGATATCCTGGACCAGTATTGCTTATTAGAAGATCTCGAGATGAAGTGATAACCACTAAGTAAGTAACTTGAATTTCATTTTGGCTATGAAGGAACCCTCCAAGCATATAGTATTGTTGTCTACTCTTCTTTACATAGAAAAATTTTCTTCTAATAACAGGCACTTTTCTGTATTTAGCTCCATTGATCTAGTGGTCTTGAAAAAAAACAAAGCGATTTATAAAGGGATAAAACTCATTCTAATCCCAAAACAAAATTATTAGATTGAGTGGTTATCTCCCATGGCATAATTTTATAACTTCTGTGGATTACTTAAAACAAATATAACATTTCCAGAGAAATGCTTATAAAAGGTAATTTTACTTAAATATATTCTTGCAATATATTCATGAATTGTTTTGTTAAATTTTTTTTTGAGAGTTAAAGAGACGAAAAAACAACTTTATAGCTGACATTTTTTAAAAAGATTAGTTTATTATCATAAAAGGGAATATTTGTATCAATATCTTGAAATTTATGTTCATCCTTTTTAATTAATATATCATGGTGTCAAAACTTTCCAATCCATCAGTATTCTCAGTAATTTGATACTTTGTCTCAGTTTTGGGGCTTTTTTAGATGTTATATATATAGTACCTTCATACCACATTAACTGTTCAAGATTAAAGATATATTTAACATGTAAAGATTCATTGTGTTGGCAATGACAATATTTGCAGCATCAACATTAAACTAATATAGTGAAGTTTAAGTTTCTGTATGTCATACTTTGAACTTGTGGTGGAAAAATCCAATTTCTTTCAGGCTGGAATAAGTTTGAACTTTTGCTAGGCAAGTAACATTGTAATGCTATTTGCCCAGGATTTTATATGAAATTCTAAGGGGAGAAAAGGACTTTTAGTAGTGCAATAAAGTTTTTGAATGCAGTTTAGTGGACTTGTTGGAATTTTTTTTATACCTGGAATGTGTGCTTTTTGGAGCTTTTTCAGATAAATAATCACATTCCAATGAACTATTATTTTTTCCATTTAGAGTATGTTCTGTATTTAATGCTGATACTGTTTTGTCCCACAATATCAGTTATACAACATTCTCAAGCATCCCTACAATTTTACATTTGCATGTCAATGCTTAGATATGTGCACTTTTATTTTCAGAGATGCAATGTCAGTATTTAGCAACAGAGGCAATGATCTGTTAATTCAACTGCTGCAATATAGGTAAGGTGCTTTGTCACTATCAAACAAATCTCTCAAAAATTATTACATGTTTTTTTTTTAGTTTAAAAGTTAAATCTTTTTTTTCCCGCTGTTTTACAACAAATTCGAACAACTTATATAAGTGCTTTTGATGGCTTGGACATTGGCATGAATTGATGTTTGAATAGAGGTAAAAGAAAAATCTGGAAGAATCATGAATCTTGGATAAATTACCTAAATTACCACTTAAAATACTCACACATGTAACAGAATTTTGAAAGTTTTTATAATCTGACTGTTTATTCTATTTTTCTTGGAAATTTTGGCTTAAAGTTTTGAGAAGTCATATTTCAGAAGTTATTTTCCTGTGGTGGCCACCAGCCTTATATGCATGTCTGTCTGTCTGATGGTGGTGTGGGTAATCATTACAAGCATTTTTTGAAATGTTTGACTATGGAAAGATTGCAGAGTAAAAACTTGCTGAATATAGAGCATTATGAATTAAGCATGACCCATCTTGTACCTTGCTAACTTGTTCTGGATTGAGGTGAATTTAAGCTTGTCCTGGGTATCAGGCAGATTGATGATACAAGCTTCCTCAAACAGAGGATTTTGACCTCTTTCCAAAGGATAAAATTTCATGTGATCTGAATTGCTTCACGTAAGCCTCAATTATTCCCTCTTATACAACACTTTCTTCCTTGTCACTTTTGATACAGCAGGCAGAATCAGTGAGATGGATGCTTCATTGGTCAACCCAAAATTTCTGCACTTTTTCCATATTGGTTTAATTTTTGCTAGACAGCCCTTTTTCTCATTGCCATGAACATACTCCAGTCATGGGGAATCAGTCATTTGTCTTTAAAAAACATTTTTGGATCCATTGACTCAGGAGCATCTGCAGAATCCCTTCAGGGATCTTAGTTGACTGAACCAGTCAGAGGAGCGAGATGTTTTACAACTCAAGGAAGGTTCAGGGATCTTAGTTGACTGAACCAGTCAGAAGTGCTAGATGTTTTACAAGTCAAGGAAGGTTCAGCAATCTTAGCTGACTGAACCAGTTAGAAGAGACGTTTTACAACTCAAGGAAGGTTCAGAGATTTGTAGTTGACTGAACCAATCAGAAGAGCAAAATGTTTTACAACTGTAGAAAAGTTCAGCAATCTTAGTTGCCTGAACCAGTCAGAAGAGCTAGATGTTTTACAACTGAAGGAAGGTTCATCGATCTGTAGTTGACTGAACCAGTCAAAAGAGCAAGATGTTTTACAACTCAAGGAAGGTTCAGTGATCTTAGTTTACTGAACCAGTCAGAAGTGCAAGATGTTTTACAACTCAAGGATGGTTCAGAGATCTGTATTTGACTGAACCAGTAAGAAAAGCGAGATGTTTTACATTTCTTGGTAGGTTCAGTGACTTGTAGTTGACTAAACCAGTCAGAAGAGTGAGCTGTTTTACAACTCAAGGAAGGTTCAGAGATCTGTATTTGACTGAACCAGTCAGAAGAATAAGATGTTTTACAACTCAAGGAAGGTTCAGTTGGACAAATTAAGGTTACACCCACATGACTGCCACACTATGCAAAGTATGAAAATTGATGCAAACTTATTGCATTTGATAGTAATAAGTATAAGTAATAAAATAATAATGTATAAAATAAAAAAACATACCTACTACACAGGTATAGTTAATATTAGAAAATCCGAGTGAGCATAAAATTTCAGAGCGATAAATGACAAGATCTTAACACACAGAAGTTGAACCATGAATGAAACTTATGTCATTATTCTAATGAAAAGCACGGTTTTAAGTATGATTTGATTGGTTGTTTCAGGCCACCCTGATCTCGTTCAATTTTCATTCTAAAAAAAAAATTATGTCCAGAGTCCCAGATACACACAAAATGAAATTGTTTTAAAACATTTTGTAGGAAAAAAAACACAAAATGGATATATGGCCATACACTGATAAAAAATGGGGGAAAAAAATACAAATTACAGGTAAACATTACAAGTTGACATCGATGGATACTTCATCTGGACATAATGATGTCAGTGAAATTTTTATGATACAATAAAAACCACCAGCTTCAGAGCAGATTAAAATGGTCATTATTTGCATCCAATTTTTTTTCTTGCGTGCAATGGAAAAGGTTGATGAAATTACAATGGATACAAAGAACTAATCAGTGATCAGATGATTTTGTTGTTGTTGTAGTATGGTTTAAGCCAGTTTTCAGCACAAGATAGGCTATACATGGCGGCCAGTATTAATGGTGGAGGAAAAACCCTGGAAAACCCAGGGAAGAACCACCAACTCACAAGAAGAGACTGGCAGGCTTTCTCACTTACCCACGTTAGCCGAGTCTGGACTCAAACTCACGCAGGCAGAGGTGAGGTGGCAGTAATCCGTAACGGTCATGCTTTAGACCACTCTGCCACTCTGGGCCCCAGTGTTCAGATGAAGTTGTGTGGTGTGTGTGTGTATTCCAGTTACAAGTTCATTTTTGATTGTCTAATCAATTGGAACGCTCACTAATCTAAGCATTGTTTAATAAAAAATATTTGCGTATGCCTGCCTAATATATATATATGTTTATCCAGAAACATCACTATCTAGACATAGCTCAATTTGAACAGAATTCCCAAATGTTAATGTACTTCATTAATTAATAAATATGCATTCTCAATCTGTAAATTAAAATTGGGAACCCAAATGTAAAATTACTATAAAAGTAGCCAATAATCTAGAAATAATTTGTCTAAAAATAAGAAGATTCGAAGAATTATTTATAACACCAAATTCAGTCGATCACACAGATTCACCTAGGCAAATTTGGAAGTGTGTCAGTTTATCAGTCTCCAATTTCACATTCTAGTAGCATGTTAATGTTATAAATTGATCACATGATTATGTGTTTGGAAAAACTTGAAATACATGAAGCATGACCATATTTTAAGCAGCAATTATATAAAACAATTGTCTGTCTTTGCTGCATGCTGATGGGGGGGGATTGTTTATTAAAAAGACACTGGGATGAAATTGCCCACACTTTTGAAGTAACATGCTTGTTAAATTAAGTATGTCATTAAGACTCTATGTTATTTATCGATTGTATGTAATGAACACAGTTAATGACTGCACAATTATAGTTGAATAATTTAGCTTTTAACAGTATAAGGCTTCATTTCAGAATAAAAAGTATAATCATTTATCAGTTGTTTAGCAGCTAAAACACTGTAAAATATGACTTTCAAATATGACTGCATTTTATTAGTTTACCATAACATTTTTTAATGGAACACCATCAAGCAAGAGACAAGTAGAAATAGCCAGCATAAAAAAAAGATTTACCAGCAAATAGCATTCAGGATATCCACTAGCATGTTATATCTTACTCATCCTTAGACATCAGCAAGTCAGCATTTGCCAACATCATAAAAAAAGACAAATGTTATGTTAAAGTGGAAGAAACACAAGTCAGCAGAGGTTGACTTAATTTATTTAAACCATTATTGAATATACAGTGCATTACAGCTAGCAAATACATTATTGTATACAGTATGATGACATAAAATAAAAATGTGCATGATTTAAACAAAGCTGAAAGACAAGGTGAATTTTCCTCCTTGTTTGGGATGGCTAGATTTGAAATGTATTCCATTATTTTAATCAAATAAATATTTATGAAGAAACACATTGTAATCCAAGCAATTGTTTAGTTTTTTTATCTTCTAGGTATCCCAAAATAGTAGATTCTACTACAGTTGGGCTGCTGAGGGAATGGGTTGCCAATGAAAGAACAGGGCAAGGTAAAAGAGATGTTGTACTGTTTTGTTACTAATTTTTGTGGTAGACCAACATTTGTGGATTTCATTCTTGCCCTAAACAACAAATATAAAGACCCAGCAGAATTTGCCACATGTTTATAAAGTAGCACCCAGCCCATTCCTTCACCCTCATTTTTTTTTTTACTGAGCTTCGTTCTTAAGAGATCAACCAAGCTGTTTAAATGTCATCCTCATTTTGGTGATCTCATAAAAATAATAGCTTTTACATGTATTTGCTTTATTAGAAAACTTTAATAAAAGAATGATAAAACATTTCATATAGTTCAGTGCAAACATATATATATATATATATATATATATATATATATATATATATATATATATATATATATATATATATATATATATATATTCCAGAAGCTGTAATTTGCACTCATTGCCTTAAATCAGTATTTTGTGAGGTAAGTAAGGATAGAGAGAAAAGCATAAGGTATTCAAACACTATTATTAATGAAAATGAATGAAAGAATAAGAAATGACAACTATAAGTGAAAATTAAGTTTAACCCTTTGCCTTCCCTATAAAAATTTAACCCTATTACCTGTGTCTCCCATATGATGTTCATGACATCATACTCTTGCTCCCCATAAAAACCCCACAAACTGTAATGCAATGTCATTTTCAAAAAAATTATATTCTCACATTGCAGGAATAGCCTCAATATAACGAAATCATTTCCACCTCAAATAAGCTTTTGATATCAATGCTGGATGACCATAAGTTATTTTTTATCATCATTTCGTGATAAAAACAACTTGCTTTGTTTTAAACACATCAACTTGTACTTTGAAACTTTAAACATCACTGTAAATACCAATATGTTTTTAATCAGCAAACTAGGTGTCATTAGTTTTGAAAATATTTAACAAAAACTTTTCAATGTCGGGTTCATGTTATATTTTTCGTAATATCATTTTGAAGTCACAAGTGAACCAGACAAGGTGCGGAAACGTAATAATGGCTGACATCACAGTATCTAGGCAGTACCTCTTCATTATATAGGCCATAATTGTAATTTGTTTGGTGCATGCATTAAGGAATATATAAAATGCCTAAGAACCATGATATGAACATTTGGTGACTAAATATTCAGCTATTTAAAAAAAAATAACAGTAAGAACTTCATCCAGTATTGGATGTATTTTGTGCAGTTTGTCATGGTTAGGGTGATCAGCAGGAAAATTTGTGTTGTCATCATTTAGGTGCAGGTACTGGAGGAGTTTTTCAAACCATCTGCGTGCCATTATATTTTTGATTCCTTCATTGGAAAGAAACTTGTCATTCGACCAATAAAATCTATAATTAGGAACTTTGATTATCCCCATGAAGCTCAACATGCAAAAAAGGCAGACATCTCAGTCGTCACACTGGTCTCTGTCCTGTTTGCATCACTGATTTCATGATCAACATATTTAAATGCAAATTTATTTGCTTCACTTATACTGTTTTCAAAAAGTCCAACTGGAAAATATAATTGTAAATAGTCCAGTTTTAGTGCTGTCTCCTGCAAATTATGTTTTGGTCCTGGCTGTTGAGTAAATGGACTTCTGTCAATATCTTGCACGTATGCAAACCAATTTGGCTGATCATCATCAGTATCTCTTAAATCTGATGACTTCAGTGTCAATATCTTATGACAGAATTTCAGATCCTTTGTCATTAAAGGCATCATTATTCATAAAATCTGATATTTCTTCTGAACAGAATCCAGAAAAATCGTTTTCACTTCCAGACAAATCACTGTAATCAACAGACGAGGACTATTTCGCCATGGCGAAATCATGGAATTCCCTTTGTAAATACAAGATGTCACTTCCAGTATCATCTGTTATATGATTTGATTGAAACTTTGCATATTGAAATGAATAGAAGAAATTAACAACACAAACCTTATTAATTTTGTTTTTCTATTTTGTTTGCCCTGCAATTATGGCAAATTTTGTGCTTAAAACATGTTAAAGTTACATTATACATTACAGTGTATGGCAGGAGAATAACCGTAATTTGTCTTGCATTCTAAGAATATGATTTTCTGCATAAATAACATAATGACATTATTAATTTATACTTTTAATGTAAACTTCAGCATCTTATTTGGAAAAATTATTTATAAGTAACTGACATATGTTGAAAAGACCATAATATTTACATCAAATTGAGGTATTACAATCAGCGAAGGATGCCATATTGGATGCAGCAGTGAAAAAACCCTACGTATAATTGGCCGGTTAAATTTAGATTTTTATTTTCTAGGAAATACATCATTAAAATTGAATGTTATTAAAGATGATTTATTATTTTTGACCAGCATTTGGTTACCTCCCAGTGAATCAACATTTAATTGGAAGATGTAACATATTCATTGTTGGTACTGTGTAAAGCATAGAAACACATTGATGGGAGGGGGCAAAGGTAAAAGCATATTTATGCGTAGACGGGGGAGGGCAAAGATAAAGGCATAGAAAAGTATACTTGGGGTGTAAAGGGTTAATACCTATTTGTATTGATTTTTCATTCAGGTGAAAATGTTGCTGAACAAAATTAAATCCTTGAAAAAGCATGGCTCATTTTATCCAATCACACTTAATCCCTTTGAACATTGTGACTGTAAAATAATAAAACTATTGCTTTAAGCACAGTTACTAATAAATCACTTTGTATATACACTGATTACCGTAGAATAATGAAGTTCGCACTGCACTGATTTTTGTTATCAGGAACTTGAAGAAATTGTTTGAAAGGGTTTGAAAGTCATGTAGCATAATAGCATAATAGTGTTAAAAATTATAGTGTTGGTATTGTTGGACATCGTGGTCATGATAGCAGAAGGGGATGGGGAACTTGCAAATTCCACATACCTTGGGTCTGATCACATTATCGAACAGTACAATACAATAATGTATTTAATATGTATCACATGTATTAGGTTTTTAATTGGATTTAAATTGCCTGCCACAAAAATTAAATGGATACAAACAGGTTTGAAAAGAAGTATTTTTGAATTCATTTTTATATCTGATTCAAGAATAACTATATAGGATGAAGTGATATGAATTTATATAGTGTAGAGTCTTGATGTACTTGCTGTTATATTTATAGCAACAAACTTATTGGGTCATGCATGTACTTTAACAGCAACCAGTAAGTATTTCACAACATTCAGTAATTGTAAATTTTACTAGAATCCTTATTATGAAAGGGTATTTATCATAACAAGGAAATAAGAAAATGAAGGTTTGATTTTCTTATGTAATTTAATTTTTCTGTTTTTTTAGCTGTTCTGTGGTCTGAGTACCAAGTAGAACCAAACTTCTGTGAGTCAGTAATAAATTCTTATGTGGAGGTGCACTCACTTAGCTATCCACTTGGTGTTGGAGAGGGTTTGCCACAAGCTCAGAAAAATCAGTTGGCCTTGTTCTTAGTAAGTATAACATGTATTTTTACATATATTTTATTGTATGTTTGTCAACACATTTGAGATACTGCAAATTTATTTTCATGGGTTTAAATTTTCATAGTTTTAAAATAAATTGTGAGCATTTAAGTTATTAGGCAAGAGGTCATGAAGTTTCCACAGAAAAATCTTTGTTGATTGGTCTGTAAATGTATGTTTTGTAGCAAACATTGAAATTTTAATATAATTGATACCCAACAAAAAATAGTGAGATCACAGAATTTGTCATATCTGTATTAGCAGGTCATAAGATACAAGTATCACATTTCTGATAGACTCATCATTTTTATCATCACTGTACATTTAGTTAAATACCTGATCATAATACTGTGATTTCATTTATTTTTATAGGTATCAGTTTTTATGACAAACTTGCTTGAAATTTTGGATTGAAAAAAATGACCCAGTTGTTACCACAGAAGATCATTATTCCATTGGGCTTTAAATTATTAATTTATATTGGCCATGAAATGTACATAAATTGGTACCACACAAAGTGTAATAAAATGACAATATGTTAGGTGGATATCCAGTAACAAATTCAGCCCTCTAAAGTAAATAAGGATGGTAACCATGGATTTCAGGTTGTTTGACAGGAATGCTCTCTGCTTGGATAGATACGAACCTAATACCCTATATCGTCAGTTAGTATTTCCTCTCAATTTTGGCCAGAATACTTCAGTAGAGGCCTTGTAATTACCTTACATTTGTGTCTTTTCTCAAATTTGAGTGATCCTTTGGAGTTTTCTTGTCATCGGAAATATTATTCCATCATTTTTCTTCCTGTCTTCATCATAGACATGTCAGGCTACTGTGTCTCAGTGGTTGAGGTGTTGCAATCATGACCATAAGAGCACAGTTTGATTCCCAACATTCGTTCAGCTTGGATTCGCTACCATGGAGTGTCACTTGTCAAAGCTCATTTCTTGTCTTGGCATGATATAAACATCAGTGTTCTTCTGCCGTAAACACCGACCTGAATCAGTCATAATACATGAATATTTTTCAACTCAGGTGTCTGTTTCATCTTAGTTAGTTAGCACCATCTTGATTGCCTGCCATAATGTTAAGCAGTGGTTACAATTCATCATAGAACTTAGAATTTTCATGCAAGTTAAATCCTTGAAATAATAATTTCTTAAAAAAGGTTATGTTGTTATTTTATCTAGCATTTATATTAATTCATAGCATCCACTTCATTTTAAGCATAGCTCAATGATCAATGTGTATACAGTTCTTTTGGTATTTTTAAACATTGGAGAGGACTAAGTGTGGAGTTTGTAAGAAGTTTAACCAGGCTGAAAATAATCACCCCAACTTGTTATAGCTGCATGGAGTGTCTGTCAGACCACACTTGTGATACCTTGGTCTGAAGAGTGATTAGACACTTAACACATGTTAGTGAGAGAGTCAAAAAATATTTGCAGAAAGCTGTGGATGCCATCTGTATTGCCACAAATGCTGCCTCAGACATTCAGCTTTCTCATGTTCCAGTCACTCAAGACAGAGTTCACAAGCACTAAGTAGATTATTGGCCAGTACTGATGTGGTATGGTGGCACACATGAATCTGGCTTGCTTTTGTGGTTAGTCCCTTGATAATGTATGTCAGCACAGGACCTCAGTTTGAGATCATTAGCTGCAGTTTCAACCTATGCCCTGTTATCAGGACTGGATACAATAATCTGTTGTCCCCCAATCTCATATCAAGATGCATCCATCGTCCAGCAGTTATGCTACTTGCAGCCCCCATCTGTTCATTATTACATTCCCTTTGGATGTGGACTTGGGGGATGTAGTATAGGCTTTATGTGCCCTACAACATGTCATTAGACTCAACTAATTGAGGCAGGGGCAGTGGTGGTTTTGTAACTAAAATGATAGACATGTGACCAAAAAGTTGCATGCTTGAATCCACACCAATGGATCATTTTTCTCAGAACTGAATAACCAATTTGTGTTGCTGTTCTGTAAAACACTAAAGCAAACCAAACCAGTCACAGATACCCACTAAATATTTTGTGAATATGTCAGCCTATACTGGACACATTTGGTCATCATGGACTGGCACCATTGAGTTTGGGTGCCATTGTCACCCAGTTCCAGCTATGGTGTTTTCTAATTCCTGAACATGCCTGGTAAAGAGCATTGCCTGACATGGTCTGACTTCCATCATCCAGACTACTTATTTTTCCAGCTCATTCTCAGCTGCCATCACAGATAGCTTCTTTAATGCCCTGCACCTCTGTTTTTTAAGACAGTCTTCCTATCCTGGAAAGACGTGGCCTTCCATGCATCCATTCAACATGATTTCCAGCTTATACCTCCAGGGTTCTTTATGCCTCCAGCTGTTTTGTCATTGATCACTGAAAAGATTCCCACATCCATGGACCATTTGTCCAAGAAAGACAAAGACTTCAAATAGTCTAGGGTGCTCGCCTTTACAGACACTCATACATCTCTACCAAAAATATACCTTGCTGCAATGTATAGCTAGCCAGCCAATCAGGTGCTTAAAATTGGCATTAAAACAAACTAAATCAAACCAAAACGGAACAACTATCTTTCAAACAGTTACCACAGAATGGATGATTTGCTGACATGATCACATCATACACTGCATCAGAAAGTAATTTTAAGACCCATGTGTTGACTTGGTCTTTTTCCCACAGTAACGATTCCCATTGAACTTCATTTGTGCCATCCACAGATAGAGAGATGCAAATCTTCTTGTTCTTTGACTGCCTGTTCATGGGACATGATCAGTATTATTTTTATTATTGGAGGACAAGATCCCAGAAACACATTACTCCTTGTCATCTTCTATATGTAGTCCCTCACTGTTCACTGTGTCAAACACTGCAATGAGTAGTTTTTTTTGCTGAGGCATTAGCAAGTCAAATACTGCATTGTGTACAGTTTGTATTGCTATATGCAGAAAAAAAATAAACCTAGTAATTTCATCAGTTTATAATATATAATTTATAATAGTTTATAATTTATAATTTATTATTTGATTGTCACCAGGTGTGTTTGCTGGCATTTCAATCCAAATAGAGGTTTCTTTAGTAACAAGACCACGGTATTTGCATAGGCAGGTCTGTTTGTTTCAAACAACCAACGTGATGTAATTTGCTGTTTTTGAGTAACTCTGAAAAATTTCCATCACTTTTGGAGTTACATAACTCTGAACATCTGTATGCAAGAGTTACACACTTTTATTGTTCAGTTTTATTTATAAATATTAAAACCAGTTATATCAAATATTGTATGCAGAGGGCTTCCATTTTGTTTTGAAATGCATGCAAGATGAAAATGTTAGGGACCACCTATCATCAGTCAGGTTAGAAACTGAATTGATAAATTAAGTTTTGTGTATTGTTGACACCCTTGATGCTTTTTGTTTTTAAAATCATAGAGTGGTACAAATAAATAGGAGGGTGATGACTTTCATTGAGCACTGTGTAAAGTTTACATTCCTGTTGGCACTTACTAGTCTAATGAAGCACTTGGTACAGTTTTCAATGCTGTAGGCACTTACTAGTCTTGGTACAGTTTACATTATGCTATAACTTGTCAAACATTATTGCAGAATTCACACTTAGCTTTCTGTATATCTCTCTCCATTTGTTTCTATTACTCTATCAGTCTCTCACTCTCACTGTCTTTCGTGGTCATGATCAAAACCTTGTGAAGATCAATCTATAGAACAAGTTTCTCCGTAAAGTGAGTTGTGTACTTTTTAAATTGAGGTGTACCATACTTTCATAATATAAACATTATCTGGGATGCTGAACATGTTTACTCTAAAAATTGATTTCTCAGGTGAGACATTTTTACACGAAACCCTTATCCAAACTTTGCATTTACACTGATGATATGGCTATCCTCAGATTTGTTCAAAATTAATTTTTAAAGCTGCATTGTTTTACATCATTATTTGGAATACCCTCAAGCACAGGTGTTGGTGTGAGCTTGTCTTTGAAAATGGTGCAGAGTTGAGAACCTATAAAGAAGCAACTATTGATAAGCAGTCACTAATCAGTATTATTATTATGAACACAGTGTAATCAGTGTCAGGCAAGATTGGATATTTAAAATTTACTGCATGAAGTTAGTTCCTGTATGATTTCCACATTTTGTCCCATTCAGTGGTATTTTTCTTCTTCTTATATAATATAAACCCAGATGTCCTTCAAATCTTTTCATACTTTTTCAAGCTTCACTTTAGAATTGATTCTAATATAAGTATCAATATAAAAGGAATTCAGAGTTTTTAGAAAATAGCTTGGCACCATTCAAGTTTAAATGATAGCTGTTTATTATCCATCTGATTTTTAAGTGACATTTTTCCTGGTGGGAAAACCAGGAATTGGATTTGAGTCTCAGAGACCCTCAACTGTTGCAAGAAATGTAAAACAAAAGCATATTATCAGTTTTTTTTTTAGTTGAATAGTCAAATTGGAGGTCAAAACATTAAAATCAGGTTTGGTGTTTGGATTGTATCAACGTCAGTAAAATATAACAAAGATGCAGAGAATCAGAATCTTAGAAAATCCACAACGTTCTTGAATTTGAACTTAATTTGAAATTACATGATGCAAAAATATTACTTTATATATCATGTTAAAGCTTTATGTACAAAGAGTAAAGACTTATGCATGTCTTATGTTTGATTATAAACCAATTACAATGTTGTTATTTTCAGGCTTCAAAGTACATGGAGGATTTTGACTCAACCCATTGCAATCCTTTGCCTGCTTCCTTTCTACATGAACCCTGGTCACCAAAAAATTAGTTCTGTACCTTCGGCTGGATGTGTTGTCAACAACAGTAATTAATATTGGCTGCTGACATTGAAATATTTTTATACATTGAGAACTGTACCTTGTTTTAATCCAGCATAATAATGCACAATGTTGAAAATGTTTATGAAAAAATATTGTTCTGCTACCCCTGAGGAGTTATAGAAAATGTTCTTTGCTGGATCTTGATTTTTGTTATTCTTCTACATTTGGAAGCAACTGTCTTAATTGCAATAAGGTATGAAATTGTTTAGCTAGTCTGTCATTCATCGTTCAGTATGTAACTGTAAATACATACATAAATACTTGAGAGATACATAAAATAAATTTCAAAACATAACTTATGCAACTTGTTAGTCCTCTTACGCAAAAAAAATATTTCTGAATTGTTTTTTCTTTGCTAAATTGATTTACAGTTTTACAAACTACATGCTCATTTCTAACATTATAATGCTGTTAAAGGAGACAATAGAGTATATATACTACCTTATAGTGCGATGGACTTGTAATGAAGTACTGTACTCCTTCATTAAAATGCTCTCCATGGGAGACAGTGTACCACATCTAGACTGCCTTACAATTAAGTACTCACTCATTATAATGATGTATATGGAAGACAGTGTACCACATTATAGTGAGACTGCCTTATAATGAAGTATATGATGCATGCATTATAATGCAGTCCTTGGGAGATATTGTACTACCTCATACAATTAAGAAATATACAGTATTCATTAAAATGCTGTCCATAGGAGTCCTATTATATACCACCTTTTAGTGAGTCCACCTTAATTAAGCACATCGTGCAGGTTGTTGTTGTTGTAGGGTTTAACGCCATTTTTCAGCACAAGATACGAGTCTGGACTCAAACTCACGCAGACAGAGGTGAGATGGCAGTGATCCGTAATGGTCAGTGCTTTAGACCACTCGGCCACTCTGGGCCCCCACCATCATGCAAGTAGTATTCTATGTAATGTTGATTACAGTATAACAATGTACAACTTGCATTCACTATTCACTTATAGTGTGACACCCTTATAACGAAATATGATTTATACAATTTTACTAAAAAGGAAATGGAATTCATGACCAATCCCACCTTTCAACAGAAACCATGTTGTTTTGGGTTTGGTTTGATTTGGTTTGGTGCTTTACAGCACATCAATACAAGTAGGTTATTTAGTGCCAAGGAAGTTTGAGTAAAGTGCCTTGTCCAAGAACACACCCCTGTAGTTGACTCAGGCTGGTCTGATGGTAGGATTCGAACCCACACCCGCTTGGTTATGAGTCCTGCATGCTAACCACTGAGCAATTGAGGCTCAAAAAACCCAATGTTGGCCATATAGTGAGGGATTGCTGTATTTATAGTGGGGATGTCACAGCACTATGAGTACTGCATTCATACAAATTTGTCTTGATCTTTGAAAACGGTTTAATAATAAACTTTACATTAATTAGTTTCACAACTTAGGAAAAGAGAGACAAAAACATTGTGAAGTACATGGATTTTAACCAAAAGATTTCTTATGATATCAGGATGGTCTTCATTAACAACTTAGGAAAAGAGAGACAAAAACATTGTGAAGTACATGGATTTTAACCAAAAGATTTCTTATGATATCAGGATGGTCTTCATTAACAACTTAGGAAAAGAGAGACGAAAACATTGTGAAGTACATGGATTTTAACCAAAAGATTTTTTTATGATATCAGGATGGTCTTCATTGAAAATGGTTCTGCTCTAACATGCAAGATAGCTGCTACATTTGCCAAATTTAAATCATTTTGTTGCTCCTCCAGAATAGATGGACGTCAAATATAGTCACCACAGTAGTCATCTTGAAATCTGTCACTGTTCATCCTGACAAGAATGCCTATATCAGCATGGGTTTTTCATGAAAAGACTTTGGATGATGTAAGGTATTTTCACCAAGACTTCTGATGGTGTCCAGTCTGTCCTAAATGTGATGCTAGTCTTACATCAGATATGGCTGCCTCAGTTAACTAATTTGAAGATCATATAGCTCAAGAATATCTAAGTACATCACTCAGCTATTAAAAAGAAAAATTCTTATCTTAAATTGCTGAAAATTCTTTTTAAACAGAAGATCATTGTTGTATGAGTCATGAGTGCAATTATCATGTCATCTTTTGATACACTGCCAGTTATTGATGCTTATTATTGTGACAAATGTATGAGTATAGATAAGATTTACATAAATTTACTTTCACCATTATCTAATGATACTGTATCTCAGAATTTTTATTTTCTGCTGTTAATTGTTCAACAACATTATTCAGTGTTGTTCATTCAAACATGCCTGCTAACTAGTACAGAATACTTGAAGTTTAATTCAAGATAAGTCAGTTGGACAATATGCAGGACAAGTTATGCATTACAGTGCTTCTCTTTTATATAAGAAAAAAGTGTGAGCGTCTCATTAACTAAAATGTGTTGTTGTAATGTAAAAATTAGAAATAATATGTATTTTATTGTCATTGTTGGACTTTTGAAATTAACTCTTTAGCTCTACTGGTCATAGAGATTATTGTCCATCATCCATTAGGTGATTTCAGACAGCAGAATGTCAGTCCCTTCAAGGGACATTGGCTTTTATTATTACTTAACATTGATATCAGACTAACAGAAACATGAACAAATATAAATATTTCGCTAAAGCTAATTATTTCATTTAATATAGAATTTTAATATGCAGTTAATTTAACTTTGATTTTAGTTTGGAATGAAGTATAAGAAAAATATGTTGTAGTTATTCTAATAGAAGCCCCCCACTTTAATAAATGCCCCCCCTCCTTTTTTTTCCACAGAATAGAAGAAATTTTCACCATATCAAGACTTATAGATTCATATATATTAATTATGATATGTCCAGATAATTAAAACAATACGTGAGTAAGCCAATGACTATTAGAAAATTTAAAACTTAATTTTGAGCATTTTCAGTTAAACAATGATGTATGGTATTTAAAACAAATTAACACACACACATTAATAAATGTTCATGTGCATAATAAATAAATCTGAAACAGATCAGCTGTTATAAATGTGATTAAATATAATTTGGTATGTTGCTGGCTTGCTGCTGAGGTTTGAGTCTAGTTTTTAGACTGGTTTCTGCAGGATAATGGTATTAATACTAATAGTACTCTATTAAATGCCCCCATTTTAAACTGCTCCCACCCATACCACCCCACCCACTGGGGATGTACATTTGAATAACTATGATATCTACAACACTTATATGGTTGAAACAAACTCTGTACATTCAAATTTTGCATTCACATCTAGTTCAGGAGTGTAGTTCATGTTGAGATTTGTTGATTAAAATGTCAAATGTTTTTCTTTTCAACTGTGTAGATCTATTTCACGAAAATGAACATTTTACAACTGTCAGCATTTTTCTGTGTAGATCCCAAAGTTGAAATACTAGAAGTAAATTGAAAGATATAAATTTCTGAGATATTGTTTAGGTGTTTGAAGTTTGTAATTAGAAAAAGATTGTCTGTAATATTAAAGTAATAGATTGTTTGTAAAAAAATATTGTATGTAGATGACAATGAGAGAATGGTTTTTGATAAAACAACATGTTTAGTTCACCGTTTTCTAAAGAAGTAAACTTTCTAAGCTGCTTTATGTGTTTTTGAGATATGTACTTAGAAAGCTAGATGTAAATACAGCATGAGGCCAAAAGTGATTAGCCATGTGACTAATATAAAATATAATGATAATAGTCACTGCATGGATTAGAATTATTCTTCAAATTCAATTTGAATTGCATCCATTAATGAACTTGTAGGTGGAAGTCTGAAACAGTACATTTGTTGTTGTTGTTTTGTGTTTAACACCATTTTTCAGCACATTATAGGATATATATTTTGGCCAGTATATTTGGTGGAGTAAGAACACGGGGAAAAAAATCACTGACCCACAGGAAAATACTGGCAGGCCTTTTCACATACCCATGTTGACAAGCTTGAGACTCAGTCTGTAGTGAGTGTTATTTTAGACCTCCTGATGATAGTGCCATATGGTAATAAATCTACAAACAGAGCAGATGATAATTAAAAATTTCAGACAAAATATTTAGTGGCAGAAAAGTATATAAAATTATCGGAAAAGATTTCACAAAATGGAGCTCCTAGAACAATTAGAATTAAGTGGGAGAGCAAAAGTCATGAACAAGATTGGTGATCATGTACTTTGTCTTGCAGTTTTTGATGATTCATGACTTTTTCTTGAACTGAGTGTAGCTTGTAATAAGACTATTGATCTTAATCGTTCTAGAAGCAAAGGATTCAGGAGATGCACTAAAAGAATGCAAACGAATTTCTCAGCAGAATCATGCATCATATACTTAATGGTATGATTTATAAACTAGTGGTCAAGAGTGTTTTTTTTTATAAATCAACTAAAGTTGTTTTTTGGACAGAAATCAAAAGTTTACATTTCAAGAAAACCTGAAAAAGAAAGGCAGTGAGTGTTCAAGTCTGTTAAATGCACTATTTCCATTCAAGAATAAATTTTCAGTGTTTTGTGATTACATAGCTTAAATAGGTTTTGAAAAAATGACTAGATTTGATGGTGGTATTGACTTTTGCAAGTGTATCAACATCTCTGATAAAAATTTTGACCAGATAGAGCAAAAGAATTTTCAGAAATGTGGACTTCCAGGGGGATATCTGTATCCATAACTCATAGATCCTAGACCACAGTATATACAACCGCAGTTGACCAGCTTCATAAAAGACTACATGAAAGTAAATCTAGAGCTGATCTTGTCTTGTTCATATTGTATTTGACATTCAGGTCTCTCTCAATCAGTATTACAGCTCTAAGATATCATATCTAAACAACTTCAGGCTGTGTTAATAGCAGTGGGTTTAATTACAAAGTATTAGATGTTTAAGTACATTTTCTTTAATAAATTTTGTCATGTTTAGAAAAAGCACTAATTTTAGTTTTCCTCATATGATGTCAATTCAAGTGGCCACTCACTTTTTAACTAGTACTTTTTCAATATTTCAAAAAGAGAATGTTCCAAAGTGTGAGGCACAAACATCACAATTTATTTTTAAAATGGTGGCAATTAGTATTTGGACAAATGAAGTCAATCTGTCTTGTAACTAGCTGCCTTTACTAAACATAGAAAAAACTTGATATGACTTCTTCAGAAAACTGTTCAAACTATTCAATTTGATGAAATTTGACAGAAAGCAATCTGATATGAAGTACTTTCAGGTTTGTTTAAATAATGATGAATTGCCTTCAGGTATGACCACCATTGCTTGAAAGTGGAAATGCTTGAAATGATTTCTCTATTTTTAATTAGATTTTAACCAGTGTTCACAGACAGCATCCTGACATAAAAGCCTTTCACATGGATAATAAAATATAGCAACTAAAAATAGAATGACCTTTAAATGGCTTATAGACAGAATTTGACCAAAGTTGACAGAAAGCATCTGGTCATAAAGGGCTCAGGAATTGTACCTATTATGCCTGTCTGCATTCGAGTATGGTTAACAAAAGTGGTGTGACCATTTCAAAATAGCCATATGGATTCAGAATTCTTGAAAAAATACTCTCGGACAGAAGTGAGATTATGCTTGAGTTAAAGCACTATAAAAGCACTAGGGTTATTAAGCACTTGCAGGGTAATGAAGTACTTTGGGGGGTTTCTGCCCTCTATAAAACAAAGCATTATATATTGTAAAGTTGTCCATTCGTTTATCAATCTGTTATGAATTTAGTTTCTGCTGAATAATTCTTGTTTTCTAGCACTGACAGTTACAGACTTTAAGGATAGGATTATTTGGGTTACAAATGTAAAAGATCATAATTAACGTAAGTGAACTAAAAAAATGAATTTGTACAATATTAGCTGAGCATAACATACTAATACCTAACTTTGTGGATGTTTTGCAATTGAGATCAGGAAGAAGAATATCGATTTTTCAGTTAAAAGATCCTGGGTCAAAGTCACCATGGCAGATAGAAAACTGTTTCTGCAGAGTTACATTAATTCTGCTTGGACCAAACTTTGTGGTTGGTTTGCACTTGGGGTAATTAAAAACCATATTGATTTTATGGCACAAGGTCTTAGGTTGTGGCCACTGTGATTGAGAGATGAAAAATGGTTTCAGCACAATACGTTTGATATCGAAGACATCCACCAAACTCAGTGTATGGCTTGATCTTAGGGTAAGAATCATGGAAGGCTGTTGATTTTTATGTCAAAAGGACAAGGTGACTGAAAGATGAGTCATTGAATGCACAGTAATGTTATAACTCCATCACAGCAGACCCGGGCCAAACTTTATGGATGGCTGCCTTTGAAGTAGAAAAGAGGCACATGAATATTTGGATGAAAAAGTCAGTGGTCACAGTCACAATGATTGATTGAAGGAAAATGGTTTCTGCACAATTTATATTCTTGACCATCTTTTGTTCTTACTGATTTATATAGACAAATATTAAATATTAATGTCTCCACTACTTCATTTCTATTTTCAATTTTTTTTGAGAAACAAGGAGACTTTAGCAGCATTCAAGACATGAAATAATGCTAAGCCCATACAATACTTACATTCCTAACATACAAGATCATGATGAAACACAGACTGTACATTGACCTGAAGACTTGCAGTCAGAAATCACAATAGAAGAGGTGTATGTCACTTTTATAAAGAATTTACCACCTGAGCATGCAGAAAGTGTGAAATTCTTGGAAACTTGTGATTGTGAACCCCTCACCCCTAGAATGTCAATATGTATCAATGAACAATATCACTTTTATATGGCACACTGACCATTTAAATTTCATAGATAAAGTTATGTCAAAATTTTAGTTAAAACTATAGCCACATCGGAAAGTGGATTTTAGGTAAGGGCAATTAATTTTTTTAAAGATAACTTTCTTTGGGTATGTGTCTGAAAAAATTCTGTGAGTGCCATAGCGATTGGACAATAGTTGAAATCAGAACCTGGAAGAAAACATTGCTTTACAGGAAATATTTTTAGACAAATAAACACATGGTGTGATTTTAATATGAATTTTGTTTATTTCTTTTATATTTAAAAACAATTTTAATGTAATGTCAAAATAATATTTAAAAAGTATTTTTTTTTCAAGCCAATAGAATTGGAGCTAGTGGAACTGGAGTCCAGGCTTGTGAAGGTTTTTTTTAGTCACCTGCCATGAGCCTTTTATCTAACCATTTAATTCTTTTAGCACTGGCAAGATAATGTAGCACATCAATTTGCATAATAACTTGTACAAATTTAAGAAGAATCAATACATGACGAATAATCTTGGTGTGTTTTCATGCAGACATCACGGGATGATAATACACACAGCCAATATTATATCCCCTGATAATGCTAGTCACATGAGATATCACACCATAATAATCTTGGTGTGTTTTCATGCTGACATCATGGAATAATAATACACACAGTCAATATTATATCCCCTGATAAGCTAGTCACATGAGATGTCGCACCATTAAAATTTTGTTTATAGCAAAGCTGATTTGATCTGCTGCATTCAAAGTAAAGTATAGTATGTTAGTTGTGGTAAACAGCTTTTGAATACAGGGAGGTCTAAATGTGTATTGTATTACTCGTCTCCAAAGTTTTAATTGAGAAAGACTGCAGAATAGTTCAACAAAACTAAATTTTTAAAAACTTATCAAATATATGTAGTTGTTTCAAAATTTTGACCAAAAATAAATGGGTACAATTTGTCAATTGGATGTTTTTGATGCGTTCCATATTATTATTCTGTTTTTACAGTTAGTCATTTTTGTGTCATAGAAGTGAAGGAAAATAAACAAAAATGATTTTATGGAATTTTATTGGGAAGAACTTTTAATTTTAATTGATTACCTGTTTTCTAAATTCTTCATTCCTGTTAATTACCTAAAAACTTAATGGTCTGTCTAACAGTTAATGCACAAGGTTTTTTATTCATGTAAGACTGATAAGTATTGACCTCCCTTAAAGAAATTTGTTCATTGATCATCTATCTGAACTGCAGATAGAATGTACTCTACCTAGTTAACATCCCTGATCTTATACAAGGGTATTTGGAAACTTGCCTTATGGTAGATATGAAAAAGGGTCATAAATCTAAGTAATGCCATTATGTCCAGCATAATTACTACCTTCCCATCACAGCATACACACTTGTATGAAGATAGTTCAAAAGACGGAGACATGGATGCAGCTGGTGTTGTAGTGCCACTGTAGTACATTTATCTTGTCTCCTTACAAAATAAAGCTTCCATTTTTAGAGCAGAAATTACTATAATACTTGATACAATTTTTCATTATATTAAAACCTCTCAAAATACAAATTTCATGAAAGTTGAAGATTATAATTCATGACTGAAAACCTCTAATGTTACAACAGAAACTGTTCTGTACTGTTGGCTGCCTAGTAATAACAATATCAAGGGCAATGGAAAGGCAAATAGCACAGCCAAAGCTGACCTGCAATCTCCCAAATTTTCTTAATGGGAGATTCCATATACTTACTTAAACAATTATATAAACTAGCATGTACTATATACATGTACCTAGCAAAATATGTAAAATTAAAATCCCACCAATGCATCTGAATATCAAACACCAGAATGGCATCTTTCAAATACATGTAGAACAAATCACAAAAATGATTTGGACCTGTTCCAGTCATGTATAGGACATGCATACCTGACTTGTGGATCCTTCCTGAATTATGAACCTTGACCTGAGTGCATACCTTGTCTGTGTCTATGCCCTTTTTAGAGACTTTAATTGGCACCTATAGCCTTTTTATGTGAGGTGTATTTTATTACTGTCGTGTATTGTACATTACTATTTATAATAGGCATGCCTGATGAGTCTCTTTGCAAGGTGTGTAAACAGTAATTCCACACAAACCCATAGCAATAGCAGCATCGGCATTTAATGTGCAGACAAGTTATGTACAAATTTATCAGCATCTCATTCAGTAGGAAAATTCCAACAATTTTCAAGTTATACTTAAAATATTTTTTTATATGTGTGAGACACTTAATGGAAATAACAATCAACATTCAAAGATGTATATCTTGTTCCAAGTGCTGGTAATCACCTACAAATGTGTCCACACCAGACTGAATTATGATAGTTGTCTGTAAGACTGCTATATGCACCCACACAGGAAATAATGCATGTCCACACAGGACTGGCATATGCACCCACACAGGGAATAATGCTCTTCCAAACAGGGCTGAATTATGCATGCCCACACAGGACTGGTATATGCACCCATACAGGAATAATGCATATCCAGATAGGACTGAGTTTTACATACCCGTATAGGACTGACATGCACCCACACCAGAAATATTTTGATTCCACACAGGACTGAATTATGCATGCCATATAGGACTGATATATGAACCCATACAGTGAATAATGTATATTCATATGAGATTTCTCCTAACTAGGAGAAAGTTTGTTTTTCTTATTTAGATTACAAACCCTGTTGTGTTCACTATGATAGTGTGGCTAAAAATTGAGACTCTTCCAACTGACACAGTGAACAACATCCTACTAGAAAAGCAGTTAAGCAGCAAGCCAGTTATCAAATTCATTCATTTCTAAGTGGTACCTGAATTTGATGTCCAAAATGTTTACTGTCTTCACCTATTGGATTATGTTGTTGTTGTTCTGGGGCTTAATGCCATTTTTCAGTACATGATTGGCTATACATAGCGGCCAGTATTAATGGTGGAAGAACAAACTGGGAAATCCGCAGAAAGAACCACCGACCCACGAAAAGCTACTGGCAAGCTTTCTCACATATCCACATTTGCCGAATCATTGACTCAAACTCATGCAGACAGAGGTGAGATGCCTTTTGGATTATTGTAGCAAGAATACCTAGCTAAATAAGTAATTTTATATATACAGTTCTTGTTGTGTACACATGCATGCAATTTTTATATTACTACATACCATATACTGTGAACCTAGGATAACTTTAAAACTTGCAAAGCTGTTTTCTAAGCTTCATCTATTCTGCATAAATGATGTGAAGTACACATAAATGCATTTATCCACAAGCTATACTGTTCAATAAACATTTAGGCAGAGAAAGTTATTAAAATATCCACAAGCTATACTGTTCCATAAACATTTAGGCAGAGAAAGTTATTAAAATTATGAAATTCACTATTGACTTTTGACAATACATTTTATGTACATATTTACAAATTAACAGTGGAACACATTATTGTCTAGTGTATCTACTTTCACCCAGTGAGACAAAAGTATTTTGTGAGAACTCAAATTGTGAAACTTTATGATGTTCCATCGCAGAAAATCTTGGACCTTTTGAGGGAACATAGTTATATAACAAGTTTTGACCATTATACTTTTTACCTTTTTACAAAATTTTATTACCACTTAAGGATTTTTAATGTCCTTACCATTTAACTTTATCTTAGAGTTACTACATGTTGGAATGGTTTTTCTTCCTAACGCATTTTGATATTTCTTTATCTAGATATGGTTAGAGTTTTAAATTGTAATTTGCAGTGAATAGCCATTATGGTCCTGATCTCCAGTAATCTCCCTTCCTCCACCATACAGTTGTATTTCCTTATGAAATAGGTTCATTGAGGTAAAATAGGCTGAATGTGCTGTCTGGCATATCATAAGAGGCCCTTACTGGAGACAATTGCTCAGCAGTTATCATGCCAGACTGGTGACATAGATTTAGATCCGACTTTGGATGCACACTTTGCTTCAATTGCCTCAGCACTAAATGACCTAATTGTATTCAATTACTACAGCAAAGCAGACCCAACTTTATGTAGCTAAAAGTTTTATACATCTTGTGATATGTATGACTTGGGGAAATTGCCACTGATCCAAACGCTGTGAGAGTGATGCATTTTGCAACAACTAACAAGAAGTAGTTAAAACAAACTAACAAGAAGTAGTTAAACTGACAAGATGGTAAAAGGAATATAAATTTCTCCTCCTCAGGTTTGTAATTTAGGATCAAAACATTTTTTGTTTCAAGTAATCAATGCAATCAATCTCGCTTTTGAGTCCAACTGCATGCAGGCTACACATATCCAGATCTGTCATCACATAATTTACTTAGAATATGTTGTCTAAATCGGCCAACTTCCGCCAAATGATGTAAGATGAAACTGTTATAAGTATGGTAATCTATTATACATTTAGCTGTCTATTTGGTATATGCTGTCTGAATCACCCAAACTTCTGCCAAACTGTGCAAGATAAAAGTTTTATAAATATGAATTGTTTTGAGTTCTAGAAAATCCAGTGAAAAACGGACAATGACAGTAGGTCTAAATGATGCCAACTGTAGTAAAATATATTACATAGATGTATCATAATGCTATGAACTCTGGTTATTGTTGTTGGAGGGTTTAATGACATTTTTCAGCAGAAGATAGGCTATACATGGCGGCCAGTATAACTGGTGGAGAAAGAACCACCAACCCATGAAAAGCTACTGGCAGGCTTCCTCAAATACCCACATTAGATGAGCCTGAGACTTGAACACATGCAAACAGAGCAGAGATGGCAGTGATCCAAAATGATGAGCTCTTTATACTACTCGTCCACTTGGAGCCCCCCTATGAACTCTTGGATTTAAAAATGAGATAGAAAATGAAAGTTGATATGGTCATTAAAAAAAGCCCACTCACTATTTTATCTTTTTAACAGAATAAAGTCCTGTCTTCCTAAAGAACAGAGTAACAAATTCCATCCGGGTTAAATAGAAAATCAAAATGAACTACAAAAATTCAAAAGAGAACACCTAGGGATATTCTTAATGCTGAGACAGAGACAACAAATCTGTTTAAAACCCTTAAGTGGCTTCCATTTCTTTAGAGAACAACTTAAGAAAGATTCATTATACTACAAAGTGGCTTCCATTTCTACTGAGAACAACATAAGAAAGGTTCACTCTACTACAAAGTGGCTTCCATTTTAATGGAGAACAACTTCAGGAGGGTTAACTATACTACAAAGTGGCTTCCATTTCAACCGAGAACAACTTCAAAAGGGTTTACCATTTTATATATCCTTCTGATCATCAATTATACATTTGTGACAAAGGTACAGATGCATGAGCTAAAATTGAATTCAAACAACAGCTTATTTCCATCGAAATAAAATTCATGGTTATTATCAAAGAAAAGTTTTGCTTTTTCTAGAGCCAAACTATTCAAGTCTATTTCACACTGGGTTTAAGAGATGATTCTGAGTATTAAAAATGTTACATAATCACTTGTATAATTTTGTTTAATAAAGTACCTATCCTCATGAAAACATTGCTTTTTCAGGTACTCACCTGTAATATTCTGTACAGGTTCAACACCAATCTTTGTATTTTGTAGTTGTAATAGACCAGTCTATAAACAAGTTTTTAACATGTTTTGTTGAACAAAGACACCACAACTTGTAAGTTATACATCATATACATTTTTGTAGAATGCTTCATGGAAGGTTTGTCTCTTTACCAGAGGAGATTCTTCTTTAAACAGTCATTATTATTATTATTATTATTATTATTATTATTATTATTATTATTATTATTATTATTATTATTATTATTATTATTATTATTATCATCATCATCATCATCATCATCATCATCATCATCATCATCATCATTATTATTATTATTATTATTATTATTATTATTATTATTATTATTATTATTATTATTAATAAGTGATAATAATAAAAAGGCTTATACAAAATTTTAAATTTTATTAGACCTATGAAAGAAAATTATAAAGTCAATAAATATTATACAAGACAAGGATATTTTTAGAAATGTATGACCTGCTGCAAACTGGCCATACAGGCTTTCTGTTGCAGAAAACTGATGTGATTTCAATAATTGTGTCATACTGAAACAATCACTCACCAAATACTACAGGAGGATAAAATAATGGATCTGAAAAAATATAATTCACTCAAGTTTGTTTACAAAGATCTTTTAAAAAGGGCTAAAAGACAACATACTGCTAAGCAAGAATCTTGGATGCAATTATTAAATACAAATATAAGTCGTGAGGAGTGGTCTGAGATTTATAGCAGGGCGAAATTTTGTACCAAGGATACTAAATTAATCTCTTTTAACTTTAGATTAATCCACAGAATAATCGCTACTAATGATTTTTTGAAAAGAATAAACATATTGGATGACAACAAATGTAAGTTTTGCAAGAGAGAGAATGAAAGTATTGAACATCTCTTCTATGATTGCAATATTATTTCACAGTTCTGGTTCTGGTACAGTTTTATTGATCATTTCGCACCATCTTGCCCAAATATTGTACATTTGTCCAAAAAAGAAATACTTTTAGGAAGTGAACAACTGGACAGTTTGTGTAATTTCTTGCTTATTTTGGGAAAATATTACATTTATACTTGCAGATTTAATATGTAAAATCCTTTTTATCTATGCTTTTAAGCAGAGTTGTAACATATACGAATGTTAAAAAATATGCTGCTAAAATAAACAAAAAAAGAGAACCAATTTCTTAAGAAATGGACATCAATAGATCAATAGGTAACTTGTATCTGATTGGATGTTAAAAAGAAAAAAAACCACTATTTTCTAAAGCTTGTGTCACCTACATTGTGCCATATGCATGTGTGCACGAGTGTGTGCATGTTTGTGTTGTCTTTTATTTTTTCTTTCTTTTAATATAGATTATATTTACTATCCCTAGTTTATTTGGAAACAAGAAATTTTGATTGTAAGGTGACCTTGGGATGGTTCCCCAACCCAATGGTCAACCTATTATGAAGATAGAAAAATTTTGAAATTTCAACCAAAAAAAATACTCTTTTTTTTTCTGTGTATTTAATAATAGGAATGTATGATATGCAGCTTGTGCAAATTAGATGAATTTTTAAACTATTCATTAAGCTTTTATTTGATGGACAATTGGAAACAGGTGCTTCAACTTTTTTGGGTAATGATCTTGGCAACAGATAGGTGTATTTTAACTTCAAGCAGTAAATGCATACCAGTCTGTACATATTTTTATGATTTGGGATTGCTTGGACCACTAGGTAAGTAAAAAATAGTTTAAAAAGTTAAAGTTTCACAGCATCCTTAATCTGGTTTATTGTAAAATGTACGAGATTACTACAGTAACATAGTGTATCATAGCTGGGTGTTAAGAATTGAGGGTCAAGAAATATCTGACCATGACAGCATTGACAACATATGAACATTGTACAAGCAAAGGACACCATTTAGAGCCAGAGCAAGTCCAAACTTTTTATTAGACCCAGAACAAGTCCAAATGTTTAACATAACTCTACCATAAAAAGATGGGTCAAGGAATCCATTAGTTAAACAACAAAGGCATTCTTATGGAAGGGGCTGCCGATCTATGCTATGATGCTTTCATTGATGTCATGTCTAAACTCGTACAGTGTATTATAAAACCAATATTGTCACCTATTTTTAGCTGTGAAGCGATAAGGCCAGGTTAGCTTATTGAGTGCTCCACCATCTAGCATCCATCACCGGTTATGCATTGTGTTGGCATGCATTGCCAGTTATGCATTGTGTATCAACAGTTGCAATTTTAAAGGTCATACAAAAATTCAAACACTACTTAATGGATTTCAATGAAAATTCACAGAACATCCTTGCATTAAGGGCTTTCAAATTCATACAAATGATGCTGTAAGGCAGTCATTACTAAAATTAGAAAAACTTGTAAACATTTTCTTTCAAAAGCTGATTCTTACTAAATTTGCATTCAATCATGAAGAGCTTTTACATTTTGTACAGGTGATACAAATTGGCCTTCAGATATAACCACCAATACCAAACTTTTAGATGAGGTCTTTTTTTAGCATCACTCAACAGAATTGGACCAAGTTTGACATTAAGTTCCTTAATATTAAGGGCTTTCACTTTTATACAAATGATGTGCTATCAGCCAGAAAATATGGTTACCACTACTAAAAATATAAAACCTTTAATCAATTTTTTCTGGCAACTGTTCAACAGCATATGACCAAACTTCACAGAATACTGTCATGAATGGCTTTCAGATTTAGACTAATATGATGCCAATCTGTCCTCAGATATGGCAACCATTACTAAAAATAGAAAACCTTTAAATAACTTTGGATGAAAAATAAAATCGACATAATTTGACCAGGTTTCAAGTTTTGCAGATAATGCTAACTTGCCATCAAATATGGCTGCTGTTACTAAAATAGAAAATCCTTAAAATGACTTCTCAGAACCATCCATGCTTGTGAGACAATGTGAACATAGTAATAATAACAATAATGAGGACTTTGTATAGTGCCTAATCTTTAGAAGCTCTAAGCACTTTACAACATTTGACAACATTTAAAAAACATATACATGTATAATGATATGATTATAAAAATAAAAACAAACACAATGAAATTAGAAACAGAAAATATGTTGTAAATATTTAAGGTAAGGTATTTTTTAGATCTTTAAGTTTGTTCTTGATGTCAAAATAAGTGAGTTTTAGGAGCACTTTTAAATGAGATCATTGTGTCTTTGTGTCTAAGTTCAGCAGGCAATTCATACCACGTTGTTGAACCCTGGTATGCAAAAGAGCGTTGTCCATATGATTCATCTTCATAGTGGGAATAATGAGAATACGAGTGGCAGAAGAGGAGTGTAAGTATATTGTGGGTATATACACATGGGTAAGGTTAGATAGGTATATTGGACTGGAGCCCGTCAGTGAAATGTAGCACAGAGGGCAAATTTTGTGTTTAATTCTGGATTGTATGGATAGTCAGTGTAGGGTACAGAACAGCAGAGAGGTGTGCTCTAATCGTGGTTCTCTAAGGATGATCTGAGTGGCTTTGTTTTGAACTTTTTGAAGTAGATATTGAGATGAACCAGACAAAATTGAGTTACAATGGTCCAGTCTTGAAAGTACTGAGGAATACACAAGTGTTTTAGTGGCATCAACTGAAAGATACTTTCAAATGGACTTATGTGTTTCAGCTCAAAATATTCAGCCTTGCATATGTTCATGACATGTTGATGTGATGAGAGTGTACTGTCAAGAGTAACACCGAGGTTTCGTATTGACTGTGAGGTAAAGGATGTGAATGAGAAAGTCTTTGTTTTGTAATCAGGATGGCTTTAGTTTTATCATCATTCATTTGCAGCTTGTTACATGTAATCCAGGGGCCCTGAGTGGTCTAAAACACTGTCCATTATGGATCACTGCCATCTCACCTCTGCGTGAGTTCGAGTCTAAGATTCGGCAAATGTGGATACGTGACAAAGCTTGCCAGTAGCTTCTCGTGGGTCGGTGGTTCTTTCCAGTGATTTCCCGGTTTCTTCCTCCACCATTAATACTGGCCGCCATGTATAGCTTATCGTGTGCTGAAAAATGGCGTTAAACCCCACAACAAACAAAAAAAAAACATGTCATCCATAATTTCAGATTGGAAATGCACCTCTCTACACCTTGGATAGTAGCTTTGACTTCAGCTGGATGGCTAGATTTGTATATTTGGGTGACATCAGCATACAATTTGTGAGGCACTGGATGATGATCTATGACACTTGAGAGTGGCTGAGTGTATATAACGAAGAGATCAGGTCCAAGAACAGATCCCTGTGGAACACCACAACATAGTTCAATTGGACTGGAGTGTTTTCCATTTGCAGACACAATTTGTGTCCTGTTGACCATGTAGGACTTGAGCCATAGTAAGGTCATATCATGAATGCCAAATAAATGCTGGAGACGGTGAAGTAAAATATCATGGTCTATAGTGTCAAATGCTGCAGATAAGTCATGGAGAGTGAGAACTGTAATCTTTCTGCCATCTAAAGCAGAGAGGTCATTCACTACTTTTAGAAGAGTATTTTCAGTACTGTGGCAAGGGCAATATGCAGACTGTACATTGCTAAAAAGACTGTTTGAATTCAGATGAGATACAAGTTGGGATAGAACAACTTTTTCTAAGATTTTTGATATGAATGGGAGATTAGAAACTGGGCTGTAGTTATGGTTAAGTTTTAGTTTCTTTAGCAGAGGCTTTACAATGGCAGTTTTGTAGAATGATTGGAATTCCCCAGATGAGAGAGAGGTATTAATAACATCTTTGAAGCTTTTGTATTTGATGCTGATCCACCATAAAATATTACTGTTATTGCTAAATTTATAAAACTTTTAACATATTCTCAAATACTGCTTAATAGAATTCAAACAATATTGACAGAAAACATTCTATCTTAGGCCTTTTAAGTTAATACAAATGATAATGCTGGTCTTTCATCAAATATGGCTGTTACTAAAATAGGTAAATATTTAAAAAAATTAATTTAAAAAAGTGCTGCAAATATGAGTATACTAATACAGTATGAGTTTGGTTAGACTGGACTCCAAGTTTGAGACTGTAGTAATTGACAACTCTTACTGAAAATTTGGAAGTGCTGTTACTTTTGAGTTTGTCCCATTAATGTTAAATTTTATTTAATTTGACTTATGGTAATGACTGGGGCTCTTATTCTTTTTTTGTTTAGATATATAACAGGTCTGTATGTGTTGTTTCTTTATAAACAAAACAGGAGGACACTTGCACATGACTTATTTTAAGTCTAATGAGTTGGTTTTATGGCCTAAAAAAAGCTATAAAGATGTTTTTCAAATATGCGACTTTTATTGACAATTTTACAGTCTGCTTACATTTCTCCCACTCAATACTGACAAATATTTTTCCGCCATTAAGCACCAATGTCCCATGATCATACAAGCTAACCAAGACGCTGTACAGTAATATACTGAATGGTATATTGCATTCTGATTGGTAAAACAAAAATTACAGACCATTAATTTTTTTTCTATTGTAATCTTTCAAATTGGTTTTCAGTTTTAAGTGTGCCTTTCTAACTATGTGAGCAAACTTTGCATCTATCATTGATAATAATTTGTATTAAAACTTTCAAAAATTTTTTTGGATATGGTGGGTAGACAGGCTTGTTGTCAGACCTAACAAAGACAGTGCCATCTGCAACCAGTTTCGAATAGTGCAATAAACCCAAGAAAAAGAGTTGAGTGTGCCTCTTCGATAAGTCCAACGCTATATTTGGTACCTGTTGAAGCCTTATTGTGCAATAAACTACAAGGAATGTAAAAAAATGTAAACACAAAAAACACCTAAGGAAATTGTATGAGTGTTTCTGCAAAGAATCATTATTTCAAGGAGTAAATATTATAACTTTTGAAAAGAATCATTTTTTTGTGATTTAAAAGTAAAAATTTGTCAATGATGACAATAATTTTGTATTCAATTTCCTTTACGTCGGGATCGGTGGCTTTTTCTGCGTGTTAGTTTTAAAACAACGGTTAACCAGTCTTTACCAGGACAATAGCCATTCAGTGAAGTTCGAAAAATGTGGTATTTAATATCGTTGGAAAACCCCGGTATGCGCATTTTAAGAGTTAGACAAATTTGTTAGATTTATAAGTATACAGTTTGTCAAGTTCGTTATAGTATTAAATATATTGTATTACACGCACACACCCTTTCCGAGGTGGAAGACCGTTCATGTTATTGTGGTCATGTGTGCCCATAAAAAAAAGCAGAGACCTACTTGTTGGTCTAGTGTGCGCTTATATCTTAAACACTTAAATTTTAATTGCTGTTCTAAAATTTAATATGGATGTAATTTAACTAAAGTCTTTTCAACTATGTACATAATGTTATTATCGATACATAATAAAACCGATCTGTTAATACCGCATTGTTTCTCTGATTTTCCCTCAGTCTATTTCATTAAAAGATAGCGGTTAGTCCAAACGCGTTAATGAGTGGCCGAGTGGTCTAAAGCGCTGACCGTTACGGATCACTGCCATCTCACCTGTGTCAGCGTGAGTTTGAGTCCAGAGAAAGCCTGCCAGCAGCTTCTCGTGGGTCGGTGGTTTTTCCAGGGTTCTTCCTCCACCATTAATACTGGCCGCCATGTATAGCCTATCTTGTGCTGAAAATGGCGTTAAACCTTTCAACAACAACAATCAATCGCGTTAATGTAAATAAAACCGCATATGCCACTTGACCCAGATTACCATGCAGAACAACTCTATAGTATATCGGTATTTACTTAAATTATGTATGGTAGTATGCACTTACTGTGATAAACACAAATTTCAACTTAGTGATAAGATGTAACAGCCATGCTTACACTGGCTGAATATTTTCACCAAAATAAAGTATTCAATGACTAAATTGAATACACTAATGTCAGTTAAGTTGAAATCCTTGAAAACAACAGTAGTGAAAAAAATATCACTTGGTCTTAATTATTAATAATAATAATAATAATAATATTTTAAATATATTGCTAATTTTAAAAGGTTAACTATTATTGCTTTCCAATTTATGTTGGATAAGTAGGCTTATTAGCAGCTTTTTGTCAGTTTGGATTCATAATTGCTACCATGAAATCAAATTACAACCTTAACCTTGTAATGACGTATGTCACTATCAGGATATGACCTAAAATCATCAAAGATCAGACAATACACTGAATATATTTTGTAATCAAATCCAATGCAAAACTGGAATTTTGTATAAGGTGATCAACTTAATTGCTAGGGCTGTCATCGGGTACCATATAGAAAAACCCGGGTATTGAAACATAAACGCTGGTACCGTAAAAAAAAAAAAAAAATCACACTTGCCAACCACTTCAAACAGGTGTGACAGCTATAGCTATAATTATAAACCAGATCTCTGCTTAATATAAATAAACAATAAGTCAGACAGTCTTATTGGATTAATAAAATTCACTGGCGTTTGTGCAACCGGACAAACCGTTATCCCCCAGGCATTATATACCAAGGTTAAAACATTTCTACAGGTAATAAATCTCTTTGTAGACCATAACTATTGAATGTGGGTGTTAATGATCGGTACATTGCATGCTCTTTTAATGAAATCCAGATGGATACCTTTGATTTTCCGAACAAACATGTCAAATCCCACAGTTTATATTATGAACAATTATCAGCTAGACACCTTGAAATCTTCGTAATGCCTCAAAGTAATCTTTGCTTGTTGTTTTTCTAGTCGACTAGCTCTATGAATTTCGAAAGTTAGCCATCATACATATACCGATATTTCTATTTTCGATACTACAATTTTACCATAACTATTTTAAGAAATATAATTCCAAAATAGTAACACTTATGCGACTGCGTGGTCATGTGGTATAACTGGGGCAAGCATACGTGGGTAATTCAAATCTGCAGTCAAAAGCAGATGAACAAACGTGGTCTGTTCTAACAAGGACTTATACTTTGAAAAATGCGAGTGTTCTAAAGCTTTTAATGTGGCTGCTCACAGTGATCATTAAAAGTTGGATTATACCTACCATCTGTGTACAAAGGTCATTCTAAATAAATTTATTAACAGCATGCAGTCAGACAATTCGCAGCTATGTTGGTGTGGACGAATCAGACAGAGTAGTACACAGTTAGCCTTTATCGCCTTAAAAAAATATTAAAGAAATGGAGATAACAATTAGTTGGTATACAGTTGTACATGTCATTCATGTGCTAACGGGTACCCGTTAAAATTTGCAACGGGTACCCGGGTTGTTTTTTTCGTGATTTTTGTCAGCCTTAGTAATTGCATGCACTTTATAAAAATGTGATATTCATCCTTTTTCATTGTAAACTTATAAAAATGTTGACATTTTATAGGAGATTGCGCTGTAAGATATTTGTGTCCTTACTGGCTACAGCTTTACATATGTAAACAACTGCTAGACGACTTGTGTCCAAAATAACGTAGTCACAATAAAGGGTAGTATGATCTTCTTAGATTCTAGGTCTTGTAGTGTTGATCATTGTCTCCTCCAGCATGTTCTGTCTGCTCTTCATTGCTCCCATTTCTAGTGTTTGCAGTATGCTCAGCGAGTCCATTATTATAACATTTTTAACATTTTGTGGTTTTGATTGTTCTTTAATCCATAGCAGTGCTTCTTTGATGACCCAGTTCTGCTGTATATATAGAGCATCTGTCTGGTAATCTTGCTTCTATTGTGTGGTTGAGTTCTAAGATTGTTAGAACTGCTGCAGTTCTGTTTAGTTCCTTAGACTTCAATCCATCTGTATAGATTTTTGTATGCTAGTTGTACTGGTTTGTATAATATTGATCACAGTTAACAGTTTCCAGGGGTTGTGCAGTTTGTTTCCCATTGTCTTGACGGTAAAGTTGATTGTTGGGGTTTGATTCCTCCATAATTTAAGTCCTGGTATCGATGTTCTGCCTGCAGTAGGATGTTTGGCATTTCCTGTTGTAGTAGATGTGACAGTTGTTTAGGGCTTTTCTGGTTGGGTTGGTCTCGGGGTGGACAGAGTTCCATATAACTTATAGGATATGTTCTTCTCTTCGGATGTGCAGGGTTGATTCTGCTGTGAGTAATTGTAGTTCTTCTAATGATGTATTTGAAAGAGTTCCTGTAATTACTCCTGAGTTCTTGATATTGTATGCTGTTAAGCTTCTTAAGATGTTGTTTGTTGGCGAGTCATAGATCTGGTTTAGATTAGATTAGAGATTTGTATAGGATGAATAAAGTTTTTTGGTCAGCTTCCCATATTGTACCTTTGAGATTGTTCAGGATTTTGAGGTCTTGTTTGTATCTTTTGACCATGTTGGTGATGTGATATTTCCAGGTGAGTTGATTGTCCATCAGCATTCCCAGGATGGAGGTCTGCTTTAAAAATTTAATTTCTGTGCCTTGGATATACAGTTTTGGTGGTTTGGGTCCACATCTGTGGGGAGCTGTGAAATTATTCCTATGGTTTTGTCTTTTGCTGTTTTGAATCTCCAGTTGGTTGCCCAGGTGGATATTGTGTCAAAGTTGTCTTTGGAGTTGAGTGGTGTATTTTATGTTGTTTGGGTTTCCGATGCTCAAAATTTTGTTGTCATTGGCATACTGGGATAGTGCATTGTTGCCACTAATGTGGTTGGTCAGGTTGTTAATCATGATGATAAAATGTGTGGGGCTTAGAACACTGCCTTGTGGGGTTTCATTGTCTGTTGTTTTTTTTCCAGTTCAGGTTTTGATTTTCTGGTCTGTTAAGAAGTTTTAAATCCAGCAGTGCATTCTGCCATTGATGCCATATTGGTTGAGTTGTGATATTAGTCCTTTAATCTATACTAAATCAAATGCCTTTTCTAAGTCTATAAATATGGCTATAAGGTATCAGGTGGCTTTCCGTTTTTGGAGGAAATTGAGTTTGATGTCTGTTTTTAATCTGATTAATTTGTCGATGGTTGATTTCTTATTGCGGAATAGGCTTTGGTTTTCTCTAATCTGTTGGTTTGCTTCCAGGGGATGTTTGAGTCTGTTGTTGATTATGGTGTCCATTATCTTGCATATTGAGTTGGTAAGAGAGATTGGCTTACATGATGTTAGTTTTGGCTCCTTCCTGGCTTTTGGAATTGGTATTACAGTAGCTTGATGCCATGTTGATGGTAAAGTTCCTGTTTTCCATGATTAATTTATTAGGCCTACTGCAATGTGTTGCATGTTTTGTGGTAAATATTTGTAAATTGTGTATCCTAGATTGTCATCGCCTGGTGCTGTGGGTTTCTTATGTTGTAGACCCTTTTCCATTCACAGATTGTAAAGTTGTTGTTTAGGGGTGAGTTGTTACTGTTGTCCTCCATGTGTTGGTCCACAAAGATGTGGAGTAGATTGTTTTTGATTGTGTGTTGTCGGGCTGTAAATGCTGGTATATGGTTTTGATTATTGCTGGCATGTTGGAAGTGTGTAGGAAATATTACCATTCTTTCTTTGTGTATCGGCTATTTTGGGGACAATTTTGGTCAGTTTTGCCCTGATGGCTTTGATTTGGCCCATTTCCCGTTGGATTTAGTATGATGTAAGAGTGTGAAGCAGAATTACCTCCATGACTTAAGTTTGGCTGTTGGTAGGGTTGCTTTAACATTTTTTTCATGATGTTTGTAGGCAGTGAAATCTGTTGATAGTATGGTGTTTTTAAATTTGTTTAGTGCTTTCTTTTTTCCTTGGCTCACCTCTTTGCAGTTATCATTCCACCATGGTATGTTGTGTTTGCCTGGCTTGTCGCTTGTCTTTGGGATAGTTTCTTGTGCTGATGGCTTTGGTGAATTTGTCTAAGCATATATTTGGATCTGGGTCTTGCGTGTCCCTTTTTTGTTTCAGGTATGGCTTGGAAGTGGTTCCAGTCGGCTTTGTCAGTGTTCCATCTAGATTGGTTATGTTGGCAGTATGGTTGTCCGGAGGTGGAAGTGGTCACTGCCTAGTGTACTGTCTTGTAGAACCTCCCATTTTGTGTGTTGTGCAATGTCCGATATGGTTATTGTTAAGTCCATTGTTGTCTGTGGTTGGGTTTAGTCGTGTTAGTAATACTGTGTTTAACAGTTGGATTTGGTTTTTCCTGATGTATTTTTCCTGCTTTGTTTCCTTTGGTGTCGGTGTAGTGGTTTCCCCATCCAGTGTTGTAGGCATTGAAATCTCCACATATGATGGTGTTCTTCTTGTTGGTTTTAATTAGTTGTTTGGAGGATACGCGTGGAGTCTTTAGTGTGGGTAGGTGGGTCATTGATGTTGTAGATGTGAAGTTTGTTGTTTCCAATTTGTATTGGTATTCCTTGGTGTTCAGCATGATTGTCTTCTACATTAATTTGGATGTTTAGATCTGTATAATTTGGGATTCAGTTGTGAATGTATATGGCGATGCCTTCCCCTCTATTTCCTTATGGCTGGTGTTTAATATAATTAGTGTGTTGTAGTCTTTGATCTTGGGTAAATGTTGCTGGGAATCTGGTTTCCTGGATGCATATGATGTCTGGTTTGTCTTGAATTTGATTATTGTTGCAACAAGTTCTGTATAGTTCTGTCTGAACCTGGAACAATTAGATATGTAGTACCACAAGGCTCAATTCTAGGTCCATTACTATTTATTTTATTTAATTATGATCTACCACTTGTACTAAGGGATACAATATCATCTACAGATCTCAATGCAGATGACAGAACATTGTCAGACATCCAAAACACAAAGCATGAACTTGAAATATCTCTACAGAATGCCCAAAACAAACTGGACAACTGGTGCATATGTAATAGCATAGTGGTAAATACTGGTAAAACTAAAAATATTACCTATCTCAACACAGTAAGAAATAACAAAACTTGATAGTGATAAACTATGACATGGAAGGATAGAAATTTGCAAATGGTTTGTAATGTTAGACTACTTGGTGTTTTGGTAGATAATAACCTATCATGGAATGAACAAATCAAACATATCAGTAAAAAAGTCAATTCAAGTTTATAGCTTCTCAGTAGGAATAAACATTTTGTCCCTGAAAGGTACAGAAAGCTAATTTATAACAGTTACATATAACCCTAAATAGACTATTGTAATATAGTATGGAGTAATTCAAACGTTAAAAACATAGCAAAGCCAGCACTTTTTCAAAAAGAGCATTTGGGCTAATATCAGATTAGGAAGGAAAAAAAAGAAGATTTAGCTGGGAAGTTAAAATATTACCTATTAAAGACTGAATCAATTTGAGAAAAGCCAAATTAATGTACAGGAAAAGTACTCCTGAATAGTCAGTATTCCAGTAAAGGTTACCTGGCAGTACTCTCCATCTGCAATCCATGTCTACCAAACAGAAAAAAATTCCTAAACCAAATAAGGAATTATTTTTTAAAAAAAAGATTCCAATACTCTGGAACTTTGCACTGAAATAGTATTCCAGTTGAGATTAGAAATGCCCACTTTATTTCCTTCCTCCAAACCCAGTATATACAGTGGCGAATCAGAGATGCAGCAAAAATAAATAAATTTCTTTGTATGTGGGCCTAAAGATAGATTAGTTCTTAGATAATCGTGTTACCCTCTTTAAAGAAAGTCAGTATTTGATACACAAATTTGGGCCAATTTTAGTATTGCAGGAAGTGCTGTTTGATGCAACCTCTGATTTTATCCTTTTGCTATTGGAGCAATCCATTATAGCAGGAAAAGCAGGCAATGTCTTTGATATTGATTTGCAAAAATGTAAACTATATGTATTGCTATTGTTAATTCTTCTCATTTAAATAGACTTTTGAATGTTTAATGATGAAATCACTAGCTATATGCTTTATAATTTTGGAGTAAAAGTGCCTCATTAAATCAACAATTCATTGTGTCTTCAAAAAGTTTCTGAGGCTGTGATATACTTTGGTTTGGAATTTATCTTAAATAGTCAATTACTGATGTCCATATGTGTTTTGTTTTACCCTTGAATTAAAATAATACCATGACATTGTTACTGGGGTTTTTTTCTTTGGTACATTGAACAGGAGATATGGCTTTGTGTTGCTTGCATGCCCAAAATTTGCACTGCATGTGCTTCTGTACTGCCTCCACCATTCTCCTCAGCCCATAGTTTGTAGCTTTATTATGGATGGACTGCATCAGCAAATCTCCTCAGTTCATAGTTTGTAGTTCTGTTATGGATTGCAACAGGCTGGAACAAATCTGTGTAAGATCATCTCGTGACTGATCATTGTTGAAGTTGGGAAAGGATGGCTTGAGGGAGGTTTTGAATCATTTCTATTGAAATCCCTGAAACCACTTTTCCACTTTATCTCATCATAAAAGTTCTTCGGTAGTTACTCCTGTTGATGTAGCTTGATAATCTCGGCTGTGACTTTGTCAGTGGTTATTTGGAATGCCTGCTCCTGTAAGAACCTTGATGCTTGAGACCATGTCTGCCATCTTTTTTTCATCAGTTTAATTAGGCAACCCATTTGAAAATGGTTCATCTTCTTTGCATCATGTCTGTACACTATCCAGGTTTTACATGTATACAGCAACATTGGCAGCACAGTGGTTTTGTGACCTTCAGGTTTGTTTTGCAGACTGATGCCACATTCTAGCATTGGTATGACATTCATGTGAATCAGAAATGACAGTTTATTGCTGATGTAGGTACAATTGTCCACATCCAGGATAGTTTGGCCATTCACTCTGTTAGTAGGCTGTACATAAGTCTTTCCTGGAGTAGGTTGGTGCATCACCTCTTTCTATTTTATGTTTTTCTGACCAAAATTATCACAAGCTGAAGACAAATGGTCCATACTGTGTTACATTGAGACTTGGATTTGGCATTCATGTGTTTCCCATGCTACTGAGAAAAGTCAGGAAGAAGAATATGTTTGTTCCTGACTGGGTATAAACTGAAATTTTCAGCCATTATTGTACTTGCCATAAACATTTTTTTATAGTCAATCCAAGTGCTTGAGCGATTGGATTGGTCATATGCACAATAGCAGTATCTTTTTTTTGTATCTGTTGTAACAATGTACCAGCATGGTTGTGACATTTGATCATAGTAATTTAAAGAGAACAATAATAAAGCTTTTCTTCACTAGTTCCCCTTTTGATATCTAAAGTTAAATGAAAATATATTGTGATAAATCTCTACTCGTAAATTATTGAATATTACTTTGTTTATGAAAATATGAGAAAGAACTAATCAGAATGAAATCTTTTCATTCACTGGACTTATTTTTGAGAAATTAACGTAATTTTGCCAGACTGGATTATCCAACATTGCTTAGTACTTGTGTTTTGCCAGTTTGCCTGCTTTACAAAACGTTTAAAGATAGCTTTATGCTCTTGGGTACCTGTGCACTCTTGTTTTTTATTATTCCAAATATTACTTAACCCGTTTAAATGCAGATTTTTGCTTTTCCTAGAGCTCAGTGGCAGGAAAGATCAGATTACCATATAACCTGAAGTTAGCTTATTTTCCATTTTGTTTTAATAACTTTAAAAGATTGGTAATGAAATATAGAGAGAATTACAGTTTGGAAACAGATATCTTGAAACGTGAACATGTTTCAATTTAGCCTTCACTATTTAAACATCCTTTTAACAAAGTACAACAATGAGACTGTACTGTAATACATTTTCAGATAACAAGTATGTGCTTCTTGGAGGGAAGGATTATATAGTTGGAAGGAGGGACTCTGACATTCTGGTGACAGGAGACCCTACAGTTAGCAGGCATCATGTTGAGCTGACAGTCTCACACTCAGAAGCCAACCTGGTATAGTTCATTTTCATAGACATAAAGATATTTCATAATTTACTACCTCCATAACAATCTCTGTTTGCTATTTCATGTGTTCCTTGCACAAAATAAAGTGTTGTGAAGAAATAGATTCCATGAAACTGAATTATTTCCAAGAATATTTATTTCAGGAAAAGAAATAGAGCAACAATTTTATGTGTGTAATCCGGGATGTGTGGAAGACACCTTGCATTGTAGAAGATGGTAGTAATTAAGTGGGCTTAAATGTTGTAGTATTTGCCTATGTTGTGATTGCAATTTTTTGTACTATTAACTAAATAATCTGATTAGTAGCAGTCCCAGGAAATGTTGATGCAAGTGATGAAAGAGAAACTAAATCTGGTCAAAACTGAACACTGCCAATAGAAAAACTAGTTTAAGGGAGATAAATCTGCAATAACAAATTAAATGGAACTGGTTAATTATACAGAAATTATCTCAATATTTTTGTTAGAGTAAATTATGAAATCACAAGGCCTAAAGTGACTCTTCTTTTGGCATCACTCACTGACATTGCACTTGACACTGGAAATGTATTGCAGTGCAACAGATGAGTGTTCATAGTCTTCATAAATGAAACTACTACACTGCAAGATTTTATCTCATTTTTTTTAATAAAATGATCGTTCATTTTGTATACACAAAACATTAGATCTTGTTTATTTCAAACTTTGATGAGGTGGTAATGAGTTGCACTACATTACTTTTTGAAAGAGGTGAGATGGTAGTGATCATCAAAGAGGAGTTCTTTAGACCACTTGGTCATCTTAACGAGGTTTTCTAGTGGCAACATCAAGCTAATATTTTGTGGATAAACCAATAACATGCTTTGCAGTTTGGATAGGGATCAACATAATTATTTAAATGGGAGTTTAGGCATTATCTTTTAATTCAAATACATTAGTTTTATTTTGTTTATGGTGTTCATATTTGTGCTGTGTTATATCTAGAACTGCATTTTGATGAAGGGTGTTCTGATATGGAAGATATATGTTTCAGAAATGTCACTGTTGTTTCATATATTTTTTTTTGTCTACTGGATCATTGACTCCCAATAATCGATACCAGGGAGGGCAACAAAAAATTCACATCCATCTCACAGATGGGTATCACATAGCCAACTTTTATACCAAGTCTGGTGAATTTCCACTCAGTTATGGAGGAGGTAATGTTATGGATGGATGAATAAACAAACAGGTAGAGGGTTTCACTCTATCCCCCTGCACTCATAAAACTTTGAGACAATAAAATTCATTACCTTATATGTATCATCAAAAAAATGTCGTCAGTTAACAACTGTTGAGCTAATTCAGTCCAGACTGGATATTTAGATACCTTGAGTGGGTCACAGGAGCCATCTAACTTCTAGTGACTGTGACCCTAGTTTTCATTTTCAAAAAAATTGTACACGTGAATTCTTTGGACTTGTCTGACAAAAACCTGGTGTCATTTAAGCAAAACATCACTTGAGATTGGCAAATGAAATTTGGTAGTCATATTAGTATTAAAATGTAGATGACGTTATTAGATTTTCAAGGTCATTTTAATAATTTTTTTCATTTTATTTTATCAAAATTTTTAAACCTTGTAAACTCATTTTTTGGACAAAAATCCATTTTTAGTAAATGTACACTAAAGCACAACAGATCTTTAGTTTGACAAATGAAATTTGGTTGACATTTTTGGTTCATATGTACATAACATGATTAGATTTGTTACATTAAATTTTCCATTTTGTAACTTTTGAAACTTTGACTTTATGACAAAAAAACCTTGTTAACAGAGTTTACCTAAATCACTTGAGGTCAATCAGTGCAATTCTGCATGTATTTTTGTTCACATTTGTTGATGACTTGATTAAATGTTCATAACAATACATACATGCTTTTGAAATGTTTCGATGTTTTTGAATTTTGGGGTTTGTTGGTTGTTTTTTACTGTGTTGGCCTTGGCAGACATTTTTGGTTATATAAATAATGCTCAGTCTGAACCTGGAACAAGTAGATATGGAGTACCACAAGGATCAATTCATGGTCCATTACTATTTATTTTATTTATTAATGACCTACCACTTTTACTAAGGCACTCAATATATCTACAGATCTCTAATATATAGTTTGTTAATTAATACTTTTTTACATTACTTTACCGCTACATTGATTATTTAGAATAAAGGCAGAATAATAGGATCTATATATGTAGATTTCAGGAAAGTTGTATTGTTTTTAAAACTAAGGTGTGGGTGGGTGTCTGTGATATGGATTTTTAATGTAGCTTTAACAATTCTGCAGTCATTTCGCTACAATGTCTGCATTGTGACAGTTTGTAGTGATGACTAGCACTGGGCATTATGCCTCACACATGTAGCATGATGTCCCAACCAGTCACATTTTCATGACACCAGACTTTCCAGTCCAACCACTAACCTCTTAATGCTGAATGCATAGTGAGGCAGCTGTTTGTAACATTTGTATAAGTCTTTGGTATAACCCAGTCAGAGGGTTCAAATCTGTGACCTATATTCTAGGCAGACACTCTCACCAGTAGGTCACAGGAGTGGTCGGGTAGGTCGGTGGGGTTATATTATAATGATTTGTGTATATGATATACTAAGTGCTTCAAGTAATGAGCTAAACTGGCCCAATTAGATGCACAAATCAATTTTGGGAATTTTTTTTTGTTTTTATTAATTCAATTTGATTTTTTTTATCATAGGGTGGGAAGAGTACTTGGGTCAGCAGCAAAAAACCAGGATGGTCATCTGACCTGAAACATTTTTTAGCCTAATCAGAAATATAAAAAATGCTGGAGTTCCCAATATCTTCTGAAAAGAAATATGTCGCAAAATAAATAAAGACTGCAGAATTTTCTTTTTCTTTTTAGGATTTTCAAGAGTTGATGAATGGCCTGCCTCAATTTCAAAATTGTGTACATTTTCCCTTTAACTTTTTTTTTGTGATTGGTCTATCCACCCCACCAATTAAAGGATCAAGGTGCCATTCACAGATACTGAACTGAACTCTCTGTAGCTTGATCTTGTTTCTCAACTGAAAACAAAATGGTCCAGTAATTACAGAACTATAGATCCACTTTTAAACCTTCAAAAGCTGTGGTTACTAGATTTACTAAGTCTGACTATCTTTATATTTAGTTGTGTATATCTTTTGTCTATTCACTTATAATTTACAGGGCAATGTTAATCGCCTGCCAGTGTTGAAGCTGAAAGACATTTCCAAGTTTGGAACATGGGTAAATAAGGAGAAAGTTTCTGGGGAACGAGTTCTAAACGATGGGGATCAGATTGTTTTTGGATCCCCAAAAACCTCTTACACGTAAGAATTACTTCATTAAACTGGTATAAGATTTGCTAATTACAAAATGCATGTGTTATTAAAACTGCTGCCACAGAACAGTACCATTGCTATTTCTATGATAGCACTAACTTTAAACTGAACTTTGTTTTATGTCCCTGCCGTATCTGTTAAGGTTGCATATAGTGTTTAAGTATGAATCATACAGGTCTTGTAGACATGCGGTACCGACCATTTCAGCTTAAGGTAGGTGCTAGTTTTAATTCCTATACCTTTCATTTCTTATTATTCATTTAGTTTAACTACAGAGTCAATTAAGCTTGCAAGATTGTTATGTAATGGCTAGAAACACATACTGCAAAATCAGTTTTAAAGAACATGGAGATTTTTGGATAAGGCAAGCCAAGAAAAATGATGCAGTTAAACTGTTGTGCACATGATGTAAATAAAAAGGTTTTGCATCTTCAAAAAATATTGTACTAAACTTCATTGCTAATGCATAGACCCAATGCCTAGTTTTCTTGACCAAGCTCATTGCCCAGCTCCTTAGCATTAGATAATTTTCATCTGTTTTGTGGTGACATCTTAAGTGCAAATCTCTAACCAATCAGAATGATCGTACCTTAGTAAAATTACCTTGTATAATATTTTGTTAAGTACAAGTGGCTACATAACCATGATCAGTTTTTTTTTTAGATTAATACAAGTGCCTACATGATCATGTTAAGGTACACCTTTTCCATGTCCATCAATCTAGTCATTTCATTTGTGACTTCAGTTTTTCACCATGTGTATTTACCAAAGTTTGTCGATGAATACTGTTGGATATAAAGGTCAAAGGTCAGGATCACTGTGACTGACTGAAAAAAAAAAATGGTTGTTTGCATAAAAACTTTAGTTTTTAGACTGATACCTTGACCAGAGTTTGTGAAGAGCTTGCAGTTACGGTATGGAAGAAGCCTATTGACTTTGTCAAATGGTCAAAGGTGTAGGTTATTGTGACTGAAAGAAAAATGTTTTTTGCAGAATAACTTTTGTTCTAAAGTTCCTTACCCAATATTTGTGAACAGTTTGTGCTTGGATTAATAAAGAAACCTATATATTTTGGGTCTATAGGTCAGATTTTCTGATTTTGAAACTAGGAAAGTACATTTATTACTTGGCATCATTGTTCCATAGGCATAAATCTCAAGATACAGTAAAATGGTAAGATTTAATGTTGCGTTTGGTTTTTATGACAAATGTTCCTTATTTTCTATATCTTTTGGGTTAGTAAACTTGAATGGGATGCCTCCAGCGAGATCCTTTGTGATAACGCTTATGATCTTATAGCTTACCTCAAGCAAGATTCATAGATCTGTAATTGGTGTTTAATAAAGTTAGAATGTGGTTTGCAGTTAATTAAGCAATGATTTGGTTATTGAGGCATATAAAGGGTGAGATGGTTTTAATAAGGATGCTAATCTTTGTGATTCCTTACACATTGGGTGTATTCAAGGGGCAAAGGAGTGTACAGCAAGTGTAACAAGACAGGTATTTTGAAGGACAGGGTATAATTGTCTATTTTTATCTTACTAGCGTTCAGGTGATGTGACACATTTGATGTTGTGGTATTAATTGTATGCAGATATTAGAATTGGGATTGCTGTTTGAGTTCAAAATTTTAGTTTAGCTTTACTGGTCATACACAAAACAAGCTTATGGACATTGTCTTTCATTGTCTGTCCATAAGTTCAGATAATGAATTTTTACGATGCCAGGTTGGCCTAAAGTGCAAATGGTGCAAATGTGGCCACTATAGGAGTCATCATAAAAATCATAAAATGACTTGTAATGATTTCTAGTTGGTTCTGAATGAAAATGATGCTGATCGGACCACAAACTTGGCCACAATGACAGTCATGTTGAAAATCTCACCACTGCTCCAATTAGACAGGACATTATAAAAACATGGGAATTCTACCAAAAGACTTTTTTATGTCTACTTGGTCCCAAGTGAAAATGGTACTGATCTGACATTTAATATGGCCATCATAGCAGAAATCTTTTAAAAAAATTGTATTATCTCTACTCTTTCAAAATGGAAGTCATATCACCAAACTTTGCAAATGTTTTGCACATTAATATATAAAGCTAATGTCTGATTTGAAGGTCAAGGTCACCTGATCTGAGAAATTAAAATGGTTTTTGTACAATGACTGGAATTAATAGTTAACAAACTTTACTAGAACTTATATATATATATATATATATATATATATATATATATATATATATATATATATATATATATATATATATATATATATTGCTGATACAAGAGGCATGTTGATTAAATTTACATCTTGACATGGATAGGTTTGCTTTTGATGAGACAAAGTTGCCATTAATGAGACAGGTGGCAAGCATGTGGAGCATTGAAAATGTGTCAGCATTCGTTATCAAGGGGGTTTTGTGTATTAAGACAAGATCTTGATTTTTTAATAAATATTGCAAGTCACAGCAAAAGTATTGTTTGTTTTAAAATACGAAAGTTATTAAATTCATTGAATAACCCATCATGCCACTTTCTTTGCCACCCTGTACTTGTTTCAACCATTTTTGATCTAAAATGAATTCTTTTATGAGATCCTCTATGTAGAAAATGTTGAATGACAAATATTTGTCTGTTCACAGAGTTGTATATGAGCCACTGGTTATCAGCACCTCCTGTTTGGATTCTGTGGCCAAAAAGTCCATCAAAGTCAGCATGTGCATCTTGGGTGGGCACATTGCCAGTGAGTGGCAACAAGACTGTTCCTTGCTCGTCATGAATAAAATCAGTGTCACTATCAAGGTACTCAATCATAAGTATTTTAGTTTTTCTGATCATAGAGCTCTTGTTATAGCCTTTGAACTGACATGAGGTTTTCACTTTTAAAAAAACAAACTTCTTATGATGTCTGATGGTCAAAAATGAGAATGGTTCATGTCATAGCAGACATCTTGAAAATCTTGTCACTACTTCTTCGGAAAAGAAAGTCAAAAGTTGTCATATCAATGTGGGTTGTCAGTAGAAGATTTCTTATGATGTCTGATTGGTCTTAATTGACAATGGTCCTGGCCCAACATCCAGTATAGGGACTACAGCAGGGATTGTAAAAATCATGTTTTTGTTACTCCTGAAGAGACATCTGGAAAGATTTTATCAATGTTGTTCCTGTAAGGATGGTCATATTCAAACAGAATTTTCACCAAAGACTTATAATGATTTCTAGTTAGACCTGAATGAAAATGGTTCTGATCTTACATCCAGTCTGGCTGAAACATCTGCAGATTTGAAAATCTTATTCTTGTTCAGAGAAATCACATTGTTTCAACACCCAGCATTTAGAGAAGAAATGGCCTTATCTTGCATTCCTGGAAATTGTTTTTGGACATTAGAGCTTCAGTACCATTTATTTACTCTAGCAGTTCAGTGACACAGAATTGTTATGGTTGGTTTAGCAGTGATTTAAATTGGTAGTGTGCATACTCATTTTTAATTCAACTGCTCATAGACCAGAAGAGCAAATGATATGACCTATTGCCCATTTTCTGTCCATCTTGTTATGATGTCTCGTTCATCCTGAATTAAATAATGCCTCCAAACTAGCCTCCACAGCCATCATCTTGAAAATTTTGTTATCACTACTTCTTATGAATAGTTAGTTAATTCAACATGCAGTTGTTATTGAAAGATTTTTAAGATGTGTAATGGTCCTAAATGAAAATGGTGTCAATCTGATCTCTAGTATGGCTACAATGGGACTCTCACAGCTATCTTGAAAATCTTGTTATTTCTTTTTAGGTTTTTACGTAAATATTTCTTATGATGTCAAGGTTTTGTATGATATCTGGTTGGTCCTATTATTAGTGAATATTGTGCTGATCTAATTTCCAGAATGACCACAGTGGCAGATATCTTGAAAATTGTACTGTCATTACTTCTCCTGAAGAGAAAGTCATGTCAACATAGGGTTTTCATCAGAACACTTCCTTTGATGCCAAGTTGGTCATAAATGAAAATGGTCTGAACTCCATTGTGGTAAGGGTGCAATGATATGCCAATAAATTGCAATACGAAATGCCCAATGACGGTATATTGCAATACGAGTACAGAAATACCAGTATGGCAGATATTTTTTTTCCACCTACACTAGAGCATCTGGAACTAACTTTGAGCAGACCATTGTATTTTAGGCTTAGCATTGTTACCAACATGGCTCCTTCTGAATATGAATTAATAAAAAACCCACAAGCAAATAGTTATATTTGAAATAATATTTCACTAGAAAGAGAGTTTGGTACCAATACACTTGACAGAATGGGTGCTATATGTAATATGTTAAAAACCAAAATCAAACCTCTCAGTTACATTCCACCATTATTTTGTAACAACGACATAAAACATTATCTGGCACAAGAGCCAAAGGCGTCAGTAAAAACATTTCAGCTCACCTACCAACAATTGTGGATATGCTGATCACACAGACTAATTACTAGTCATACAGAGCCACAGCTTCACTTATAACATTGCAAGTTTTATCATTCATGACCAGCATCCGTCTATGCAGCATTGTCAAACAAGGGTTTCTTAGACATGGCATTGGTGCTTGATCCCCAATTTCTTGAACCATCTAGGCAAGTTTTCTGAGAAAAGTATCCCAGAACTGTATTTAAAAGTCAAAAAGGATATAAAATCATGCAAGTCACTCATATCTAAAGTTGCTATAACAAATGACAGTTGTTAGTTTTTTTTGTGTAAACCAACAAAGATTTGGAATTATTGATATTACTAATTTACTATATTCTTTCCTCATTTTTCAAATCAAAGCAACACATCGGTCAGTGTGAACATCATGATTACATGCATTTTCACACATTTTTGTTCCTTGTCATGATTGTATTGTAGTATATGAACCTTTTAATCATTTTAGTACCTTGACCAATGACCTTTCTGATCATGCAAAATATTGCTGCAACTCTTCTGCAAATTTGTGTTTCCTGCTCATAGAAATTTTCACTCATGTTGATGAGTTTGCTAAATCATTTATGTAATTGTTATATTTAGTGGTTGTTTGGGTAGAATAAAAAGGAACATGATTTTATTTTCTTATTCAGATTTTATTATTTTCAAGCAAAATGTCTGTTTGCCATACAAGATAAGCAAAATCAACTTTAGAATCATAAATGTCAATGAGCAATGCATATTGATACATATTGCAATACGAACATGCTGTATTGCAATATGTTTTATCCTGGCAGTACTCAACTCTACAACTGCTTCGGAGGCCTAGTGGTTAGAGCGTAAGCCTCAGATGCGGGAGGTCGTGGGTTCTATCTTCGGCTGAGTCATACCAAAAACTTACAAAATTGGCACTATCAGCTGCCTCACTTGGCGTTCAGCATTAAGAGGTTAGTGTTATAACTGGTCAGCCTGGTGTCAGGATAATGTGACTGGGTGGGACATCATGCTATATGTCTGCAGCATGATGCTCCAGTGCTAGACATCACTATATACTGCCCCACTGCAATATGACTGAAAAATTGTTAAAGCTATGTTTAAAAAAATCCAAATCCAATTCATCCCTACATTGTTATTGCTGAGAGACCCTTGTTTTGTTTTTATTTTATGATTGCTTTCTACTCAACTCATCTGTTAAATTTTCCCATGTATTATCATATTTACAGGCCTGTCATTATAGTAAATATAAAATTTGCAATGTGCAAATTTCTAAATTTTATTAAAAATCGTAATATCAAAAGACACAGATCTACAGTTTCATTATGTTGTATATGAGGTTCTCCAATGAGAGATCCATATTTCGCATCTCCTATCCGTAACTGTAGGTATAGTTCAGATATCTGTTATTCTGTTCTGTTGAATACTGGGTCACACACACATATATATATATATATATATATATATATATATATATATATATATATATATATATATATATATATATACAAATCAAATAGTATCTCTGGGAAGAAACTCTTACAGATACTTTTATATAGTTACCTCCCCATGACACCACTCTGTGTCAACCTGTATACCAGGTGTTTTACTTGGGCTGGTGCAAAGGCAACATCATCACCATGCAGGCCTTAATCTCTCTCTTTGTTGACGTTTTCTCTGGCTTATTGATTGGGAAGAAATTAGCTCCTCATACAATTAAGGGCTACTACTCCATGATTTCTTGTATGTCAGACATAATGGTTGACAAGATATAGGCAACGACAAAGACCTGTTGGACTCGCTGACCAATTTCAATGCAAATCATTACTCACCTTGATCCCAGCATACTTTTGCATGACCATAGCTTTGGCATGCTGGGTAATTGAATGCAGATGCATTTGCAGTGCCTATTGGATGGTTCATTTGTCCTTATAATGCATCTGGATTCTGTAGCCAGAAGAGGGTGCCATTAGAAGATGGTCATTTGTTTGCTTTTTTTAGGTCAGCTCTTCAGGACCTGGTCCATGCTCTCAGGCACTTGAAGTCTATTTAAAATCGGTATGTTGACCACCTGGAAAAGTGATATAAAGGCTTGGCAAGATACTTTCATCATACTGACATTTCACAAAATCACATATGCTTATTAACCCTTTCATCACTAAGTGATTTGTAGGCATAGAGTCCTCAACACTAAGTAACTTTGGAGTTGTAAAGCAAAATGACTTGTGGACTTTGAAACAACATAACTTTGCCAATGTTAAAGATATCTGGCTAGATTAGGTGTCAAAATCAAGGTAAAAATCAAACTTTATGACTAATTCAATAAAATGTGCATATATATTACAACTGTTAAAATGCAGGTACAAACAGGTAACAACAGGTAAAATACAATTATTTTATTATCTCTTAGAAAACTTAGAATGTTCTCAAAACTTGTTCAATTGACCCTAGATGTACTAGTGAATAATCATAGTAGCAACACAAGTCTTTCTTTCATGGTGTCCATAATATATAAAATTCTATAAAATTAACCAAAATGATCTCCAAGGTGAGATCTGTCCACACACCTATATCGTCTCTGCCACGTTTGATCGTCGCATTGAAGTTCGTTAAACGGACAATTTTTCCAAAAACTTCATCTGAATAGAATATTTGAAAATAATCCGAAGCTTCCTGGAGCCATATAACTCTCGGGTGTGCCCAACTCTGTCAGAAAACTGAAACAAATCTCTTTGGTTTTCGGGCTTCGTCCAAAAAAAAAAACCACGTGGAGCGTACAATTCGTCTGGTTCAAAACCTTCAAAGTCATCTTCATTGTCATCACTGTCACCCACAAGTGCATTCCATTGTCTCTCCATACGTCTTCCCTCATTGTCAAACAAATTTATCAGGTCAAAATTATTTAAATCCTCCGAAAACTCGCCTTTAAAAAAAAAATCCTTCAAACGCCGCCATTTTGGATACAAATTTCAGCATTCGGAAACCACGTTAAAAGTTCCTACTTTGTTCGTTATTTCTAGTTGTATACAAGCTAAACTCACGAGATAATCCAAATATAACATCTACATTACCAGATGGAAGTTATTTGAGGTATTCCGAAAGATATCTAGTCGGGTACTATAACGTTAACAAAGAACACTGCCCCAGACCGAAAACTCGGTCCATAGTGTTGACGGGCTACTTCCCCTGGACCGCATATGCGGTTTGCCGTGATGAAAGGGTTAAGAATATTTTTTGATCTGAGACAGCATTAAAGTTATTTACTGGCATGTAGTCAACCTTTTCAGGTTTGTCTTCAATAGTTTGCATGGTTGAGGAGGAATTGAATTAAATAGGTCTGGTGGCTGTGGTCCAGATGACCACTAGACCCAGTTAATGACTGCACAACCTCTTCACTTACATGAGTGTATGGCTATTCATGTGTTTGCCCAGCATTTTACTTGTTAAGAGAAATAGAATAATTTCTTGTTACCTTTGTGTAGATATGACCTTCATCTTTGCTGCCTAAATGCAGGGTGGTGGTTTTATCCTTCACATAGGGATGCCAGCAGTATTTCCTGTGAAGGGTATAGGTGGTAGAGGTTGGATTCTTGTACATTCTCCTAATTTGATTGGTAATATATTTGAGAAGAAAAAAAAAGGACATTTTACGATAAATGACCATTTCTCCAAGACCCAATTACACCACTGTGAAGCCCTACCACAACTCTGGTCAAATGCTTGATGTTTTTTTTTATTTTTTGCTCTGGTATAAATTGAATAATGTCTGGTACATGTTTTCCTCGAGTCATTGTAGTCCAAAAACATAGACTGCATTATAAGCAAGGGTATGAATTTTAGAGGGACCCAAAAATGATGCCATAACCCACTGGGCCTTGAGAAAACTATGGAATGGTGGTAACATTTAATGGCTGAAAACATGTTTTCTAATCATTTTGGAAATAATTGCCAGTAAGAGCTTTTTCTAATGAAATTCTTAGCTTTTTGTATAAATTACATTTATTTTCAGCAACATATATCCAGCCTTCAAAAGATCATTAACATTATTCCAAGGTTTTAACAATCATCGCATGTATACTAAAACATTGTATATTATGTCACTGCTGCGTCTTCTTGTTGATGCACAGCAAAACAAGATTCCTTTTTTTTAAAAAAACAAAAAGGAACATTGATATTGTGAAACAACTGTCAATATTGAAACTTTATCCACTTATATGGTTCCATTAGTAAATTAACTTCTCATTCTTGAGGAAATCTCTGTAGTGACAGTTTAATAACTTCAAGTTCACTACAAACTCAGAAACTCACTTCTCCCATAATAAACCATATCTTACAAGTCTGTGTTCATGAACATAAGAGATTGAAAGCAAAACCAAAAAGTTTTAGAAAACTTAACTAATAATTAATTAATTATCAAAGTTGTAAATGAAAATGTTAAAGGAACTTACAGTATTATGAGGTGAATACAGAATAATCATGAAAAAGTTCTTTTCAAGTCCAAAAGAATGAAAAGTTTCATGTAAATTTCAGAACTGGAATTGTACTTATCCACCAACAATCATAACATTACCAAAATGACATTGTCCCGAACTCCGTGAAATAATTCACAGTAGTTCCTAGATAATATTATTCTCCTAAGAGCGCTTTCTATTTCCAGTGTGTGGTGACCATTCAGCACCTCAGGTGAAGTGTTTACCAAAAGAAAAAAAATTATCAATGAATTTAAGAGCAGCCATCAAATATATAACATTTTCATTTATAACTTTGATAATTAATTAATTATTAATTAAGTTTTCTTTTTGGTTTTGTTTCACTCTCTTATGTTCATGATTTCTATTTCTATATCTAAACAAATGTTTTTCTCCTCAAATAGTATCTGAATATAAGATCAAATACATTTGCAGACTTGATGTTTGACCTAATTATATACAGGCTAGAAAGCTAAAAATGTATATTATCTCTACTATCTACATAACAAATTGCAAATTTCCAGCATCATGGAAGAACTCCAATGATTTAAACCACCAAATGGGAATTAATTCTTCTAATATACTACCTGCTCAATTTGTACAATTGGAAATATGCAGAATATTTTTTTATAATTCTATTATTAGTAACTGTCTAGACATATGAAAACATCTATTTATAGATCCTATGCAGTTTTATGTTCTTTAAAAATCTTAAAATAGACCCTATACATGAATGCCAAATTCAGGTATAGATAATCACTATAATTAACAGTAACAGTCAGCAAATAAGTGTAACAAGGAATATTCAGATTACTGGTCATGCTTGGTAATATAACAGGCAGCAAATTACAGTTATTGGACATAATATCATGCTGAATTTAATAGTGCTTATGTCAGAAGAATGTGACTGCAATGTGAAATTTAAAAAATAACAAAAAAAATTATGTAGAATTGAGAAATATAGCAAGAAACATGATCATCTTGGGATTTTTGAACTGCATTTTCTGAAACTGAACTAGACAACAGCTGGAAAAACTATTGTCCAACAATGAAACTCTACCTGTAAAATGTAGTTCAGTTGAAGTTAAATAATTAATGTTTAAATTTTAATTGCTCAGGTGATCTGTGCCTTGGTGGCCTTGAAGCCAATTGTTTTTCCACAGTATCTGGAGGACTATATCAAGCACCTGCAGGGACAAGCTCCCAAGCCAGAGCCAGAAAGGTAGATTATCAATAATGTTAACTTGTCTTTGGTTTTTAAATTTTCTGAATAGATCACATTGCATGTTGTCCATCCATCTGTCTATCACACATTGGTTAAGGTTTGTGTTTAGTCGCTTGCAGATACTGTGATAGGACTTCCATGCATACATTTCATAGTAGATCTGACTTTAGCAGCTTTAGTATGTGAGTTTTGTCACATTGTTGAACAGTGATTATACATGTGAATAGAGTTTACAACATTGTTGATCAGTGGTTATTACTTGGCTGAGTAGTGATTATAAGGAGAAAGGGTAGATATATATGTGTAAATGGTTATAAAACAAAGTTTATAAAATATCATCTTTTAATGTAATTGCCTGGATGTTATATAAGCAGAATATGTGCTTATTTTAAAGGATTCAGATGTACTTACCTCAGGTGAAGTGTTTACCAAAGGAAACAAAATTATCAACGAATTTAGGAGCAGCCATCAACCTGCATATATAATGCTTCCCCTGAAGAAAAATGTATCATTTTCCAAAAAGTATAGAGCATAAGAATTTTATTGCCAATTTTTGACACATAAACCAAGAGAAATTATGGGATAGTCTTTTGTCTGTTCATTCATTAGCACAAGTTTGCATCGCTGCTCCTACTAAACTATGTCGAGGATTGCCCTCAGACTTTACTTTTATCCCATGCTCTTGTTGGTTGGTCCTAAATGAAATGGAGCCACTTCAACATCTAGTATGGTCACTGCAGTGGCCATCTTGAAAATCTTGTTATTGCTATTCGCCCAGAATGGATGGTCATATCAATATGGAGTTTTCACTAAAAAACTTACAATATCTAGTTGGTTTTAAACAAAATATGGTGTCAAAATGTCATCCAATATAGACACCACAGGAGTCATCTTGAAAATCTTATTCCTGCTACTTCTCCATAACTGAAAGTCATATAGACATGGTGTTATCTCTGAAAAACTTATTATGGTGTTTAGTCCATTCCAAATATAAATGTTGCTGGTCTGGTGTTGGGAATGGTCACCACTGCAGCCATCTTGAAAATCTTATTATTGCTCTCATTTAATAAAAAAAAACAATAATTGCAATGAGGTTTTCAGCAAAAGACTTCTTAAAGTACCTAATTGGTCCTAAATGAACATGGTGCACTTTGCATATCCAATATGGCCACCCAGTACCCATGTTGAGAATCTTGTTATTGATATTTCTCATGCATAATCTGAGGGTTTTATTTAATGGCTTCCGCTAAAATACTTTGTATGATATTTGATTGGTTGTATATGAAATTGTTGTCAGCCTGACTTCCAGTAAAAGACATTGTATGATACTTGATTGGTTGTATATGAAATTGTTGTCAGCCTGACTTCCAGTAAAAGACTTTGTATGATATTTGATTGGTTGTACAGTAGTCCCCCTCTTGAACGGCCCCCCCCACCAGCGGCCACCCTCTCCTTACGGCCAGAATCTGAAGGCACCGACGAATTTGTATTCAAAATTACCCCTCACGAAAGGCCACCCGGCTAACGCGACCAGCAGCCAGCATATTTTTGCAAAAACATAAAATTTACCCCTCACAAGCGGCTGCATTTGATTTGGTAATATGTATCTAGAACAATTTTTTTTTTCTAATTGTGTTAAGTAACCCGACGTCAGATTTTCGTTCTTCAAAAAAGTGTTCTACAGGTACCACTAAGGTTAATATTATATCCTTTACACCTCACGAGAAGCCACATTTATTCCTTAAAGCCGAGAAAGACTCAAATTTTTATTCCTTACATAAAGGTAATCCGTATATCTTTACTGCGTGTTATCATAAGATGTCTGGTTTATCCACTGATAATTGCTAAGATTACACTTAGTAATAGTAGTAACCTGATGGACCAGACCGAAGTCTGCGCCGAAAATGGTTTGATAACCTTTATGGCTTCCCTATGTAAGATGTTGAATTAATTAATTAATGGCTATTACTCGACAATTGTAAAGTTTAACGGCTGCGATGTGCTATTGTTCAGATCAAATCAGTGTATTTATCCAAGCCGTTTTTCGCACTTAAGAGTAAAAAAAAAATAAATATAAAAACAATAGGGTACCAGACTGCGACTAATGAATCACGTGACAATCGCTGCCTTTAAAAATACACGGCATCTGTTTAAATGCAGGAAAAAAAATTGTTTTATTAGTCTCGTAGTTGCCACATTGACGATTATAACTGGACGTAATGTCAAGATCACACGGTCAGCATTGGCTAAAAAGAGAAACAGTGTACTAGACAAAGACCGAAAAATCACATGACAACACAACTTTTCGCTTCTTTACGAAGAAAGAATTTCGTCCGCTCAACAAATGTGTCTTCTGCATAATTAAATCACATACAGTTAGCAACATCGGAATAACTCAATACCAAACATTAACATGTCATCACGTAAATGAAGATGATTATTTCAGAAAACGTCGGTTATTATAGTCTACGATATCGGGAAAGGTGGGGAGGGGGACTGGTCAAACAAATTTAGGTAGAAGAGACTCGAATAAAACAATTTTATGTTGAAAAGACTCGAATAAAAAACATCGTAACCCATAAGTTATTTAGCAGCAGTGGGAAAATGAAGCAAATGGAAAGAGAATTGCGTATATACCAAAAATGAAATGACGTTTTTGAATGGTTCTGCAATGTGCATGACAACACCCGCTCGCATATCACGCTTACGCCAAGAATAAGAACTATTAATGCATATTCAGTTGAAATAAGTCAATTATTATAGCACAAGAACCGTTCAATATTTAATGTTGCTTTTAAATGAAGATATTAAATGTTTTAAAAAATGAAGCTTTCTTACTACGTACATATACTTCTCACAAAAAATTTAGTCCCCCTCTGGAAAGGCACACCCGCTTTATAAGGCCACTTTCCTGGTGCAGAAGGGGTGGCCGTATAAGAGGGGGACTACTATATATGAAATTGTTGTCAGCCTGACTTCCAGTAAAAGACTTTGTATGATATTTGATTGGTTGTATATGAAAATGTTGTCAGCCTGACTTCCAGTAAAAGACTTTGTATGATATTTGATTGGTTGTAAATGAAATTGTTGTCAGCCTGACTTCCAGGAGGCTGACAACTAATGAAAGTGGTGACAATCTGACATTAAATATAGCCCCCACAGCAGTTGATTTGAAAATGCTGGTGAAGAATGGTTTCAGTGCTCAGAAGTTGGCAGCAAGAAATGACCTTACCTTGAATTCCTGTAAATTCTTTTCAGCCAAGAGAGTAAAATATTCTTTATTTAAAATATTACTTTCAGACACATTTTCTTGCTAGCATAAAAAAAGATTTACAACAAATTCATTTTGAGAGAAGAAATAGTTTCCAACAGAGTTTTGCACTTTTGGGGTAATGTATTTATTTCTCCTGCATTATTTGATATGGATTGATAAGTATTTGTTCCTCGACAATAACTACTGCAGCTGTAGCATCATCAATAGAAAGATTTTGAAAGTGAAGGTAACACTGAGTATACTTTAAATATAACACATAAAAGTGATACATCAGAAGGTAACACTGAGTACGCTTTACATATAACATGAAAGTGATACATCAGAAGGTAACACTGAGTACGCTATACATCAGAAGGTAACTCTGAGTACACTTTACATATAACATGAAAGTGATACATCAGAAGGTAACACTGAGTACACTTTACATATAACATGAAAGTGATACATCAGAAGGTAACACTGAGTACACTTTACATATAACATGAAAGTGATACATCAGAAGGTAACACTGAGTACAATATACATCAGAAGGTAACACTGAGTACACTTTACATATAACACATGAAAGTGATACATCAGAAGGTAACACTGAGTACGCTATACATCAGAAGGTAACACTGAGTACGCTATACATCAGAAGGTAACACTGAGTACGCTTTAAATATAACACATGAAAGTTATTCATCAGAAAGTAACACTGAGTACGCTATACATCAGAAGGTAACACTGAGTACGCTTTACATATAACACATGAAAGTTATTCATCAGAAAGTAACACTGAGTACGCTATACATCAGAAGGTAACACTGAGTACGCTTTACATATAACACATGAAAGTGATGCTCATGAATTTACATGTGCGTTTATTTTACAAGTAAGATATGATTTTAATTTGTCTCAGTTACATAAAGCTCAGCAACTCCAAAATAAATGTAATGGCTCTGATGTTGGTGATTCAGAATGATTTTCTCATGAAATAGAGTTACCATTGCCATTCCTTTGTTTTGTTTCAACATAACAATTATGGTAAAAATGTTCATGCTAAGTTAAGTCACCCCCCCACACACACAGCCGACATTCCAATCTCACTTCATTAAAAGTTCAACTTTTTTAAAAAATTCTTTAGAGGTAATTAGAGAGCAAAATACATCACTGTGGTTAACAATGACATTGTACAACTTAAAATACACTAAAGATCATAAGCTAGTCAGAGAAAATGCATTGACTTGTGTTGGCTGTATCAATAACTAAAGCATTCAGTGTTGATGGGTGGTTGGTCCAGGACCTGTCACCTTTCAAGTGAGTCAGGTCCAACATGCATAGATTTGCTTGAGTTATTGTGAGAAATATCATATTAAATACAAAACCATAGTTGCATGTATCGGCTTTTGATGAATGAATAAAGTAGTTATTTTTAAACATAGCAGTTTCCTTTACTGATCGCAATCCTAACTAATCTTGTCAGTGGTATTTTTTCAAATGGTGATAGATAACTAACATATACAATCACTGCCTTTTGATCCATCAAATAAAATGCTGATGAAATTTGATTGATTGGATCTAGAAGGGAGTCAGTCTACAATACATGCAATGAAGTCAGTACATCTATTTGATATACTTTCCACCTAAACTTTCATTATATTTTTACATAACAAAACAACATTAAAAATCAGAAAATGATTTTTCTGCTTTTGTAATACAACAGGCAACAACTGAATGGTATGATACAGTCTCTGCTGTTTATCGGCATAATCAGGACTTTAAAATGATTGGGGTGTCTACTACAGCAAAATGATCATCTTCACTAGATTTGACCACTTGCTGTCTTTCATACACCAAATGTTCTTTTCATTTTGCATGCAGCTAAATAGGCTTGACCTTTAAGTTTCATGACATCAGGTGTTTTATGTATTATCCAAATCAGGGAACTTTAAATAGGTTGAACACAACATTTTCCTTTATCCTGATCATATTTGACCAGAACCAATTTGTTTTTTGTTGTTCTTTAAATATGTAAACACTGTGTTTGTCATAATTTGCTGGGGGTCCTTATTCTTTAGGTTTGGGTTCCTGCAGCTTTTTGAATTTGCCCATGGATGAGGAGCCACAGTTAAAATTGTATTTATTATCTTTTATGTTACAGGTCATATTATGTTTGTTATTGTAGCCAGTGGCTAATTCAACTAGTCATTGTACCAAATATCTCAAGTCTCTTTCAATGATGACTTTGGAATTGTCTCTTTCTAAGTAATATGGGGAAGATCCTTTGAATGATATCAGACTTTAGGTTTTGCGACTTTCATGTGGAAGAGTGTTCAAATTTCGAGGTAAAATAGCTCTGGGTCACTCACTTTTCTATACACACTGTTTCAGTCTGTCATGTACATGTCAAAAATGTCAGTAGGGTTTGATGAACATTGTATGTAATTTTGCTTATATATTTATTGATATTGTAAATGTAGTTTAATAAACAGTTCTGATACTGCAGAGGACTACTTTTAATTTCCATTTTGGGGGTAAAATTGGGAGGTTCCACAGATTTCTGATAAGTTTATCTCTTGGGTTTGACTGGGAAAACTGTAGGTCTCGGACCTCAGACCACTGCTCTTTTCAGGCCTTGTCAAAGATACAAGAATGTGCTCATAACAAAACACAGATTCATATAAATATACAAGATTATCTAAATAGGCTGTGAGCCAGACTTGTCACAAGTAAAGATGATCACTTTATTTTGGAACCAGCAATCACACAGTTAAAGGTGTCAGCAGGTACCCTGGTATACATGTACCTGACAGTTCATATTTACCTGAGTAATAAAATTAGCTATAGAGTACCCATTCAGTTCATGGAAAAAAAAATGGAAAAAGAAAAAACAGAAAAAACATGTTTCTGAGTTCTGCTCAGAGATTATATCTTGTGACATAATAAACAAGTGAGACACAAAGTAACGAGTACAGTTGAGGCTTTTGTCATGTGACATTGATACATTGTAGATCACCATCAACTGATCTTCATATTATCTATGTGTGTGACCATTTGACTGTGTACTTAGTTTTCTTATTTGCTATTTATATTAACTGTTCATGATATGGGACCACTCTGATGGCCTAGTGGTTAGAGCATCTGCCTCGGATGTTGGAGGTTGTGGGTTCGGACCCCAGCCGAGTCATACCAAAGGCTTACAAAAATGGTACTAACAGCTGTCTAGCTTGGCACTGATCATTAAGAGGTTAGTGTTAGGACTGGTCAGCCTGGTGTCAGGATAATGTGACAGGGTGGGACATCATGCCACATGTCTGTAGCATGATAACCCCAGTGCTAGACATCTCTATAAACTGTCACAATGCAGACATCATAGTGATATGACTGAAAATTTTATAAAGCTGCATTAAAAATCCCAGTCACTCACACACATACAAGATATGTTTAGAAGGAAACGGGACAGGTTTCTTGGAGTTTAAACCATATGTCACAGATTACTTATTGTTTGATACACACTTACGAAGTGGACAAGTCTATGTTGAAAAAACATGGTGCAAAATATTATTAAGTGAAACAGGCTTCTTCGGTGAGACTCGTGGTTGTTACATGACCGAAAAATGTTAGAGGAGAGGGATTTTGTTAAACTGAAGAACATATTGCATCAGGAAAATGACAAATCATTAGCACTTACAAATTTTGAAAGAGGAATTCTACAGTAATATAATACAACGTTCAGATTTGTGGACTTTAAATTGAATGGAACTGCATTTTCTGGTTGCTGATTATGGCTTACAATTTAAATTTGTCAATTGCAAACACAGTTTTTGGGATGCAAAGGAGACCATTTGACTTGAAGTTTAGTGCACTGTTATATCTGTCAACTACTATTGTGATGACAGGCAATTGTAACATGGATATGAACCAAATATAAAATTATGAAAATTCAGGATGACATGAATTAAATTTTAGAAAACATGCTTCCCTAATCCTACTGGTTGCTGCCCTGTATCATTTTTGACTCATATGTGTGCCTCTCTTTTGGTAGAAAAGATGGGACATTAAATTGGGTACTTACATCAATCCTTTCATTCTTTCTTTCCATCAAACTTTCATTTCTATACAATATAACCTATAATCATTGGATTTCAAACAAAGTTGGTATTCTCCTAGATAAAGATGAGATATTGGCTGACTTTCATTGTCAGGGGGCCTCAAGTGATTGAGGATCACTGCCATCTCACCTCTGTCAGCGTGGGTTTAAGTCTCGGATTTGGCCATTGTGGGTATGTGAGAAAACTTGCTAGTAGCTTCTTGTGGTTTGGTGGTTCTATCTGGGATTTTCCCCAGGTTGTTCCTCTACCATTAATACTGGCTGCCTATCTTGTGCTGAAAAATTGTGTTAAACCCAACAACAACAATGTTGGCATTTTATGTCATTGCTTTGCAGAAATGTAACTCCTGATTATTGGACCCACCAACTTCCATTTCCACACATTGAATCCCTTTATTATTATTATTTTTTGTATCAAATTTAGTATGCAGCTTGATTATTAATGAGATTTTGATCGAGTTGGATTATCTGCATTCTAGCTCATTAGCAGATTTATGATCCCTGATTGTAACACTCACCCACTGTTTTTTCATGTAAGTAAAATGTTTAATTATTATTAGATGTTGATGAGACCCTGGCTGATTTTGATTATAGCATTTTCACAGCAACCCATTTGATTGTACTTGCCCCCCCCCATTTTGAAGTGAGCAGTATTAGGGGCCCCAGGCCTCTTGGCATTAAGGTCCCAATGACAACAGTAAGGTTAGAAATTACAAATCAGTGAATGTGATGACCTAAGTTTTGTACATTTTTATAGCCATGATGATTTTCATTTTAAAAATCGGTAGAGGGATACAATCAAACAGGAGGGTGTGCAGATACTTTATTAGCAATCTGTTTCATCATTTGGCAGGAGTTATAGACCCTGATTTTCATTCTTGCCCACTTCTATTTCCACACACCAACTCCTGTTGTCAATTATTGGATTTCATTCCAGTTTTGTGTTGTTTGATTTTGATGAGACCTAGGCTGTTGCCATCTGAATCATTTTGTACAGTTAAAGCACTTGATTAACACATTTTTCTTTTCACACAGTATATCACTTATTAATAGATTTCAGTCAAATTAGAGTCTTTCTTGCAACATGGTCACCATATTTGCTGGAGCCAGTCTGTGTTTTCAAGCAATAGATGTGATGTAGTTCTTCCACTTGATAGTCTTGATAATTACAATAATTCCATAAATTTTGGGTTTACCTCCTCCTGAACACATGTATACAAGAGTTCCTCCTATTTATTTGTACAATTTGTTTTAGAAATGTTATAAATAGATAAATTGCTAATGTTGGATGCCGCTGATGCTTTTTTTAAATACAGAAATAGACTATTCTAGGAACCAGAAAAAAACAGCAAGCAGTCTGACTGCTTGTTTTCATTGTGAGCTTTCATTTTTGCATTCAATTGCCAATAATTTGGTAGTGTTAGGCACCCTTTGGCACCAGTCAGGTTAGAAATTATAAATCAATGAATGAAATTGCTAGTTTTGTGCATTATTTGTATCCCAAATACTTTTTGTTTTTAAAATCAGATGGTAGGGCATACAAACAAATGGAGAGTGTGCATACCAATATTACTGGGCTAGGTATATCATAGCAGGAATGGAGTTTTATGGATTTGCTGCCACAATTTGAGTGTGAAATATGGAATTTTTCTATCCAACATTAATGAATATGAGGGATTATTTTACTTTCATTTCTCACAAGGAAGTTTTGTAGCAGAAATTAATAAGTTAAATCATTACTATAGATATTGTTTTAATTTTTAAAAAATCTATACTTTCCAAAAGTATTTACATCTTTAGAAAGAACAAAGAAAGTTTAGTTTACATTCTTTGTTGGAATAACATATCTTTTTTCAAGACCAAAAATGCAAGTAGCTTAGCACGTGTTCATGACATCAGAAGCATAATGACAAAAACAGTGGCAGTGATACAATCACATGATTTTTTTCATGTAGACAGTATAACTCCTAAGTAGCAAGGTCTTTAAAATCCTTGTTTTCCCCACTAGCTACCTGCCAGTGTTAGCGGAGAGCCAGCTTGACCCCAGCCTTGCATCATTCAGCTGTAATCCTATTAGGAAGACCTTGTTTCAGGGAATGAAATTCATCTTCCTACAGGAAAGTCAGGTAACATTTCAATAGAGTCTCATAAATTGGCGTGACAGTGATCTACATTAGATGCAGTATTTTTCATTGGTTATCCGTAACTTATAGTAACTGTAGTACATACCAAGGCACTTCTGTTTATTGTAACTGTGCATTAGTTAATGTGAGAAGTAAAGCATGATCCAATATTATGTTTTACTGTAAGAATTATTACATGAATTTAATTAGAAAACACTCACACACAAACACCCCAGGTTGCATTTGAAATGATGCAGAACCAAGAGAAAAACACGCATCAACACTTGGTATATATTTAAAATGAAGAATCTATAGCTTTGATGTCAAGCCTTCACCTTGTAGACCTCCATTAGAGCTCACCTGTTTTCTCCAATTATGTAGTTGCCCTTTTGTGTATAGTTGCAATGTAAAACATTATTAACTTAATACAAGTCAGATTAGTGCTTTTTTTGCCCTACCTGCAAAACAAAGGTATTGCGTTTCCAGTAGTGTTGATGTATGGTGAATATATATTGTTATAACAAGCAATGCAGATACTTATTTGGTTTATACACAAAGAAATGTTCATGGTCTGAAGTTTTAATTTTTTAATACCAGTTGAAGAAGATGAGTCTGGCTATAAAACTGGCTGGCGGAATGCCAGTGATGTTGAAGGCAGGAGAAAATGAGCACATCCTAGTGGAGGATGGAGCAGTTGTTATGGCAGCAACACCTTCTGAAGGAGTTACAAAGGAGTATATTACAAAGATAGAAAATATACTTAAAAGGTAGGTTCACTGTCTATTTCAAGTTTTAGGGTTTTTTAGCCTTAACACAAAATTTGTTTGGTAAACTACATGTTACACTTTTGTAGCTGCTTTTCATAAATATTTGAGGCATACAAATTTGTCAGCATTTTGCATGATTATATAAGTCTGAAATAGTAAGGATCTTAACACTTCCATGCCAATGAAGTTTTAAGGGGTTATATTGTTTTGCCCGTTTGCTCATGTGTTGTTTGCACAATCATTTCTGTGTGTTTGTTCCACAATATCCTAGACCAATTGATACCTGGATATGTCTTATCAGAGTTAACTCTGCTAATACAAAAAATTTGTACACTGCAACTTACTGTTAAAGCTCTTACTGTTAAAGCTCAAGCAACTTTTGTATTTGCAGCCATGTTAGCCACACACTCAATAATATGGTCTTTAATGAACCTACTCTCATGAAAAATTTGTATGTGATATCATTTAAGGAGAATAACTTGACCATAACAAATTAGGACACTTTGATAAAATTGTAAGATGTTTGAGACTTTTGTATTTTAAGCTATTTTTTTTTTTACACCATTAAAATCTTTTCACCTTCTTTGGATTTTGATTCCGTTGTCCAGTTCACCCAGCTGCAACATACTGTTATGAATTGTCACTGATGATCTTCTTCCAAGCTAGCAAGTAACTAACAGCTGTTCAGAGCCAGTAGCTAGAAGGTGTGTAGTGTGTGCCAGTAACTAGTAGGTGTGTAGTGTGGGCCTGTAACTAGCAAGTGTAAAGTATGTGCTGGTAACTAGCAGATGTGTAGTGTGGGCCAGTAACTAGCAGATGTGTAGTGTGGGCCAGTAACTAGTAGGTGTAAAGTATGTGCCAATAATTAGCAGATGTGTAGTGTGGGCCAGTAACTAGCAGGTGTAAAGTATGTGCCAGTAACTAGCAGATGTGTAGTGTGGGCCAGTAACTAGCAGATGTATAGTGTGGGCCAGTAACTAGCAGGTGTAAAGTATGTGCCAATAATTAGCAGATGTGTAGTGTGTGCCAGTAACTAGCAGGTGTAAAGTATGTGCCAGTAACTAGCAGATGTGTAGTGTGCCAGTAACTAGCAGATGTGTAGTGTGGGCCAGTAACTAGCAGGTGTAAAGTATGTGCCAGTAACTAGCAGATGTGTAGTGTGTGCCAGTAACTAGCAGGTGTGTAGTGTGGGCCTGTAACTAGCTGGTGTAAAGTATGTGCCAGTAACTAGCAGATGTGTAATGTGTGCCAGGAACTAATGCAATCTTTGCTCACATAATCTTGTGAGCATACCTTCTAGCTTCATTATTTGTTCATGTATTTGAGTGAAAACCTTTTTGTGAACATGTGTGTAAGAAATGTTTCTTGTCTAACTTTTGAATTCACTTATCTCCAACAACAACCAAATTTAATTCAGCTTTTTAGCATGTGCAATGTCTAACATTTTAAACTTAAATATTTTTCAATATAGCGGGACAGCTTTAGTGGCCCAGTGGTTAAAACGTCCACCTCAAATGCAGGAGGTCACAGGTTTGAACCACGGCCAGAAATTTTAAAAAAGAAAAAGTCTATTAGGTCAAGCCATATGAACTCAGTTTTAGACAAGAACAAGTCTAACATGCAATGTTACATTACAATAGCATGTAATGAAATAAAATATTTTTAAAAACTAACAAACAATCAATTAAATTAAATATACATAACACCAAGGGGTCTCAATCAGGATTCTATCTGTGTGCCTCTATGGCAGAGATTCTCAAACTGTGGTATTTAGTCCACTGGTTGTCCATGAGATCTGCTGAAGTGGTCCACAGAAAGGTGTCAATAGTTACCTGATACTACAATCAACATTAGTAAAGATCATTAAGTGGTCTTCTGAGACCCTCAGAAATGTTTAAGTAGTCCTGAAAATAGTTTGCCAATTCCCAGACATGTAGGACTTGCAAGTTTGAATCAATTCAATATTTTTTAAAATCACTCCATGCAGGTATCAACATTCTAAAGCAATAGTATTCATCTACTCACTTACACCAATCACTTCCCAAGGTTTAAAATCACTATCCTCTATGGTGTTTAGGAGTTGTGTAACATACAGACAGATGTACAGATAGGTGGAAAAATATTAATTTCTACCTTTTCTTTAAAAAGCATAGGACACACATACAGATAGACAGGTGGAAAAATATTAATTTCTACCTTTTCTTTCAAAAGCATGGGGAGAATGATTGATAATTCAATCAGCTGTTTATAATGGTGTCTGTGTATTTCAGGCATGGACAACATGTGATACCTGATTCAGATGTGGGTTATGCTGTCTTATACTGCTCCAAAGATAAGCATTGTAATCCAAACAGTCAACCAGGTATTTCTTTTTTGATAATAACAATGGTGAAACTTGAATGTGTTGTTTGTTTGTTTGTTAGTTTTTTCTTTTTTGATAGTCAAAATTGACCAACAGGATGATGCAAATTCATATGTTGTTTGCTATCCTTCTGTGTGTAATTAAATGTTTCAGTCCAAATAGATCTTTGCAATCAACAGTGAGAGCAAATATAACAATTTCATTGCTTACAAAAATTACAATCATTTGTGAAAAGGTAGATGAGCAGATTCCGTCTTAGCATAATTTTTTATTGTCCTTTTTGTAATATCTACAATATGTACTTGTTTAAAACTTGAGTCTGATTGCATACTGAAAGATCCAGATCTGTTCTCACATAATCAACAAGTAGATCTTGATCTGTGCAGTAACCAATAGGTTAGTTATACAACTGCAGATTAGGGTTTATGTTGTTTGTAGTTGGGCTCAGCATGGAATTGGGTATATATGATATTTTAAATTGGTTCTTACAGAGATTGAAGTGTAATAAGTTACTATTTGGAATACTGATAGTTATTGCTAAGACTTAAATAATTGAGAAAAAAATAATCAAACCTGGAGTCAACCATTGTACCATATATATATATATATATATATATATATATATATATATATATATATATATATATATAAAGAATACAAATCATATGGCAAATAACAACCCTTTCAAGCGCACTGGATCCACCAAGGGATCACGTGTCAGGGATTGATTAAAATAGATGCAATAAACTGACGACGAACAGTGCGAAACTAGTAACTAACTAGCCTGAGCGCTTTCAACTCCTAATGAGTCTTTTTCAAAGGCAAATACAAAACATATATAAGACAAACAAATAAACACAAAAACGTTGTGTTTGTAAACCTCTACATGGCTGTCTCCACATGATTGCCAGCTAGAGTTCCAAAACCAGGAAGGAAAAGGAATCATACTGGATACGCCGCCTTAGAATATTGAAACCAAGCGATCTAAACCAAGAAGACTTGAAAAAGAAAACTATGCACTAGTAGAATTTAACTTTTTCTAAATCTTCTTAGTATCCTTTAATTTTTACTATAAGAATAACCGGTATAGAATCAAATATCCTGGATATAATCTGTGTTACATAAATGTACAAAAAAGTAAAAATTAATGTCGCTTTGGCTTGTAGACTTTTAGGGAATTATACACAGTTTTCAGTATCCGCAACAAGTCTATACAAGCTGGTTGTATTTATAGTTTTACCTCATGTGAAGACAGCCATGTGGAGGTTTACAATCACAACATTTTTGTGTTTATTTGTTTGTCTTATATGTGTTTTGTATTTGCCTTTAAAAAAGACTCATTAAGAGTGGAAAGCGCTCAGGCTAGTTAGTTACTAGTTTTGCACTGTTAGTCGTGGTCAGTTTATTGCATATATATATATATATATATATATATATATATATATATATATATATATATGCATGTACAAGTACATTTTGGTTTGGTGTCTTATGACACAGCAACACTTGCAGTTTTATATTACAATGTGGCAAATTGAGTAAATTTTTTTGAAGCCTTATGGTCTGATCAAGACTGAAATATATTTACTTTTGATTGAAAAGAAGACTTTGCATCACATCACAGTGGTGACTCGAGTTGTGAGACTTGAAGCTGGAAGAGTGCCATTTCTAATCAAGCCATCAGATCATCTCAGATCAACAGATGTGGTTTGTCACTGAGCAAGGTACATTATTGGCACACCAGCATAATATAACCCTCTTGTGTTGATGTGCTGTAAGACACCAAATATGCTCTTAAGCATCATAATTCTCTTTTTCAGAGGGTAACATTCTTAAACTTCCATCACAGAGTTTATCACAGATGCAAGGTGTTTATGAAAATACAAGCAGTCAGTCAGGATCCAGGTAATTCAGTAGAATTTGACTATTTTTATTGAAATCAATTTCTTAATTTTGTTCACTGCTTGAAATTTGAATAATCCAGAAACTGCTTCTGTCAAGAATACTTAATAATCCTTTATCAGATAAATGTGAATGAGAGAAAAAAAAATGAAAAGTCATAGACAAATAGTTTTTTTTGTCTTCTTTCTTGTGACTGTTATTTGCTTCATTGTGGCTTTGCTATTTGCTTCATCAAAAAAGTCTTTATGCTGTTAACTAATACATACATTTATACAGATTTGTAAGGTAGGGGATGTAACAAACATTCTTTTAGCTTGGGAGGGCAGATTTGTAAAGTAGTGGATGTACAAACAACTTACTAAATTAATTTTCAGATTAAGAAGGAAACCTGATATGAAGAGTACATCAGACTCTGAATTAAAAGGTCTTACTGTTTGTAAGCAGTCTGCATCTGTGGTAAGTAGAGCATATCAACAGTTTTGATAATATACAAAGGAAAATCTTATTAAAATTTTCTACAGCTCAAATGGTGTCATTAGGTGGTCTTTAACATAACTGAGCCTGGATGATCAACTCAATATGATTTAGTCACCACTTTCTCTTTCTGTAGGTGGCACTGGTAAAGTAAGTGACTAACAATGATATATCAAGGTACAGCTTTTACAGGAACAGAGAATGATGCATATATTGCAATGTCCTAGGAAGTATACATATGCAGAAACCATTAATCCACTTCCTTTCACATGAATCCCCAGCTATGTAATGAGGCATTGCATTCTTCATTACTGGTGCCCTGTTGTTGGTGAAAGAGTTGGTGCATATAGCAAGTGAAATCAATTGATGTATGACAGAGCTTGCTACTTGATCATTAGGTATTCAGTATGGTAATTTTAACCGTGTCCATATAATTTCACTCTAAAGATAGATTTGTGTGCAAAAAGCTTTAATTTTTGGAGAAACTTGTATCTAGCATTCTTTGTCTACAGAGCTGCTGTGATTATTCCCAACTATCTTTTTTGGTAAATATAACAGGCAGCCTGATTGGATATGTTTCTTTTACCAGGATCCAATTACATAGCAAAGCAGTTATGCCTAGGATCGGGTGTTGAGCAAAACATGTTCATGTATCAAAGATGAAGAGTGCAAGGCGAGGTTTGAAAACTGAAGATTGCTAAGTTAGAGCATTTGCTTCAGTAGTCAGATGAAAATTTAAGTCAGCATTCTACTTTTCTATGTATTTTTGAAACCCTTTTTGGCTTGAATTTATCTCAGGTATCCTAAATGAGATATTTAAATACATTGAGTCGGTCCCATGACCTTATTAGTTTCTGGTGACTGTTACTGCATTTTTGTTATATGCTTATTATATGCAGTGCTTATTATGCTATCTTGTCCATCATTGTTAGCAATTTTATTCCAGTACGAGTTTTCCACCATCTACAGTTACGAGACATATAGCAAGGAGGAACCATTCAGTTTTGGGGTCAAAAGGTCAAGGTCACTGACTAAAAGAAGAAAGAATGGTTTCCTCTACAACAACTTGAATTTTCCACCAACTGTAGTTACCAAACTTTGTGGATGTGTAAGAAAGAGGATAAATAATCAGAGGTCAAATTCACTATGAAAAAGAAGAAAATTTGTTTCTACAAAACTTGTTCAACACAAGCATGGTCAAAATGGCTAAGGTAATGCTGGCTACAACTAAAAGCATCCATAAAATAACATCAGTTCTGATATCAATACCAAACTTTGTGGATAGCTCGCACTTGGGGTCAGGTAGAAGCATCATGAATTTGATATGAAGTAACAGAAAAAAAGATGCGGGAGGTTGTGGGTTCGATCCCCACCGAGTCATTTCAGAGACTTACAAAAATGGTACTAACAGCTGCCACGCTTGGCGCTCAGCATTAAAAGGATAGTGTAAAGACTGGTCGGCCTGATGTCAGGATATGTAACTGGATGGAACATGTTGCTACATGCCTGTGGTATGATGCCCCAGTGCTAGACATCACTATAAACTGCCACATTGCAGACATTGTAGCAATATGACTGAAAAATTGTTAAAGCTACGTTAAAAATCAAAATCACACAAGCAGAAAAAGAAATATGGATTCCATGCAATAGCATTAGAGCTACAGGCCTGGACCTGTTGTAGATGTCTTGCACCTGGGGTAGGGAAGATGTCTATTGAATTTGAAGTCAAAAGGTCAAAGGTCAGTGTTACTCTGACTAAAAGAAGACATGATTTTTGCACAAGAAATTTAATTGAGCTGTATAGTGGAATATTGAACATGGAATGACAATACAATGTTCCATTTACGTTACTCTTGCTTTAATTTAAAAATATGTGTGTGTCATATCTTCTTCCTACTACAGGTGACTAAGTGGTTTAAGGTGCTCACCTTCACAGATTGTTGGCATCTCACCTCTGTCAACATGAGTTTCATTCTCAGGCTCAACCAACATGGATATGCTTGTCAGTAGCTTTCTATGGGTCAGTGGTTTTTCATGGGGTTTTCTCATATTCTTCTCTAACAGATATGCTGACTGCCATGTATATATATCATGCTGAAAAATGGTATTGAGCCTATAACAACTACCAGAAGACATTTTACAATGTCTAGTTGATCAAGCCTGAAATAAATTCCACTTGGACATCCAGTATTTCCACCACTGTGGCCATCTTGTAAACATTGTTATTGCTACTCCTTCTGAATGATGGTCACAAAAACGTAGGGGATTTCACTACACGACTTCAATGTCATGTTGGTCCTAACTGATAATGGTTCCAATCCAGCTTAATATTTATGTCATGGAGCCATCTGACATCCATTAGAACCATCACAGCAGCGAGCTTGATAATATTGTTATTGCTAATCCACATTAATGGAAAGTTGTATAAGCATGGGGGTTTATACCAAAAGAATTTTATAGTGTCTGGTTGGTGCTAAATGAAAATGGTGCTGATCTTACATCCAGCATGGCCATTATGGAAATCTGAATTGAATGTCATATCAGAATTGGGTTTTCACCAGAAGACTTCTTATGGTGTCAGGTTGGTCATACATATCACAGAACAAGGATCACAAACCAGTAATTTACGAACTTTAATCAGTAGATTGGCTTCTAAGCCAGTAGAATTATTATTGGCATAAATTTTATATTCCTCACAGGATTGAAAAGAAAATATATGCATTTTTTGCCATAATATGTATTCTCATAATATTATATTAAAACAACAAGTTTTGGACATAACCCAGATCTAGATTCTGATGGCAATGTTACACTAATATTATTATATATATATATATATATATATATATATATATATATATATATATATATATATATATATATATATATATATAATAAATTATTGTTTTCATAATAATCGGTTTTGGAAGTTTATAGTGATGTCTAGCACTGGAGGCCATCATACTACAGATATGTAGCATGATGTATTAACCAGTCACACTATCCTAATACCAGGCCAACCAATCATACACTAACCTCTTAATGCTGAGTGCCAAGTGAGGCAGCTGTTAGTACAATTTTTAGAAGCCTTTGATATGACTTAGTTGGGGATTGAACCCACAACCTCCTGCATCCAAGGCAGACACTCTAACCACTAGGCCAACAAAGCGGTCACCAATAGTTTTCTGACCCCGATTTCCACCTGAATTGCTTTGCATTTTGCAGATATTTGAGAATGTCCTGTCCCTATCAGACGTTGACTTTCATAATGACAGGACATAGTCAGCATACATAAAAGTCCTGATTACAGTTTATTCTGTTTTTGGATTTGTAAGGTTGCTGAATGTTCTCCATTGCTCCTCCACGTTATGATCACTCCTCAGAGGAAGTTCCTGACATGGACTTATTTTTTGTCTTACTAGATGCTTTTATGAATAATTTATCCCAACATTAAAATGAATTTTATTGTAATATACTGTTAACTGATATAATTTATCTTGGAATGCAACTTAATGTTCACAAGAAATGCACAATATGCATACCTAATATGAAAACAAAATGCAAATTCAAAACTTTTGCTATTCACAACCACACAGCTAAACTCGGATATCTAAACACTTTTAAACTTGTAATATTTCTTAGCGGGTGGTTTCTTAGCATTGGGAGAAACCCACATTGAACATAATGAAAAATGTGTCACTATTCTCCAGAATAGATGGTCATATCAACTTGGGGTTTTCACAAAAGGCTTTAAGTGGTGTCCATTTAATCCTAAGTGAAAATCTTATTTCAGTATGGTTGGCCCAGTGGCTAATTCAAATATTTTATCCCTCAAGAATACAAGAAATGGTTTCAGCACTGTGCATTTTAAAACAAGAAATGGTCTTATCTTGAATTCCTACAAAAAATTTTCAGACATTAGAGCACAAGTAATGTTTGAGTGACTCATATTATGTGGAGGAAGAGTTCATTATTTCCATTTTTTTTGACCCATATTTGATCCCTGCATCACAACTTTGACAAATCTCTGACATACTAAATAACTATCTTGCCTTCAGTAAAATTAAAACTTGCTATCTTGGATATATAGTGGATCTTGTTAATGTTTTTTACATGAAACATAAGTATATATTGATGAATGTGATTGCTCTAAACTCCCAGTGTTTCTGAATGGCTTTGAATAAGTTTGATAGGTTTACCTGTCAAACTTAGTTTGGTAAGACATGAAGGACCCTTGTCATATGCATGTAAAATATAAAAGGATCTTTTTGACCAAAGGCATTTTAGCATAAATGTTTTTTAAGTTTATATAAATGATGTCAATCTGACATCAACCATTGCAGTTGCTAAAAAGAAACATTTTAAATGGTTTCTTCTCCAAAACCACTCAGCAGAACTTAATCAAATTTTACCAACAACTTCCTGGAATGAAGGTATTTTAGTTTTGAACAATTGTTTCAGGTTTGCAATCTAGTTTGACTGCTGGCTCCTAAAAATATAATTTTTTAAATAATGAATTCTCAAAACAATGTAAAGTTTGATTAAACTTTACCAAATGGATACCAATCTTTAGCGTGCGGTTACTAACTGATACTAGGTTGACAATTTCTACAAAGGTTGAGCTTTTTGAGGCTTCTCGATGGACCGTCTTTTGACCAGAATTACCTGGTCATTGGTATTAAATTGGTATTACAGACATGTGAGCATGTTAACCAGTCTCATGTCCACATGATCTATTTGTTTCTGGTTTGATTTTCAAATTATATGTTCCAAGGTTTTCTTGATGTTATAATGTATATATTGTTTTATTCCATTTTGGCAACTTCAATCTGGATGATGTAAACTTAGGGAAAAAATGATTATGTTCTGAAATCAAAGTTAGAAAACAAAGTTTTTGACTTAGTCATATATAGCATAGGAAACAAAAATTTTAGCAGAATCTTCCTATCTAAAATCTAACAACTGGCATCTCAGTAACAAAAGTGTGCCAGTAATCATTCTGGGTACCAGATAATTCTTTGAATGTTTATGATAGAAAATACTAGAACATGATGTCACTCAATCACTGTCATGTTTGTCTTTTGAAGAAATTAAATATTTCATCAGACATTTCTAATTCATTTTGATCTTTCTCTCAGAAAGAAGAGACAACTGTGTTTGAGGATTTGAATAAAGTTAAACAGGAACCTACATCACAAATGTCACCAGTTCCGAGATATGAAGAGAGGAAACGGTGAGAATACTTTATTTGTTTTGCAGCTTATGAACAAATGATCTTCATTCACTTTAAAATAACTTGATCCAGAAATATACTTTTCTTCCTACAGTGATGCCTTAATAAGCTTTCAGAATTTTTTTCAAGGTGTATTTGTACAACTTTAGTGCTCTTTCTCATTTTCTAAATTAAAGAGATATAATGCTCTCCCCCATTATAATGCACCTCATTGTAGCACTATTTTGGATATAACCTGATACTTCTTTTGACCCCCATCACCAAAAGTCACACCAATATATAACAGTATGGGGTGAATAAAACAAGATGTCTTCATTTCCGTGTCAAAACACCATTATTTAATGTTTGATAGTGCCCACAATAGCACTGTTCTACATATTATGCTATCAATATAGTATGGTTCCATACATATCATGATTTTCAATGTAACATGGCTTGGTACATAACGCAGTCCGCAGTTGTGGACCCTGACTACACTGTTATAATGAGGGAGAGCTGTTTATGAAAGCCCACATTAGCAGTTAGGAGTCTTGTAGAAGTTTAATTTTTTTCTGACCTTGTGTATTAGGCACGAGATAAATTTATTTGAAGACGTCTATACATTATAATAATTATAACCTGTACAGATAGTCATTTTAAAAATTAAAAAGGTTGTGTTTCATAATTTGTTTATTGTGGGAGTAATTCATACATGTTTATTTTAAAATGAAAGTATTACATGTGTTTACTTTCATTTTATGCAGAAAACTTCAGCTTCTTCCCTGATATTGATAATTGACTTGCAGTTAAGAGAGAAAAAGTCTTAGTCTTAACTTTAGCTAGGTGTTATTTCACATGAAATTGTGATACTAATTGATTGGGGTATTTTTGGTTTTTCTATCTTTCATGAACAAATGATTCATATTATTCTAAAGATGATGCAAATTTCATATGGAAATACAAATTTAAGATTTTATTTATCCATAAAAAGTCACTGCTTTTATTTGATAAACACAAAATAGTATAGTGAAGTTACTTTAAAAATAATTTGGCTCATTGGGCATTATCTTGTATGTTCCTGTATTATCATGTGTAATTCTAGTTATTATTACACATGTCTAAGATAAAAATTATCAGTGAATATAATGTCATATATATATGATGTTTTCTTGATTCTCAGTAATATTTCCAGTGCTAGAGCTGAAGCTGAGGAGACGGAACCTGTTGAAGTATTTGGTAAAAGAATCAAAATGGAGTCAGTGACACCAGATCATAGACAATCATCTAAAGCATCTGCAAAACTCGTATCAGCAAGGCTAGACTCAGAGTCGGACCAGAAGCTTTCTGGAACATCTATAAGAGTCAAAAGTTCAGAGGTAAAATCTACAAAATTGACACCTGATTCTGAGGATGACTCTGATCAATATGTAGAAAAAAGTGCTTTTAAGAAATCGGCACAAGAGAACCCTCTGGTTTACGAGCCAAATAGGAACTTGGATACATATTCTGAGAGAACAAGTTCTAGGACAAGTGGAAAGACAGAAAGGAATGTGGTGCTTGTTCAGAAACCTACTCCTGAGTCAAAAGTAGATGTTGTTTTTGATGATTATTCAAATCAGCCTAGTAGCAGTGGAGGGAAAAAACCTGTTCAAAAAGCTGCGCATGATGTATTATCAAAATTCCATTCAGATTCCAGAGCAGGCTTTGATTCTGATGATGACCCTGTCATTGACAAAGGTAAATAAGAGCAAGTAAGAATGTCCACAATGGTTTTGCAGTTGTCAGATTTAGCGACATATTTTTTTTGCCAGCTTTTTTGTGCTCCTGAAAATAGAACAGGTAAAATACTTGTATATATATTTTCTGTACAAGCATGCTCAAATTATCGATAGCTGTAGATGAGAATAATATCTTGTACTCTATCTTGAATGGTCTTTTTATTAAATATCATAGTATAACATGCACATTTTAATAGCAGCAATATGATACCTGCTATTATTCCATTTCTCTCCTTTTCCAGAACACCACTTCCTTAGTTTGAGCTAATTATTCCCTCCTTTAATTAGTAACTTGAGGTTCAGAATTGAAATGAACATGATCCCAGTCTGGTTTCATAGATTTCATGGTCTGATCCTTAGCCAATACACAAAGTGTCATCTTCTACCAGGAGTCATGCTACCAGGCGAAGTGGGCGAAAAAGTCGCCTGAGAAGCGTAAACTTCGCCTTCTTCTGTTATGAAAGCGAAAACGACTTCGCCCTCTGATTTTTCGGACGTAATATGACTGTAGATTACGACTTTGAGATGCCCTCTCGCTGTAGCCAGTAAGTTCTGGCACTGCAGTAAGCCCAATGCCAAATGTATTTACGTAATGTTGATACCAATCAGCTTATGGCGACAAAGAAATTCTTGCACATTCACATGCAAGTTTCATGTTTTAATAGCTAACTGACGATTAACCCTTTTCCAGAGCAAGATATCACTGCTTGATTTCATGAAGTGGGGCCAATTATGGTCTACTCTATGCTATGATGAAAAGATGCCAAATTCTGTTTCGAAATTTAAACATGAATATGCAAATAGTAATTTGCTTTTAAAAATATGATCGGTGAAGAGCGTTTTCTAATTTATATCCTATTTTTAATAGATGGATATTTTAACAGCCGTATTTGCATATTTTCTGTATAAAATCAGTTTGAAACCGTAAATGAAGACGTCAGCTGCATGTGTATTTTATCATTTCCCTTTTGTTTCTTACGGTACATTTCAGATCTGAATTATGTTCAGAAATACTTGTGTAAAAGAAACAGCAATAGAGGTGATACAAGTAATTACATTAATAATTAATGTGCAGATGGAAAATTGCTGATCAGCTGAATATTCAAAAGTCATGAAATTGTTCCATATACATGTAATATCATGATGATTTATTTTATAATATTTTATGATAAAGTAGCCAAACATGTCAGCAATATTTTCAAAATATCTACTAATTATAAATATCATAATCTGCACTGCATTATATTTTTTAGTAAATATGAAGTAATACCAGTCTGCTTTTGTTTAATCCGATACTGATTTGTAACAAACGGTTTAAAAGCACTTTATGTTTCTTACATATGCTCAGCACCGGTGACACTTGCCACAAACAATTTCATGTTTTTTAATGCTTTCAGCCATTTCATGAAAGAGCATATTCATGTTCTTGTCAACAGAAAATAAACAGAAGAAATTTATTACTAGGCAGAATATCACCATATATATATATATATATATATATATATATATATATATATATATATATATATATATATATACACATACATACATGGGAATGGATAATCTCAGGCACTTGGCTTCTATACAATGGCAGTCGAGACCACATAATTTAGTTTTCAGGCTTGAGCTCTTAATTTTGTTTTGTTTTCTTATCTTTATTATCTCTTCTTTCAGTCAGGCAGAAAAATTGGCTTCCATTGTTTTAATTTATTTTCAAAATTCCTGTGAATACCTGTAAAAGGGAACCACAGTTGGTTGGAAAAAAACCCCAAAGAATAAAAGAAACAGCACACTTAAAAGAATCCCTGTCTTCTATCAGTGTTGTCTTTGCCATTTTATGTCTACTATTACAAGTTTTGTTGTCTTGGATTTATCACAAGTTTTATTCATGCTATCTTCATGGACTTTGGTGTGTTCCTTGCATTGTTTTGAATCACCCCAGAGGAAAGTTAGTCAAAATGAAAGTTTTTTTTGCTCAACTAGGAATGTCATTAAGGTATATAATGTTACTCTGTCCACCCATCTGTTCAAGATGTGCAGTTAAATGTAAGTTTCCTGTAAGTTCTGTGATTAGGCATATATGACTTAGTATAAATTATGTTTTCTATTTTAAGGAGATTGTTCAGCCCAGAGAAAGAAAGAAGGAGCAGGCATCAAAGATGAGACAAAGACTATGCCTCAACCTCAACCTCAAGGTAACATTGATGGTGTGGAACAAGAGGCAGAAACAAAAGGATCTAGTTCATTTCTGAAAAGAAATAGAGAAAAGGATTCATCAAAGAGAATTGACAGAGGACTAGTACCACCAGGCTTTCTCTCTGCCAGATTTCCACCAGAGGTGATGCAGAATTAAGTAATATCAAATTCAGAAACAAAACCATTTCATACCAAATTTTAGACAAATGATTAAATCATTGTATTAATAATAGATAACAGTTTCCTCCGAGACCTGTGTGGTTTTAAAGTCAGTTGTGTGAACTTGTCACCTGTGAAACCAATGCAGAATAAACCTATGGGGTGTTTTTTTTTACACAGCAAAACCCCTAAAAAAAATTTTAAAATGTCTTCCTATAAGAAAAGTATGCAGTAATGATTTTATTCAAGATAGTTGCTCAGGTATATATATATATATATATATATATATATATATATATATATATATATATATATATATATATATATATATATACTTGCATAGGTTTAAGTATGTAGGCCTGGAATGTCAATCACTTTAAATTCTCAGAGATTATTGTGAGTTATTTTCGTAGTATCAGTTTTCATTGTCAGTGCTCAATGTCACAGTTTCATAAGGATGGGAGTGTTTTTATATGTAGGGTTTCACCATGAGACATCAAATGACCATTAAGTTTCAGTTTTTCAGGTAAATATATAAAAATGTGATCATTTCAGGCAGATTTGTTAATTTGTTTGCCCATGGTTAGGGTTAGTTAATTTGTTTGCCCATGGTTAAACCAAATCTCAGTTTTCATGCTATATTCATTGCAGTTGGTGAAAAAAAAAAACAGACTATAGCAGACACCTTACACTGCTTGTTTTTATCATTAAAATACATGCATGCTTGTATAATTTCTCTAATGTTGTCCAAACATTTGAAAAGGTGTTGAAGTCAAGGGACAATCAGCATTGAAGATTAAAAGGTAATATGAAGATTCTTGGAAAGAAAAGCAGACAAGGCAGTGATTAAGCTTATTTCATGTCTTGTTGATTTGGTATGTTTTACGCAGGAAAGATGATTGCCTTTTCCAATTTGAAACTAAAAAACCTCAGATTACATTAAGTTGCGAGATCTAGCTTGGTAACTGAAAAATTTCTTTTTAAGACCAAATTTTAAATCATGCTTCCATGATTATGTTGTTCACAAGTGCAGAAAGACACATGTTGCTAACAAAACAAAATTCAAAATTTAATTTCACATCATAAAATAAAACAATATTCTCTTTTCATGGTAATTCAGGTGACCATTTAGAAAGTCATTACATCATTTTACATACATTTATTATTATTATTTTTTTATTTTTTTGGGGCGTATAAAGTTGACCCGAGTAGATGGAATAAGAGTTCTAATGGGGTAGCCTAATAAAAAGGTCAAGGTTACTAAATGGGTGGGTAACATAATATTGATGCTATAGCAACATTTGTCAAAGGGAGGACATCAAATTCACCAATTTTCTTATTATAGTGATAAAATTATATAATGTAATATCAATGCTACAGCAACATTCATCAAATAGAAAGACTTAAATTCACTAATTTTCTTAATACAGTGATAAAATTTTATCATGTAAAATCGAGATTACAGCAGCATTCAATAAGGAAAATTGATAAAATTGTACAATCTAAAGTTGCTACAGTAACATTCTTAAAAGGGAGAACATAAAATTCAACCAATTATCTTCATGCGGTATGAAATTGTATGATCTAAAATCATTACTGCAACAACATTCATAAAAGGGAGGTCATAAAATTGAAGAATTTTCTTAAAATAGTGACCACTTCAGTGGACTAAGTGGCAGGTAAGTGGGTTGAACATTATGCTACATGTCTGCGGCATGATGCTCCCATGCTAGACATCACTATAAACTGCCACACTGCAGACCTTTTAGTGATATGACTGAAAAATTGTTTAAGCCATCTTAAAAATAAAAAAAAAAACACTCTCTTATTATAGTTACAAAATTGTATGATGTAAAATGGATGGTACAGCAACATTCATCAAAGGGATGACATAAAATTCACCAATTTCCTTAATACAATGATAAACTTATCTTGAGACTCTGCTCTGTCTGAAAGGCCATTTTTCAAGGTTGAAATTCAGCTTGGTCTTAGAAGGGAAAATTCTCCCAGTGACAACATTTATTTTATTTTTTATTCACAGTTCTTGTAATAGGTTATATGCATCGATCAGTTCAACTCCAGATAATTTTGTATATCAAATAGGATTGAAATCTGTGATAATATTGTATTGTCCGAGCTAGGTCTTGATTATACAACATTAGAATATGACACCAGGGATGAGTATGCTTCTACCAGATGACTAAGGAGGGGAGAATACTCTTGATTTCTTTTCAACCATAATACAAGATGATTCATTTATTAAGAAACATTGAATAAAGTCAGTTAATAACGATGACAATCTTGTTTGTATACTAAACCAAAATACTATCACTGTCTTGGGGTACAGTATGGTTTATGATAATTTCACACAAGGTCAGTTTACACATTAGGACTAATCTATTAGTTTATTATATTATTCTTTTGATGAATGAAAATTGATAAGATTTAGATTTAGTTGCAATAGACTTTACTACATAAGAGAAAATATGACTTGATTGTAACATGTTAAATGTAAAATCTGCAAGGAAAAACACTTGCTTGACTTGACACTTTAACTATAGCTTAATATTTATTTGAAGTGAACTGATACAGATGGAAGTAAATTGGATGTCAAGTTGGTGAGGAAAATACTCACAGTGACTTAGACAGGTAGTAAATTATAAAATAGAAACGGGGGCCCCCGAATGGCCAAGTTGTCTAAAGCTCTAAAGCGCTTACCGTTACGGATCACTGCCATTTCACCTATGTCAGTATGAGTTCAAGACCAGACTCGGCTAACATGGGTAAGTGAGAAAACCTGCCAGTAGCTTTTAGTGGATCGGTGGTTCTTTCATGGGTTTTCCAGGGTTCTTCCTCCACCATAAATACTGGCTGCCTATCTTGTGCTGAAAATGGTGTTAAACCTATAACAAAAACAATCGTTATAAATAAATAAAATAGAAACAGATAAATTATGTTTTTACAGATTGCTAGATTAATCAGGTATTGTTGAATTGAATTTAGAATGTCAAGTCAGTGAGGAAAACACTCACAATGATTTTGACAACTAGTAAATTATAAAATAGAAACATAACTTATGTTTTAAAGATTGCTAGAATAATCAAGTATTGTTTAATTGAATTTAGAATGTCAAGTCAGATAGAAAACACTCACAATGACGTAGACATTGTTTCCCAAAGAACATTGTTGGACCTGTAATTTAAGAAGAATTATATATTTGTAATGTAGAGAAACTTCTGTGTATGTCTTTAGCTTCATAAAACTAATCAAATAAAGAAAATAAATAAATAAATAAAAGTATTGGTCTGTGAGGACAACACTCACTTGACTATATAACTGAGGTTTAAATAACAAATGATATAACGATATTTAGATTACTTTTGAAAATAAATTAGAAATGACTAGAATGCTTGTAACTTGCAAGAGAGAAAGTAATTAAAATGATAAAAAAATAAATTCCTTAAATAAATATTGCTTTGTGCTTAAAAAAGCTTTAACAAAAATTACTGTCCAAAATAATGTTACATAACTATAATAAACTAAACAAAACAAAATAAAAATATAAAACTCATAATGACTGTGATGTATCTAGTTTGATTGCTGCTAGCTAACTGAACCCCCACAAGCAGCCCACAAAGCCTTGTACACTCCTACCAAAACCAACAATCAACAGAGCCCACAAATCCAACAAAACCCACAAGGCCACAAAATGCAGTTCTAACAAAACCCACAACCAACAGAACCCACAAAACCCACAGTTCTAACAAAACCTACTACCATCAGAGCCCACAAAACCCACAATTTTTGTGGGTTTATTCAAACAAACATGAGCTAGTATTGCAGGTGTATATTTAGTCAGTCTTCACAATTATTATTTATAGGAATTGCCAACTTGATATTTTCCACATTGTTACATTATGATTGTATTGCCCCAAGAAAATAAAGTTTTGTAATTCGCGATGCATACCGTGATATGCTGTTGCTCATAGCAAAGGTTTGCAAACTGTTATGCACTGTTACAATATTATCAAGGTAGACCGCATGACACGACAGTCAATATGGGTATATACCAAAGAAATAAAGAAGAGAAAAACCAAACTTAAATGTGATGATGTATACAAATAAACACATTGAGTATGTATCATACAGTCTTAAACTGTAAACTAGAAGTATTAATCAAATTATTAAAGATGCCAGCCATTGGTATTGATACTCCCTATTTTCACTAACTCAAAATGTAGATTATACCAGCTAACAAATAATCAACAAAGTAAACAAAACAGAGGATCCTAGAAAATAGTAATGTCAACTCATTTGAGCAATTCACTGGTAATGCATGATATAAAAAAAGAAACTGAATTGGGCAGCTTGTATGATATTTATCACATACAAGCATGCATACCTCACTCCCTAAATGCAGGTTTTTGCAATACATTCATATTTGGTTTGTGATGATGTGTACATGTCCATAATAAGTAGTAAAAATGCCTGCAGTGGTTCCATTCAGTCATTGGTATGTGCATGTGTATTCAAATGTTTGTATGTCAATAAAATGATATTACAGTATTAACTCATTTTGAAGCAGAATAAAGTTAGAGACAGAAAGCCGAAGGCTTAATTCAGACCTGCCAATTCTTATGATTTTGCCATAAGTCTTATGAAAAATACTCTTAAAATACAGACTTACGGCATACAAGCAAAAACTACGGAAAAATCTGAATAATTTGTTAATCTGTGTTTTATTTAGATCTGGGATTTATATTAGAATTTCTGAAATTATTTAGGAAATTAATTAGGAATCCAGTCTAACTTTACAGCTGCAATCCAGATGCTTTAACCTTGACGTATTTAACCTGCACATATTTGTTCGTGCGAATCGTCTGCATGATCAATCAGACTGTTGATTATAGAATTTTTTAAAAATGGCATCCCGAAATTGATGCATGATTCAACAAAAGGAAAAAAAAAAGCCTCTAGAAAAGTGTTAACAATCAATATAGAAGAATAAGAATAAAAGAATATTCAGATTCTTGTGAATAAAAGATGGAAAGGACACAATTACGTTTATTGGACATCACATGCCAATTTGAGTATGTCTCGTGGCGGGAGATATACTAAGACAGACTCATCAGGGTTGGCAGATCTGTTAATTCACCTGCAACTAATGGATTATATATATATATATATATATATATATATATATATATATATATATATATATAGTGAACAGGTGACTCCAACAGTGCCATGTGCAATGTGGGTTTTTGATGTACTTGAAACACTACAGTGGAAGATAGGTGACATTACCACCATTGTGATGACTTTTCACAAAAGACAAAATATCATGGATATCCTTGACCACTTTCTTTAAGAAGGGAATTGTTCTTTGTGGTGGTGATTTGTGTGACAGAACTGCAGTGTTAGTTAGTTACATGTTTACAGACTGACATATGATACTACCAGTAGATTCTAGGAAATCAGTAGCAATGGTTTTCTCCATTATGTTGGTGGGGTGTTTCTGAATTTATAACAGATCTTCCTCGGCAGTCATGGTTACCACAGATTAAAGAAAAGTCTGATCATTTTTAGATGTGGTTTTAGTATATAAGTTGCTTATAAGTCAGGTCAAACTGTAAACAACATGTCTTATCATAATATGCCTGTTGATCAGGGTAAATGTTGTTTGTTTACTAATTACTCCTTGCAGACCCAGATATGCCAACACATTGTGAGATGATAGATCTGGGTCTGTTCAGCTCAACATATAAGCGAGTATAGCTGGTACAATACATATATTGCAGGATCAAAGGATGATTAGGGAAGAGGAAGTAGAAGAAGACCTGCCTTCTAACTGTGCCCAAGTGGACTTTGTCAGCCTGGTCAAGAGACAGCCTGTTCCCATCGAACTTACTGATGAGGGATGTCCAAAAGACTATGTCAGATGGAAAGGAAAACTGGTGAAAAATTTCAAGAAGTTTAGAAAGGTAAACAAATGAGACAATATACAATCAGTGAAAGTGGTTGTTGTTGTGTTTTATTGTTGTTGCTGTTTGTAGAATAGAAATAAAAATACATTAGTATTAAGGGATGGAAAAGTTGTCAGATATTGAAAAACAGCAAAGAAGTTAAAAATAGTTTCTTTTCATAAAATTTGTTTTGGTCATTAGTTAGGTAATAGGTAATAGAAAATATTTATGTTATTTATTTAGCACATTGTTCTGAATATTTAATATTTATTAGTTTTTTCTCGCTTTTTCTTCCATTAATTCAACATAATCAGAATTGTGCATTATTTCTCCATGCTACAATGCATTAATACAGCACAAAACACTTTCAAATTTTGCTTTGTTGTGTGAATATTTGGCTGTATTTTTCCTTTGTGGCTTGTTTCATATTCCCACTTAAGATACATGAAACTAGTATTTTGGGGGATAGTGTTTCCCTTTGATTATTTTTTAAAATTATAAATTGAAAATAAATATTTATTTCAGTTGATCAGTGCTATATCTTTCTCCATTCATTGTTAAAAGAAATGAAAAAGATGCATGTTAAATCAGTCCTTGATTAAAAAGAAAGAGTAATATCTTTCCAAATTTGAAAAGGCCAATATGAACACTCTTTCTGGAAGACATTGCATTGCATAATGCTGTACAGTATTTGTCGCTAAGAAACATCATTATTCATACAAATAGTAAATGCTAAAGACCAATTTATGATCTGGTAACATAGCAGATTTAAGATATAATGTGCAATAGACTTAAAAGTGTTGCTTGTTGACATACAGGAGCAAAGTTTTCCCAGAAATTTGGGAGATTGAGATTTATAAATTCACTGTTTTTGCTCTTAGAGAAATTGTTCTGTAATGCAGTTTTGTACCTTGACTGGGCCATTTCTTTATCCTCTTGTGATGCTTTAGTCATGGTAATTTGACAAATTGCTTGGGACACATTTAACACTGCAACATAATGTGCCAGCATATCAGGGTCTTCATTGTTTGTTTTAATTTAGATTTCATGAGACCAGCATTGGTCATATATGCTGCCATATCTTCGGTTTGGATTTTTGTAGGCATCACTGTGGGCCCAGATTCACTGGCACATTGTTTGACAGTAGATCTTGATCTGTGTTGTTAGCAGTACTTTCTACTTTGGGGCAATCCACAAAAAATGGGCAGTGAAACATAATAACACGTTACTCTGTTTCCAGAATGGCCTTGGAGGAACTAACAGTATGCCTAGAATCATAGGAGGGCGAGATCTAGAAATTCATGTTAGTGCAAACAAAAAGGAAATAGATGACTGGTTTAAAGAAGCCTTGGAAGTAAGTAGGTCTTGAAATTATTTGAAATTAAGTTAAATGTAACAGTTTCCTCAAGTACACCATATTTACTGTATATGTTGGAAAACTGTATTTGTTGGGACACCATAAATTAATTTTGAAAGAAATGTTTTTGTGTACTGTATGTTCTGGGACATGTAATTTTCTTGAGTCGTAAGTTGTGGGACACTTTTTAAATCATTCAAAAATAACATGTTGGAAAATGCAGTCTAACTTAAATTTTATTTTGAAAAACATAAAACTCTTTTATCCACTGCAGCAGCATCTCGCCAGTACAACCCTTGACACATATGATCCATTCTTTCATTGCAATAATATTTATTATGGCTTTCTCATACCATGAAAAATTATTACAAGAGGCAAAACATCACCTAAAATAGAAACTGCAAGGACTAAAGTCTGATTTTTTTCAACACCTGTGCTAATTCTCACACTTTTGACCCCCATCTTATCATCAATCCATCCATGAATGAGATCAAAGTACACTAGAATTTATTCCAGGTTATTGATCATATTGTTGGTGAATTGATCTGCTTCTCTTCTGGCCTTCATGAATTCATCAAATGATTTTATATTCTCCAAATCTTCTGGACAGCACTGGGTTATTGATGTCAGTGCATGAGGCACTATATTGTGTCATTTAAAATTTTTTTCAATGTTTCAATTTATTTTCAAAATTCCGATGAATACCAGTGAAAAGGTACAAAAGTTAGCTTCCTTATCTCTGTCATCTTTGTATATTAAAAAAATATATATCTATAAAAATCAGCACACTTAAAAGAATCCAAAGTCAGCTTCCAATGTCAACTTGCTTTGCAACAAAAAAAACCTTTTGTATTTATATCCTTTAAAAAAGAAAAATGGGCTTCAAAGTATCCAAAGTCAAATTCCAAGGTCGGCTTGATTTGTAATAAAAAAAAACTTTGTCTTTGATGTTCTGTCGGCAAGTTCAAATAATGAGTTTACTGCTCACTGCCAGTTGTGTTTATTCACCACCTGGGCTTCTATGTGCTTGGCATACATAGTTATAATTAATACAAATGGGCAGTGATGTCTTTGTGTAAATAAAATACATAACAATAACTTGCTTTAACAATACCTTTTGTAACCTTTGCGACTAAAACAATTTTCACTTGCACTGAAGTGAATGTATTTTCAAAAAATGATTTTTATTTGCAAGATACTGTCCTATAGTTGACCTGGATATAATTCAGTTTGGTTATCTTGCATCGTGTCATGCGTGACTGGTAGTTGACTTCAATATATTATTTCCCCTCTCCTTTGTGATTTTGTTCAGTGTTCAGTCGGATAACATATTCAAACCTTTGAGTAGAACCAAACACAATTTGTTTCTCAGTGGCCATGTAAATGAACAACATATCATATGTTATTAGACAAAAGCTATACATGCTACAGTATGGAAGTCTATGGATTTCATGGATATATTTTATTCTTTAATGCATGATTAAAAAGGAGCAGTGGGGGAGGGACAAATTCAGTATAAATTTATTTTGTTTCTTAAATCTTGGGACATATGACCTAGGTGAATAAAGTTTCACCATATGTTCTGTCACAGTATATACAGTAAATATATACACTAAATACAGTATGAAATGATAACTAATTGCAGACAAAATCTGTCTGTTACCAATCTTTTCTGTGCACAGTTATCAAACTTTGTGGCTGGCTTGCAGATGAACTTGTCAGGGTCAGAATGACAAAGGGAAAAAGCCCATGTTCACTGACTGCTGAAAGAAAAATGGATTTTGCTCAATAAAATTAGTACTACATCACACAAAAAGTCCTGTAATGTAAAACATCAACCCTGAAATTTATGTTTTTGGCTCTCTGTCTTGCTGCCAAAATAATGGTGCTGTGTAGCATGTTCTGAGGTCGACTAATTTAGGAACCAGAAGTCAAATTTTCAGGAATCTCAAACACATTTGGCAAACACACAAATTAGTCTTATTGCTTTAGTTAGTTACTCTAATGTCTTTTTTTATAATAAATTCAAATTCTGACATAAGCAAAATGATGTGTTAAAGTTCCATTGACCTACATTTCAGTTGACTGGAATGCGATGATTAAAAGGATGATAAGGGTCTTGAACAAAATAATGCTACCTCAACACTTTCTTGAATATTAATATATTTTTATTTTGTTTCATTAAAGAAATATACTTGAACTTAATTTCTGCATTCCCAGCTTTCATCACATCATAAAAAGGTTTATGTGAAATAACATCATGGGGCTAACTTTGTGGATGAAATCCACATGGATAATGAAGAAATATTTTGGGTGAATGGTCAAAAGTTCAAAGGTCAAGCTCTCTGAATAAGTATAATGGTTTCTACAGAAGAACTTTCAGTTAATTATATAGAGGACTATTAAACACAAAGTTCAGCTGATAGAATGTCTCAGCAATCCAAAAGTCAAGATTTCTATACTTACCTAGGCCATCATGGGTTAGCATCCTTAATATGTCCTTGGGAAAGGTCATTGCCTCCCATTTTCTCTGCATGATATGGCCAGTAATGTGTTAAAATGTGTAATTAAAACCATAAGCAGTATTTTAAACAAAACAATGAAAATTGAGGCAGGTATATAATCTCCCATTCTCAGTTTATTTATGTTTGTATCTCTTTGTGCCAGTAAAATGCCACTCAGAATCTGTCTATAAAACAATCAGTGACACTCAGTGTAGAGGGTGTTAGTTCTAAGGATACATTATCTGATCATCACTGTCTCAGATGTGGGAGGTCATGGGTTTGAACCCCGACCGAATCATGCCAAAGACTTTAAAAATCGTACTAACAGCTGCCTTGCTTGGCACTCAGCCTTAATAGGTTAGTGTTGGGACTGGTTGACCTGGTGTCAGGATAATGTGACTAGGTGGGGGATCATATAACATGTCTGAGGCATGATGTCATACTGCTAGGCATCATTATAAACTGTCACAATGTGGATATGACTGAAAAATTGGTAAAGCTACATTAAAAATCTAAATCACACACACACACACGATCATGATACCATAGGCAAACTACTGCTGCCTTACAGATCCAAGCCTCTCAAACTTTAATGTTTTAGGTAAAAAGCTCAAAGTTTACTGTCAACATAGGTGTCAGTTAGAGAGATCAACCCCATGAATCAAGAATCAATGCCAAATCCTGTGAGTACTCTGGTTGCTAATTCCACTTAAGCCACCTCAAAATTTTGGAGGTTTTCTACCTTAAAGCAAATTAATGCAGTGTTTTCTTCAAAGGAAAGTACACTTCATCTATCGGTGCCCCCGATAGCCAAGTGGTCTGAAGTGCTGAGCTTTACCAATCACTGTCATCTCCCTGCATGGGTTAAAGTCTCAGGTTTGGCCAGTGTGGCTGTGAGAGAAAATTCCCCAGTAGCTTCCTGTGGGTTGGTGGTTCTTATCTGCATTTTTCCAGGTTATTCCTCCATCAATTCTACTGACCGCCTGTATCTTGCACTAAAAAATGGTGATAAACCAAAAACAACAATACATCTAATAATTTCTAACTTTTCTGTTCTCTCATTCTCTCTTTGATGACAAAGGTTGTGGCTTTTCAGTGTCATCACTTTGATGTCCTTGCACATTTAGGTACTCTAGCCACTGCTCCGGTGGCCTAGTGGTTAGAGCATCTGCCTCAGATGCGGGACATCAGCAGTTCGAACCCAACAGGGTCATACCAAAGACTTTAACAATTGGTACTAACAGCTGCCTAGCTTTGGCACTCAGCATTAAAAGGTTAGTGTTAGGATTAGTCAGCCTGGTATCAACATAATGTGACTGGGCTAACATGTCTGCGGTATAATGCCCTAGTGCAGGACATCACTGTACCTCACTGCAGATATTGAAATTGCTGTAAACTGTCACACTGCAGATATAATAGCGATGTAATTGAAAAATTGTTAAAGCTACATTAAAAATCTAAATCACACACACACACAGGTACTCTAATTATGTACCAAGATGGGTTGCAATGTCATCCCCTCACAGTTCTATAGCTCCTTTTAAATAGCAGAAGATCTGGTTTGTGATATAGAAAACTTGTAAATTATTGCTGTATAATTTCATTACAATCAGATTCATGTAAGTTTTCTATATTAATCTACTCTTATTGTCTGTTTGAGATAAATGGATGGAACATTGTAAACTTATCTAATGTCGCTGGAAGAGCTGTTGCATACCACATTTTGGGTTCTATCTTGAAGGTTAAGGTCATGTGTCAACATTTTGGGTTCTATCTTGAAGGTTAAGGTCATGTGTCAACATTTTGGGTTCTATCTTGAAGGTTAAGGTCATGTGTCAACATTTTGGGTTCTTTCTTGAAGGTTAAGGTCATGTGTCAACATTTTGGGTTCTATCTTGAAGGTTAAGGTCATGTGTCAACATTTTGGGTTCTATCTTGAAGGTTAAGATCAGTGTTTTAAACCTTGTCATATCTGCTTTTAAACTCTGTAGCTCTTGGAATTACAAAGAGGAACAATGGTACACAAATGTTTTTCAAATCAATTACATTTCTATCACAATCACATTTATATCTTCAAGGTCAAGGTCATTAATTCATTTTCTATGACATGTGTGCTATTACTCGAATGGTCTCTGAGTTACAGCCATGAAACTTTCTTTCATTCTTTTTTAGTAATTATAGCTGAGGAAATTTTTGGTGACCTCACCACTGTATGTGGGGAGAAATTCTTTTTTTAATTTGCTTGTTTTCACTTGCAGGCAGAAAGCCAGCATACAGCAGATGAGAGAAGAGCTCAAGAACTGTTTGAGTAAGTTTAAAGCTGGATGCATCATGACTATTTTCTTTCATTGTTAATTGATCAAGGCATGGAACATTTTGCATAGTAAAGGATACATCCCATTTGAAAGGATGCATCCTCTAAAAGCAATTGCTTGTTCACAACAGCCACTTTCTTTGTCTTTACAAGTGCAGCTTTAAGAAGTAACATACTCCCTGACTTAGAGAATGCATTTATTCTCAAGCCTTCCATAGCCTATAGCAAGCATTCAATGAGAAATGAAAAAGATAGGTTAAGAAAAGAACAAAAAAGAAGAGCAATCATAATTTTCTGGTCTGTGATGAGATGTAAAAGGTTTGAAGTGTCACAATATCAGCTCAGCCAGCTCTAGTCCTCTCCTTTTTCGCCCACCCCTACTTCAACACATTCAGGTAAGAGATCCCCTGGGGAGTGTTCTATAAGGTGAGACTCCATTAAATGGTCATTTTCAAGGGACATCAGTGTGAAGCAGCACCTGCATGTCTTCATGTTTCAGACCAACATTTTCCTTTGTAAGTATTTGTAAATCAGGAGCTGGATTTGAACTGAGGTGACCTGCAAGATTACACACTTTATTCTGAGACCAGACATGCAAAAAGTTAAAAGAATATGGGGATAATGGTGGTATATTTGAGGATTGGTGGATGTTAATGGTGGTTTTACTGTAACAAATTGAGTGTTTACTAGTGATACATCATTGAGGTAGATAGTATATTTGCAATATTAAAACCATGATCAGTATGTTCAGATCCTCATTTGAAACTGCCATTAACATACTCCAATCCTCATAAACTACCATTAGCCTACTCTGACTGTCATAGAAAACCAACATTAATATATTCAAACCCTCATTGAACCATTAATATAATCAAATCCTCATTATAAACCACTATTAGCATACCCAGATCCTTATTGAAAACTACTATTAGTATACACAGATCCTCAGTAACAACTCAAATCCTCAATAACAGCCACCATTAGTATATTCAAATCCTCGTTAAAACCACCATTAATATACTCAAATCCTCATACACAAGACATGTTATTGTTTTATTCTAACATGCTTGCAAATTTGTTTTGAAAAACTAAGAAATGTTATTTTTTTTCAGGCACTTTGTAAAGAGAACAGTCATGAACTAATAATGATGGCATTTTGTACATTATATCCTACGTTAGACTGATTTATGTTCTGACATTAAATCCATCAGAAATTCATGTTACATTGTATGTAGGATTTTATTCCCTGTGCACATGATTAAATGTATTACCTTCTTTGGGGTTTTATAAACTGAGCTGATTATTGCCTGACCTCAGGTACATGGAAAATATTGAACCTACCCTGGGAGGGAGAGAGGCATGCAAGTGCATTCTACAATAGGATTCAGTTATACCCCCACAGGGGGTATATGCTACTATGCTTGTTCTTTGAAAGGTGTTTCTTCTTCTTCCTACAGTAGGGGAGGGATACACTAGATCCCAGCAAGCTTATAGCCCTTGACTATGGAAGCTGCTGCCTTCTTTGAGGCCAAGTCTTTGTTAAATATGATGATCCTCATCCTTCATATTCTGGCAAGTGCATCCAGTTTGCTGAGCTGAGATGTATCTATTATCTCCTTATTGGTAGTAACAGTAATTTCCTCTTGGAAGATGCCATCCCTCTCTCCTTCAGTTTACTGAAGGTAAAATCTTCATCTGCTTCTGCCTTGCACTGCTGTTAGAGATTTTTAAGCAAAAAAATTAAGGCATGCATTTATCAACAGTTATGGTGTTGTCAGCAGAGTTCTACTATTGCAATAGGAATGGCACTTTGTATTCTTTGAAGTTTTGTTAAGTATTGCAAAAATCTTCGTAGAACTGCACCCCTAGAATCTGAGACTTTATTCAGTGGTCTTGTTCCTTCTTTTGCATCACAGGATTTTAAGGACCAATAACAAAGCTCTCTTGTGTCAGTTACTGGCTTCTTGAAACCTGCCAGTAAATGAACACAACTCAATTGTGCCATGGGCGAATACAATTTCCAAAATAAGACTCTGCCAAGTAGCCAGCCATCATATAAGTTCACTTCTCAATCAAGATTGAGAAACTGGAGGGGCAGGAGCAAGGTGAGGCAATCTACTTTGGGGTGGGGGATAAGAGGGCACCTTCAGACATTATCTCTCTCCTGCAGTGCATCCGTTTTCCTTTAATACAAGTTGCTGTTCAGTTGGCCGTCTTTTCAGGGCTTTGGTTGAACGTCATGAAAGATTAATGGGTTCTTTCCATAGTGGAAGAGGGTTTACATCTACACTTTACAGAACTCTCTCCTCTCACAAGGACACCCATCTTCTTCTATCAGTTAGATGTGATAAAAAAAATGTGCACACCTTTGTACTGAGTAGAGAGTTCTAAACATCTATTCAGCATTCTACTCTAGTATATTCTGAGATAGAGCAGCAAACTGAGGTTGATTATATTTTTCCCTCTAACAAATGTCTGCAAGAGAAAACCTTAAAGATGGAAACTGTGGAATCAGTTCAGAATGCTTTCAGACATGGTCCAGTTTTCATCAATCTTCAGGATGCATATTTCAGCATCATGATCTTTCCTTGGCACATGATGATTAGACAGAAAACATTTTAATTCTGAGCCATGCCATTTGGTCTAATCTAAGCACCCTGAATTATCAACAGAGTTATGGGAGTAATAGCTGTAGATTTGAGGTACAGGTTTCTGCTGACTTAAGAAGTTTCAACTTGTGCAAGATTTGTGTTAAAGTTATTTCACATGAATCAATTTTTGTGAAGACAAACAAAAATATTTGTCATAACCAACATAATTAAGATTTGTAAATGGTGAAAATGAATGGTGTTAAATTTATTTGATTCACATATTTTCAGTGAAAATTAACGACAGTTAAACCAGACATTTTGAGTTAGGTGACCACTACTAGGAATGCAAATGTCTTGTAAGTCGTGCTAGCTAGTAAGTCGTAAGGATCCAGCACATCCAGTACTTTGACTAGTGGCTCAATACAACAATAGATAGTCATTATTTCACCATATGACCCACTCTTGGTCTGCAGTGACACTGTTAAGACTTATTCCCAACCTATCAAAATCAGATCTCATATCCTCTCAGGATTTCATGTAGATAGGAATGAATTTCCTTACCTCTCTGGATCAGATTCATGTTCCACCAGAAGTGATATACAGAGTTCTGGAACTCATGAAAATTTTACAGACCAAGCTTACGATTAAGTCTTTCTCCTGAGTTCATTCAATTGGAGAAACCTCTAGTTGACTTGTTTATAACGATACTCAACAAGAAACTTGTTTTGTATTTTATGATCTCAAATCTAAGAGTTTGAGTAATGGACACCTTCAGCCTGAAGTGAGATCAGTTGCTAGCTTGTGCTTTCCCATCCCACATGTGCTTACAGGGCATCCACAATTCAGATTATCCTGATTTCAAGTCTGTGTCTTCAAAGGACATGTCCAGTGACCACCTCAAACTATAGACTGATTAACCATGTGTTACCTCGATGGAAGAAATTACCATAACAGCACTGAGGTACCATGTTTCTGGGTTGGAGTCTCAGGCTTAGCTAACATTGGTACATGAGAAAGCTTGCCAGTAACTTCTTATGGGTCATTGGTTCTTCATTTACCAGTTATACTGGCTGCTATATATAGCCTATCTTGTGCTGAAAAATGTTATTACCCTACTACAACTACAAGGTCATACTGGGACTGCTCTGGTGGCCTAGTGGTTAAAGTATCCACCTTGGATGCATGAGGTCGCAGGTTCAACCCCTGGCCAAGTCATACCAAAGACTGAAAAAAAAATTTTACTAGCACCAGCCTTTGGTGCTCAGCATTAAGAAGTTAGTGTTAGGACTGGTTGGCCTGGTGTCAGGATAATGTGAGTGGATGGGACATGTCTGTGGCATGAAACCCCAATGCTAGACATTGCTATAAACTGCCACACTGCAGACATCACAGTGATATGACTAAAAATGTTTTAAAGCTACATTAAAAATCCAAATCACATACACACAGATACTACATACTGATTTTGTAGGCTTCTGCCCTTTTTACAATTGATCTGAAACTTCTTCCAGATTCATAGTTTTCTCCATGCAAATGGTTTATCAAGCCCCATGCATCATTGCAGGCTAAATTTGCAAGGTATGGAGTGATCTTTTGAAACCTCTTAAGGAACCACTGATAGGCAAGTATGCACTTGATCTGTAGAATTGTTTACTGTTGTGCTTGAATAGATTTAATCTTGTAATGATATCAGCTGTAAAAAAAAAGTTAGCAGTGACTTCCGTTTGTTAGACAAATTCTCCATCAATTTTATCCAGTCTTGGAGTTTTTTACATGGATGTATTTCTTATGTTTGTTCTTTTTTACTGTGCAGATTTTATATATACAAGAATCTATGCACAAAAGCATAAATTATTGCTCAATTTGATTTATTGTTAGTTTATATTATGAATAATAATGTAAAAAAAATGGGTAATGTTTTGAAAACTGATCTGCTTCTTGTTCTTTGAGTTTAAAGATCTGACTCAAACTGATGTTTTATTTATTTTTTCATTACCAGATGGGAACCTGATCAAGGTAGAAAACGAAGTAGGTAACCTAGACTACGAGCATAAAACCACCTGGGAAACAATCATTTATTCCTCCAAGGAGTAAATATTCCAATCTGTGACCATTTTCCTGAGAGCCAGTGACCATGCATATATATGACCATTGTCCCAAGTGCCAGTAACAAAGCCTTTCATATTTACTGATTGAGAAGAACATGTTAATCATTACAGTTGTAGTATTTTGTTACAAGATTTTGAAGACATACTAATTATAGGTGGTAATGTTCACTTTATGCCAGTTCAGTTTATGCACTTTCATTTTAACAGCACTTACAATGAAAGAAATAACATTTAATTTGTGCCAATGTTCTCCTTTCTACACCATTGCTGGTACCATGTGCTGTGACTTATGTGCAGCTTACATAAATGCTATATGTATTAACTTGTGTGAAAATTATGCATAAATAATCATTACAATGAAACTTAGAGGTATAATTTGCCCAAGAACTTCTTTAATTTACAAGCATTCCATGGAAAATTATTTTTGATTTATGCTAATGTTTGATTGACATCATAACCTTGGAACTTATCTATTGCGTAAATCAAGCATCACCTGTATATGCAGTTCATACCCCATATGCTTATCCAGACTTTTGCAGTAATCAAAGTTTTGTACTTCACAATTTAGGCTCTGTTTATTGCACAGAAATTTTGAATCAAATTATATAGTGCACTCTTAATGGCTTAAAGGTTAATGTTGACTGATATGTAAGGATGGACAAATCCATTTGACAGATTCAGATGTCGAGTTCAAATTTTAGCACTTGTCTGTAGGGAATGGAAAACTAATTTAGAGGGCCCAAAAGACGCCATATTCAGTTGATGTTAAGTTTTGCCTATTTTATACTCTGAAAATAAACCTCAATACTTGTATTAGTATTCTTATTTAGTATTTAGATGTACCACATGCTTCTGTCACAAAAATGACCACTATCACATTCATTTATCAGACCTATGTTTTATGCTACACTTGTCAGTGTCACTTTAGTCAATATCAGTGTCAAAGTCAGTCTCATATTTCTCATGAAATTTGATGATGAATACAATTATTGATTAAAGATTTGACAAAAGGGAAATTATTATTTGTATATTAAATTATTAGTTTGAATCATATTTGCAGTTATATTTTATTTGCTGACTTTTGAGTTTGAACCTAACCACAGATGGTAAAAGGCTTCTTCCTATTCATTATCATCCATGCCAATCCCAAGAAAGCCTAATTTTCATTAATATAAGTGGCAGAAAAAGCATAATCTGAGCATAAAAATGTGTAATATATATATATATATATATATATATATATATATATATATATATATATATATATATATATATATATATATATATATATATATATATATATATATATATATATATATATTACATGCCATGACAACAGTACACTGTATAAAAAATGAACATTTAATTTTGCTACTAACCTGGAATTGCAGCAGGTCAAAATACTTGGCAAAAATGGGCAAAATAAACATGGATTAGAACAATAATATAAATATAAAATGTACCAATTATTTATATTCAACACTTATTTATTTAGTCTACATTGTCTAAACGATCATGAAGTCTGTATTATGATGTGTCCAAGAGCTGTGTGATATATTTCATATTCTTTTCAAATCTGTCGAGCAGTATTTATCTTTATTTGATCTGACATGTTTTGAAGTTTTAAAAAACCATATGCTTTAAGAATTTTCATTCAAAGTCAGACTGTTAAAGCCCATTTTGCTTAACATCTAGAAACATTTTTTTTTTTTAAGTACAGACTGGTCCACTAACTTGAATGTCAGTATAATGGACATGTGAAGTAAAGTTTGAAAATAAAGAAACCCATCTGGTTTCTTGGAAATTAGTCAGATCGGTTGCTATAAATAGAAAATTGGAGCCTATATGTTGGTCTACAATGGACAAATTAGCTCTTACACCATTCTTATGCAGCAGTCATTCTTTTTAGAATATTATTAGCTTTATATGAAGTGGAATAAAAGAGATGGTAATAAAAATGCCAAACAACTCTTATGCATTATTTTTATTTTATTTTTTTAATTACCGGAAACACAAAATTTTATATACAGGCAAATTTAATATGTAATTAGGTGAAAAAGGCTTAATGGTTGGCATGTGGGCATTAGGCTGGCCATTGAACTGCATAGCTGATTTTCTGGTCCAATAAAATGTTCCAAGCTTCTCAGCTCTCAGAGGTTGATGTCAAAAATTGTTTTGAAACATTTCACCAATTTCAAGTTGTTTAGGAATTAATTGTTACTGACATAACTTACAAGATTTCTGTTGCAGGTATGTCTGGATATAAAATGTATTTGTTACTAATGATGTGCAATGAATATACTGAAACATAAGCTACCCACAAGCAGTGTTTATCATCTGATGCATATTGTTCAGCAAGAATTACACTGATTGATCAAAATGCATTTTCAAAATACGAGTGTAAATAAATAAATCATTACAAAATCACTCTCATTTCTATGTGATGTTTTTGTTATTTTATTGATGCATATACTATGGAACCTTGTTAAACCACTGTCATTGTCAGTAAATATGTATGGATTAATGATTTTTACAGATAATTGAATCATGCACATTTTTATTTTATGCGGTTATCATACCTTATACAGTAAATTTACTGTACAGTGTACATGTATTTGCTAGCAGTACATGTCCTGTATATTCAACAAATGGTTTAAATTAGTTAATTAATGCATCTACTGACTTGTGTTTATTTCACATATTATAATATGCACCAATATCTGACCCAGCCTTAGACATTATTGGCAAGTTGACAGTTGCAGACATCATAAAAAACAAGGTCAAATGGTTTTCAATACCTGTCAAATCAGCAGATCTAACCATCTGCAAGTGGTCGTCAAACATGTTGGTGCATTTTGTGATATGTATTATGATAAGTAAAATAAACAGAAGCCAGAAAGTTATTAAAGTTAATTTAAACTTTGGACAGAATAGGGCTTCCATTCAGAATAAAAAAGTGATGTCAATTATCAGCTCATTAGTGCTATAACAATTGTGAAGAAAACTACCAATAACAATGACTGAATTTTATTTACATTAATGCATTTCACTGAGAGAGATCAATTTGTAATATACTTATACATCACTTTTTATTCTGAATTGAAGCCCTTTTCTATCCAACATTTAAATCTAGTCACTTCATGTGTACAGCCATCATCAAACTTGGAGATTGTTACATATAGTTGGTAAACAACAAAAAGACACTTCACGAAGCACATAATTTATTAATTGTATGTTATGTCAAAAGTCTGGACGGTTTTATCAGTCTGTAGCAAAAACACATTGTTTTTACAATTGCTAGTTACAGTATGCTTGCACTACTTGAAGTTTTTCCAAACACATTATCATGTGATCAATTGTAACTTTAATATGCTACTAGAATTTGACCAATCAGAGATTGATAATTTGGCACACCTTCAAATTTGCATTTATGAATCTGTGTTATCTGACTGACTTTCATATACGATTTTTCAAATTTTCTTATTTTTGGACAGGTTGTTTCCAGATTAACAATGCACGTTTTATAGTAATTTGACACTTTAGTCCCAAGTTTTGATTTCCTGCTCTAGAACATGAATTTTTTGATCTAATTGGCTAAGCTTATTACCACTCCTGGAAGTCTTATTTCTGATCTGAATTTTTTTGTACTTGGAACATATGCATCTATCATCAAGACCTTGGAAAATGTTTAGAATAAATGAGATTCATGCATAATAATGAGGCGATCTTTCATCTGATTGCCTTAGTTTATTACCACTCAGGAAACCATGATTCTGGTCGATTTTGGCTAACATCATAAAGATATATAATGTTTATTATTATGAGCAAGAGCCACTGATATTAAAAAGGAGATCATGAATATGGTTGGTTTAGCTTCTTAACATTGAGACATGTATGAACAAGTTGTTTTAAAAAACTTTGGAAATAGGCTATTACTGTCAAGAAATTGGAATAATTTTTTATGGGATGGTCTTGAATCTGTTATGGAGTTCTTTTTACCACTCCCAAAACTCTATTTTTGATGATAGCATTTTGATCAGGCTTGGTAAGTCATAAAAAGTTGGTTCATTATGGTTATGAGTGAAATTTATGCACATTATTTGATAAAACTTTGTATCAGATTGGGTGAATTGTTGGGCAAGTTTGGTTAGAAGTATGGTTTATGCATATTAATATGGTAATCTTCTGTGTGATTGGCTGAGTTTGTTGCAATGTTATTTATATAATGAATTCCAGTCAGTTTGATACACTGTAGACTTGTATTGTTCATGTCATGTACACTTTCTATAAAAAGTGAGATTGGTGCATATTAATGAGATGTGTGCATACGAGTAGCTGAGCTTGTTACTTTTCTAGATTTAGTGGCTATATCTATCATCCAGTTTTATACAACTCTGTAAATGGTTTATGTTGTACAGATGACTTCATTTATGAGTAAGAGACTGTATATTTATACCATTATCTGTAGAACAAATTTTTGTCAGGATGCAAGTAAGACATGTAAAAATAAGCATGATGTGATGTTTAGAAGACAGCTTACCTAGGTTTTGTTTCCATCAACCTCCTTCTTTTGTGATATCCGCAATGTGATGAGTAATATCAGGCCATTCTGCTAGTTTTGAACTGAATTGCAAAAACTATATGGAGCACAATATTTGGAATTGGTAAGACCCTGATTATAGGGTTAGATATCTAGCCACAAAAGGATACTTTTCCATCCATCATTTGATACCCTACTTTTTTTGTTCTCATATGCATTAGATAAACTTTGTATAATATTTGGCATGTATTTGTAAAGTGCTGACCATAAAAAAAGAGTAAAGGTAATAACACCAACGTTTGACAACAACCTTATAAAAATTTAGATCCATGCATCAAACTAAGTCATTTTGAGTGTCCAATCCCTATGATAATCATAAGGATGATATTTTTGTTTTGCATTTCACCAGTAATCTGGCATAAAGTGTCATCTGTATACACAATAATATGACATAAGTACTTTTTGGTATGAATATTTTTAACTCCTCTAGCAATAAGGCTTATGTTGTGGTCTTTTGTACATGCAGTTATCTGTTTACAATTGCTGTTTACATCTTCTCGTGAAATTTAACAGAATATGACCAAATTTGATGAAGCATGAAGGCTTGCAGATGTGTTAAATAATGTCAATCCACCACAAGATATGTCAACATTTACTAAATATACAAAAATTTCACAATAACTTCGCAAATGCGACTAAACAAAACTTGACAGAAGTTTTGAAAGAAAACGTCCAAGTATGAAGGCCTTTCAAATTTTTCTGATTTTACTTCCAAGGTTTACAAGGACTAGTGAATGAATCCCTATCAGCACAGTCAAAAAACTAAAACAGGTTATCAACAAACGTCTGAAACGATGGCAAGGTGTTTCTCCATAATTTTCCAGTTTTGGTATTTATGTTAAGGCATGCAAGTTACAGCTGCACTTAACCTTGCGGGCTGAGGAATACAAGGTGGCCAAAGCTAAACTCCTGATAAATTTGAGGGATTGAAAGGATGAGAACATAAGTGGAGCAAGAAGTTCAGACATAAAAATGTGGTCCATAAGCAAGGCATTGAATGTAGCTGAGAACAGACTGAGACATAGAGATATCATTGGACTACAAATAAAGGAAGATTAAGGTCCAGCTCAAGGAATTCTGAAAAATGGAATGCCCCAAAGAGACCAAATTACCATGATCAAGGAATAAAATCATAGAAGTAAGGTTTATATATATATATATATATATATATATATATATATATATATATATATATATATATATATATATATATATATATATATATATATATATCTGGCATGAAGCAGATATATATATATATATATCTGGGCATGAAGGCAACTACCAGAGAGTAAACTCACATAGACATTTTCTCAAAACGGCAGCACATCTGTATAGATGGAACCAAACAGATGATCCTACAGGCCTGTTATGCCAGAAAAGAACTACACTATGGCATTTTCTATCATCAAAACTGGTTGCTTTGGCCCAAGTGTGATGCAGATGGAGACCCAACAAAGTTTGGAAAGAGATGGCATATTTGAGAGAAAATGGTGGAAAGTCCAGAACAAACGAGTGATTATCGGAGACTTTGCATCACACTTGTATATGTCATGCACGTGTTTAAATTATTTGTAAACAAAAAATATTCAGTCCCGGACCCAAAATGAAGACGGCATACACCACTTCCAGCTTCATCCATATTGTAGATTCATATCGCAACCATTATCTATTTGGTGATAAGTCTTCCATGCAGCACCGGATTTAGAACAAATGAGGCCATGTGCTAGTTAAGTTATGGGGGCCCTTACTTGGGCCGTGAAGGAGGTAGGCCTACACAGGTAGTCAGGCATATATAATCAGGACAATTTTGAGTAGTTAAAATAGCCACAGACTTTTGAAAAATTTCATCGTATTTTTTATTTTTTATTTTTATTTTTTGTAAAGAAGATGGGCCCCATGGCCACCAGGGTCCCTGTGCTTAAGCACAGTGGTAAATCCGGCACTGCTTCCATGCTAGCCAATATTTGAACCTGAGGATAACATGGACAGTTAGTTTCGTTAATTGTGATGGCTCTGTCGTGACCTAGTACTAGTTGCGGTAATTTCTCTACCCTTGAGACCCAGTACCCATCATCAGCATCTGACAAAAACTAAGGTCAGTGCCTGGGGATTAACATTTCCCATCCATGTTCCTCATCCCAGGCAACCTGCTTTCCCCTGACTATTGCAGAGGTTTCGTTGTTGCCCGCCACTTTAATATTTCGAAATTTCAAAGACGCTTACGCCCCTTTGTTTGTACTCCGTGCAGTGATGGCCAGGGAAGACTCTGCCTTCCGAGCATCCACTGAAAAAAAGTCTTCCAGTTCTGTCTTCAGAATTCTTATTTCCTCCTTCTGCTCCATCAAGCCACTTTTTTTTTGCAAGTAACTTCAGCTCCATATGTCAATGTCCTTTCTGCATCGCCCCTTTCCAACTCCGAGTGTCCTTCTACAAAACACGCATACTGGCTTTCTCCACTTAGTCTCCTTGTATATGTGGACGGGAACCTTTTCCTTTACATGTCAGTAAGTTAATTAATAATCTGGTTTCCACTATTATGACCCACAGCAGACCTATGGGATTCAGTCCTGCACTGACGAACGCATGAGCCACATGCGTTCAACATTCACTCATCAAGACCATCCATGTTTTTACTAATCCCCATCTCATGGAGGGAGGGGGAAGTGAATTCTCATTTGCACTGCGTAAAGATCACCATAAGGTATTTTTAAAATATAAACCTTATATTTTCGAACCTACCATACTTGCAAGGCCACCACATAGAGGCCAGGAACGGGCCACCAAAGAAGCATGCCTTGTGTATACCAAGCAAACACAAATTCTATTTTTCGTTTCGAAAGAAACTCCCACCCAAACTTTATTCCTGAGCTCCCATTTTCCAAGAGCAAATCGTGACAAAACATGGAGAGAAGAAGGCTTACTCTCTCGATCTCGATCTCGACCTCCCTCTTGACCTCTCTCTCGATCTCGAATCACTTCCACTTCTCTAACATCGACTTAATCTTGACGACCTCCTCCAAACGTATTCATGTAGCAATCTTTTATACCAAGACACTGAATTATTTTTGTTTCGCCACAGATTCTTTATAAACAAAGACAGTTCTGCCACATCGCTTTATGAATATTATCCCTGTGGCGTCGTCCAGTCGTATTTGAGCCAAATAATTTCTTTACGTGTATTCTAGGCTCAGCCTTGTACCTTCTCGTCTCAGGCAGCATGTTCATGTGACTTGAATTTGACCTTTGTGACCCAGTTGCGGTAGAAACTTTGACTATTTTACTAAATAATCAATGTTTCGGACTACATGAGGTCCCGTTTTGGCAAATGGGAGGACTCTTATTGGCTTTCTGTGGTCATCATCCACGATTTGAATTTAAACCAGCAAGACTGGCTGGGTTACCTAACTTCTACTCTAGTTTCAGTAAGTAGATTTTGGTCCCTTCAGAAAAACATCAAACTGGAAATGCCAACAGTATCAAATGCCTTTCTGTTATGCAGGATAAGATCTACAAAGGGCGTACTGATTCATTCCAAAATCTCGAGTGTTGTCAGATATCACAAAAAAATATGGTGGAACCTTGTATCCATATATGATTTTTTGTTTGTTTGGGATCTATCTTGGGAGATGTCCTCATTGACAAATCCACGTTCATGTTCTCCATATCCTAGGCAGGCATGGTATCCTAACAGAAAGGAATAAACCGATCCACACGCTATGCTCCATTCACCCGTCAGTATCAACTTTGTTCGGAGCTCGTTGAGGTCGACATCTTGTGGAGACCTCCTCTCCTCTTATTACTTATTTCATTCAGAAACAAAGTGAATCCAAACGTAGATTAACGCAGTCTGCTCCCCAAAAATAGAAACATAGTGGATCCTCTTATTTTCTGGCTCAAGCGGCGAAAATTTTCATCAAATCCTACCGTGTACTTGCCTACTTAAAACAATGCATGCAGCTTTTCCATCCAAAACCCCCCCCCCATAACAACAACAAAAAAAAATAAATGCTAAACATGCACGGCTGGGACATAGCAACAAATCCTCTGAAAGAAACATTTCTGTAAGCAATTGGTGGACAAAGTTACTCGGCAAGAAGACCTGGTGTTCTGAAAGACATAGTCTATGAAGGGAAACCGATAGTTTTCAGTGGTTTGATCAGATGAATAGGTTTTTCTTAAAACTCTCATAACATATTTAATTTCCTCCATTTTCTATTTTAGGCGTTTGCTCCAATCACGCTTAAGGCTATCTTTCCGCGATTTCCGACGCGTTTTGCCATTATAGAAGGGATAACACATGCCATGCCAAAGTCCGCCGACCACAAACCAGTTTTGATTTGTCACAACCGACGACCTTAACCGTCTGTCCCACAGGGAACTGACATGGTTGAACTATATATATTTCAAACCATTGTACAGAGCCTCAAACACCTATGTTTCATTACAAACTAGGTTTCTGCTTATTCTGACCTAACAAGGCGAATCATTCAACTCGTGCATTAACTGTCGACCCAACTATGTACAGATCTGCTACGACGATTCAGTTTCTTCCTAGATGGTCGCTGGTTTCATTTGTAAGAACAGATACTCGCTCCTGGGAAATCATTCTTTCATCTTAAAACTTTGGACCCTTCATACCAAGGTGTCACCATGATCCTGTTACGGAACTGATGTAGTATTGGTACGAATCCATGGTCCTAAAATAAATGACAAAATAAGTCAAAACCAGGAAGTTTTGTCAAATTCAACAAATAACTTCATTCTCTAAGTTATAATCTGCGACTTTAGGATGAACTTGGGTTATTGTGAATTAATTCATAATCCTTACAGTTCTATCAAAAGACAAAAAGTGTATAATATTCCAAATAAATTCCAATTATTTAATGTGCAGCTGTATCAATAGTATTGAATGTGCTGACGTACCAATAATTATTCCCTATTAAAATGTTATGATCCATAATGGCGTTGAATGAATTCTCAAATATTCCAAAGATAGTGTTTTAGTCCAAAAGTCAATCACCTCTTTATAATTCTAAGGAATAATGTAAATAAATAAGTTCCTTTCAAATTATAAGCAAACACAACTAACAGTGGTGATTCTACTAGACAGATGGTCAAATATGAATTCATAATTTTATGGAATTAATAATTTTGATGTAAACAAAAAACTAAGACATAATAAAAATACCAGAATATGGGCCAAAAGGCCATGTCAACATGTTTACAAAAATAGAATATTTCCAAAGGAAAAAACAAGGACCTGAACTCTAATTCAAGTAAGCATGTTTACAAATGATTATGATCTTAAAAGTATAAACTACATTCATTGACAAAAGTAAGCAATGTAATATGTTGTTTATAATCGACCGTTACAATCTTCAATCATGGATAAAAGTTTTAACACAATATATAGATACACTACAATACTTGAAATATGCTTGGCCGATTACACGTATTGTCATAAAATATTATGGTCGGATATTGTATTTAAAGGGAAAATAAATTTGTTGTAAGAAATGTTTCTTCTATACACAATATTGTACATTCCTCATAAGGCATCTCCCGAAGGTACATCTCTAGAATTCATGCATTTCTGCTTAGGTTGGAACTGACAAATGACAAGATTTTGTGCCAGTCGCTCTATCCATATGAATAACAATCTTGTCGGACATTCTCGGCAAGCAGACGTTGTTTTATAGCTTGCAAAAGGAAGTGGTTAGCGTCTTTTTCGCTCGAAAAGGCTGACTTGCAATTTAGTTGATATTTGGTATTATTACGATTAGGCAAGTATTATGAAATTTAATCCAACAGTTGGTTTTGTGAAATTTATTGTAAAATTTATTTCAATGATATCTATTTAATGATCAGTGTATATATCATACTTTTTGAAACTTTCGTCTAACAGTATATGCTCTCTACATCTCGTGTTGCAAAAATGCTATAATATCATCTATAAGACGATAATATTTACATTCGGTAAATCTTTTTGAAGCTGCAGAAATGTGGCTCATCATGCAAACTAGACATGTGCCCAAAAGACACTGAGTCCTCCATTGGTAGAAACTCTGATAGTGTGCATTTATATTTTTTTTTTATATAATTTAGGACGTATATATGTGTAGACCATACTTTTGATATCATCTGACTTTTGGACAATCTCCCCGACGGGTGGTTTACAGTTCACAGACGACAAACCTCAGTTTACGTTAATTAAAATTTCGGCTCGGTCAACGTGGGTATGTGAGAAAGCTTGTCAGTAGCTTCATTGGGTAGATGGTTCTTCACGGGTTTTTCTTCCACGAAATATACTGTTCGGCATTTATAACCTGTTGAATATTTGCGTTACACATACAATACCAAATCAAACCAGTTTCCCACATCCAATCAGGGCCGTAGAAAGGGATCACGATCACAGGTCCTTGGTAAGATACACCATGGCCTCTCCTAGTTCTTGTTAAAACAATTTTTTCTTGTATAAAATTAAAGTCTTGTTCGGCCCAGACCTCCTTACGACCCCGAGCCCCGGGGATATATCCCCGGTTGCCCCCACCCCCTTTGACCATGAATCCAAAAACAAATAAATAGGTAACATGTTAACTCCACAACGAAAATTTGCAAATGATGGTCGGACATATACAAGAAAAAACTTGACAGTAGCTTATCGTGGGTCGGTGGTTCTTTCCAGTGATTTCCCGGTTTCTTCCTCCACCATTAATACTGGCCGCCATGAATATTGTGTGCTGAAAAATGGCGTTAAGCCCAACAACAACAACAAGACCCCATTTTTCACCTATATTCTCAAAGTTTCGTCCACCTTCCACCTAATAATGAGTAGTCATACCGTAGACATTCAGCGTAACTTTGCTTATTATTCCTGGGGCTTGTATTGATGCTCATCAGATTTAAGATCGTAAAAAGGTAAAAAGAAAACATAATTAAACACCATACTTGCTTTAGTACTAAATTCTGTTACAACTTTAGGTCTTTAAATATGTAGCAGAAAGAAGTGAAATTAACAATCTAAGTATAAAAAACAAGTTCTTTTATTTGTCTGCAATGCAAAGTGAAACCAAGAAACGCTTGCAGTATGGTGAATTAAATCCATATAATCCTATATGTCCAAAATATTCCGAATAAATTCAGATAGTCTTGAATGTTCTGATAGAACACAATGATGCGATCTATAATGCCTACATTGAGCAACAAGTTATTTTATTTGTCTGCTATACAAAGTGAAACCAAGAAACACTTGCAGTATGGTGAAATAAAGCCATATATTCCTATATTTCCAAAATATTCCGAATAAACTCAGATAGTCTTTAATGTTCTGATAGAACACAATGATGTAGTCTTTAATGCCTTTGAATGAATCATTGAACTCTATAATAATTCCAATGAATATTTTAAATAAATAGTTCCTTAAGAATTATATCTGATAGACTGATCTAAATCGGGAAGGAATCCTTTGTTTATCAAGTGCCTATTTATACTTTACACTATAATATATTCTGTTTACAACTTACCATCGTAGACAATAAAAGGACACAACAAAATTGAAATATTCATTAAAAAATAAATTTTCTTTATCTTTTCCATCTTGTCTGTCTTTTCTTCGCTCTCAAGACCATTTATCACGTATTAGAAATGCATTTTTCTTTTATCATTGTGCTGATAACTACTGCAAAAAACGAATGCAGAGGACTTAAGTTCAAGTAATATCAACAACAGAAAGTCCATCATAGATCGGATATCAAAAAGTCCATCATAGATCGGATATCAATAGACTGCTCAAGTAATATCTACAACAGAAAGTCCATCATAGATCGGATATCAATAGACTGCTCTAGTAATATCAACAAAAGAAAGTCCATCAAAGATTGGATATCAATTGACTGCAAGAAGAACGATGATCGGCGGGCGAACGGAAGATCTTGTCAAGACAACGAAGTTTTGACATAATCTGAATACAAGAACTTGTCATAACAAATATGTATTGATATCATTTACACAAATTACCCTGTCAAGACAATGAATTGTTAACTTCTAATTTATAACCAAATGAAGGAACTGCTAAGTTGCAGATGGCATAATCCGGAACTCGATTTTCAATGTGCAGTAAAGGCATTTTCCTCGTTCTAGATTAAAGTATTTATTAATCGGAACAAAGTTTCTTTCTTAAATGCAATTTCCCTGAACTTCCTTGAAGCTGCTTTAGATGAAAACACTCAGTAGTTTTGTAAAAGTTCACATTTTCTACATTTAGTAATTTAAATTTTAAAAAAATCAGTTTCGTAAGTTTTAATAAATTTTGTTATGCTTGCTATCTTTGCCTAATATACTTTTATGACAGACAGATATACGAGTTGATAATAAAAATATGCGTTTACGCAAGTTGACGATCAAATTTGCCGTATACGTGTGTGTGTGTGTGTGTGTGTGTGTGTGTGTGTGTGTGTAAATAATCAGCGTGTAATTCTCATCTTTAAAAAAAAACAATGATATATGACATATCGTCATGTGTTTGCTTTTACCAAAAGTCTTTGCTCGTTTTCAGATCATCTTAAGTAAAACTGAACAAATCTATCGTGCAATTATTTCCATGCTGTTGCCTACAGACTCGTCCTCAAAATGCGTGCAGCATAGGTTTCAAATTCAATCTAACCAAAAACTTCACTCGACTCAAAATCTTGGACAAGTATATCCTGGCAATAAAAAAGGCTGCAATTGTCAACTCTGTGTAATATCTCCAAGTCGGGAGTAGCATTTGTCACTCGGAATGTAGAGGAAAATGTGATGATCGAGGAGTTGTGCATTGTACGTAGTATGTTGCAAACTGTTGAAATTTCATTCTGAACTACATTAGGATGCAGTGGAAACTCGAATAAGTTCATTTTTTAAAAAATTTAATTATACCATATGTATCCGTGTATATAACTCACCAAATGCTAGCGACACGAACATAAATCTGCAAATGTGACACGGACATTGATTTGCCCAGCATCTACGCTGTTTACTTAAAAAGATAAGTAAAACCAACGCTGTACGTAGACCCATCGTCTGGTATAAATGCTAGCGGAGTAAAGTCTTGAACGTGGAGAAAGCTGGAGGATCTAAAAAAAAAAAAGCGCCAATCGTCTTCGACGGGGCGAAATTAATCTTCGATCGGTATGTTCAAAACAGAGATTGTGGGCGTAACCGCAAAGTCCAGGTAATTTAATATCACTTTTCCCTAAATGTGTATTCTATATTCGAATGTGATTCTATTTTAGAACACTACACATATTCTTAATGTCATTTTGACACTTTAAAAGTGTATCCATGATTCATGTTTGACATAATTCTATAATGCATGCACCAGGGACCTTGATTACGTGAATACTTGTTAACATGATTGCCGTAGTGATCCCAATTAAACTAAACTATTGGGTTGGTTTTGCTATATTTTAACAATGTTATATTATTATTTTTATAAAAATGGGATGGACACTAATTAAATAATTAAATTAGGTCCTTTTCAAAAAACATAAAAAGAATGATCCACAGATGATATTAACTTACAAAAACTCAAGTATGCGTGAAAATAGGTAAAATATAATATTTATAATAAAACATATCACATTACAAACCAAAACAGAAGAAACACATGTATATAATTAAATAAATGGGTAATTATTGAAAGTGTCAGGGATTGATAGAAAGAAAGAAAGATGGAGAAATGACATTGCAGTAGTCAGTAAATGTTGTCCATTTCCTTGCTTTTCTGGTGTGTGTGTGTGTGTGTGTGTGTTTTGTTTGTTTTGTTTTAATGTGGTTTTATTGTTGTTGTTTTGTTAAGAAGGTGTTATGTACATGCTTTGTCAAGTTCCAATATTGACAGGAACACGATGAACGGTTTGAACATAAAGTGAAGTCTGTGCGTGAGCACACTGATTATGATTGTAAATTTTACAAATAAATTACCAAGCTAATTTATGTATTAAGAAATGCAAATATTAGTTACGCGTGTTAAGATATCATTATCTACACATATTAAAATACAAAAAAAAAAGGTTATAGTAATATTGGTAGTTTTGAATCGCGTCTAATCTTTGAGAACAATGCTTAATTTGATTGAAATAATTTTCAACGACGAGGTTTATTATTTTTTTAATAAAAAACCCCAAAACACAATAACTTTAATTTGCATGGCAATATTTAATCTGACATTTATTGCTATCCCCCACCTATATTACACCTTCACTGGCTTCTCGACAGTCCAAAATTAAAGGTTAAATTCTGAAAGTTATTAAAATGCATAACACATTTTGTAAAGAACGAAACTTAAATAATTTTTTGTATATAAACAAAAGCGCCATGCTTTCTTTCTTTCTTGCGTGTGCACACACATGTATATAACGTTTTTGTTTTGAATTTTCAGTGATGGCTTTATGCACGCAAACTTGTCATATTATTTTGTCACATTAACTGTCATTATTTTGTTATATCTCATACCAGATCACTTGAGAGAATTTTCTTCTGTACTATTTTTAATATTGCAATAATTTTTAGCATCTGAGTCCAGATAATACAACGCCTACTTATGCCAGTCAAAACGCCAAAATTTAAATTGAAAATATCTAAATTAATAACTGAAATTATCTAAATTAGACATGTTTGATAGCCTTAAGCGGTGGACAGATGCGATGGTCAAATTACCAGGTAATCGCATGCGTTGTGGCATTGATTAACCTTTCACAACTCTATTAATGGAAGAATGAGTTCAAGAAATTATCACGTGACTACCTCACCTGATGTTTACAATAACAACTTAACCAATCTATTTTCAGGGATACAAATTTGATAATTTCTTCAGAAATTATACAATTATTAAATTTGAACGTGTTGTATGGTTTTTCAGTAAAATGTCGCGTAAGTCTATTTTATTAACATTTGTTTTCTTGGCCCAGAAAATAGACAGAGCACCTGTTGTAGACGTCATCAATTCATGTGCTCTAAATTGCCCAGTGTTCCCATGATGCCCCCGTAACCCCACCCAGTGCTGTCAAGTTGACGTATGGCCGCTGTGAAATGTCGAATTTTACTCTACTTGGTAGGATTTTCATGACCAAATCCAAGATAGTTGGCCACCCCCGTGGAATTTATACCATCTATCCCGGGGATAGTGTTTTATAATAATTTTGGATTTATCCATACAGGGATTATTGGATTCGTTAATAGTGAAATACCTCTTGATTTGCGGAGTTCTGGCCTGGTATCAGGCAAATTTCGTCCATTTTTCCATATGATGGGGTGCTGGAAGAAAAACAGAGATGACGAGGAGGATAAACTCCGGAAGGAAACAAATAAGAAAATCGAAAAACAGTTACAAAAAGACAAACAATTATACAGAGCCACACATAGATTATTGTTGTTAGGTAAGTTTGGTTGGTAACTTCGAATAATGTACAGTACGAATTGACTGAATCTTATCGGCTGCTATGAATTACCCCTCACTGACCCCCATTATTTTTCTTTTTTACTTAGGCGCTGGAGAGTCCGGCAAATCAACAATAGTCAAGCAGATGAGAATATTACATGTCAACGGATTTGGTGCAGAGTAAGTACGAGTCCTGATTTTGGCTATTTATCTATCTTTAATTAGCTAATTCCTATCATTTGCATGTTTCATAGAGTAATATTATGTATGCATTAGATATGCTTTAGGTTAAGGGGTCGACTCAAACTTGAATTTGCTTTTTAAATGTTTCCATGATATACCTTGGTAACGATTCACTCACGAATCTATTTCATTAAAAATATTGTTTCTTTGTTTTTCAGGGAAAGAAAACAGAAAATAGAGGATATTAAAAAGAATATACGAGATGCAATTTTGGTGAGTAGTAGTGTTTCATGGTTGAGGAGCCAGTATTGATCTTCAGATCCTCCATTTTGAAAACATGGCTAACAGGAGGGAGGGGAATCTTTATAAATTGTTTTGCTTAATAATAAGTGGTTTCACCTTTGAAAATTGCAGTATTTTTGCAGTAAAATGGACGCTGTTGTGGTAATTATCATCCTCCCTAAAAATCTAAGAATTACTGAAATTGGTCCAGATCCACAGACCATACAAGTTGCTAGGCCTAATTTAGACTCAAAGTAAATATAAATTAAGATTTGTAAACCAGCTTATCCTGAATAGTTATAAAAATAATTATTCAGAAGTACTTTTATTTTCTAAATTTTGCAAGATAGAAATTATTGCCCACAATGCTTTACCACCCATTTTGCACATTGAATTGTTTTCAGGATTAAAAATTCATATTTTCTTAAAGCACCAATATGTACAGTAGAAATCTGATTAATTATGTTTGACCCAATAGGTGTTAACATTAATTTTAATTGCATTTTGTGACAAGAATATGTGAATAAGCAATATAAGTCATCAACACAACCAGACCTTTTCTAATTTTATGAAAGTCATCAATCCCAGAGCATGCAGACTTGACTGTTATGGGGATTTGAACTTACTCGAAAATAGGACAAGAAAATCTCACACTAAAGTGAAAAAAAGTATAGTAGAAATAAATATCTGGATGTTTTGAGGAAATTTATTATATTTACAATACAAAAATATAATTTTCATTTTTGTAAAAATCTTTCTTTGCAATTTAGAACTATTTGTCAATTAATTTTGTCAAAATAAGATAGATGTAAATAGTACCCTTAGATATGTATATGAAGGAAAAGGATGACTGAGAACACAGATACAGTTAAAAGTGTTGTTGTGCGATTAATGCAGTTTTCAGCATATGATAAGCTGTATGTAACAGCCATTGTAACTGATGGAGGAAGAATCCAGAAAAGCTCAGTAAAATACAATGATCCACAGGAAAACTACTAGCAAGCTTTCTGACATACCCACATCGGTTGAGCCTTAGACTCTGACCATGCAAACGGGTGAGATGTTAGTGGTCAGTAAAGTTGAGTGTTTTATACTACCCAGTCACTTGGTGCCACTTAGAAGAGCAAAAACATATACATGTACAAAAATAGATAAAATGAAATGGAGAAGATTTCTGAAATGGTTAGATTATTGAGAGAGATGTTTAGGTAAAAGACCCTAAACTAAAAAAATTAAACAGCCAAGAACATGATTCAGTTCAATTAATTTTAATCATGTTTAAATAGATTTTAATATTAATTTTATTGGTGACATGTATCTGAAAAATCTTTGACATGGTGACTTTTGAAAATGATTTGAGAACACTTTTTTATAATTTTTTGCAAACAAAGATATGTATTGATTCTTTCAGTAATCATTTTCACAGTAGATGATAAACATTGCTTGAGTGTAATACATTTCAAGGTGGCCAATTAAGAGAGATTAGTGCCTCTTACTTCCAAACACATCAGTCAAACAAACCTCACTAGTTATATCACTAACAATTTTGCCATGTCACCTTGAAATAGGCAAAATGCATCAATAAATTCTTTGTCAAGCAGATTGTGTAGAGTTTGCAATCACTACCCATTAGGAGCTCATATATTGGCAAGGTTAGGGTTTGAATGTTTGTGAATCCCATATATGTACAAATATTATGCCAATAATAAGTTAAAATATAAATATTTATTTCCTATTTGACAAAATGTGCTTTAAATAATAAATATTCACAGTATCATGTCTGTGTGATATTTTGTTATTGACTAAAATTTCTATGCCTGGCTTGAATAATATGTAACATGAAATAAAGTATTGGTGGATGGACGAGACTGCAAGCAGTTATGTTTTTGAAGAAGGTGTTACATATTTAGAAGCAAAATAAAGGTGCTGATATTTGTATAATGAGCATAAAACTTGAGGAAAATAAAGCTTTACATATCAAAAATTGCATCAATCTCTTGATCTCTCAATTTGGCAAGAATCTTGCAAATATGAACTTCCCCAAGCCTAATTTGAGCTTGTCTCAGACATTGGGTAATCAGAAAATTAAAAAGCAATGAATTATTAGAGAAAAATGAATTACTCTCACACAGGAATGTTTACTATACATGAATGGTCAGAGCAGTTGAAAACATCTTAAATTGAGAATTTTCTTATTTTAGTTTTAGCTACCAAAATTGAGACTGGATGTCTGTAGGTTTTGCTTTGTATTTGAGATCCAGTTAATTTTAATGAACTGTTGCTCAGTGTCCATATTTTTCCAATTAGAATGGTATGAATAAGCTGAAAACTAAGTATATTGTAAAAACTCTGAAACTTCAAAACTTTTTCATTCCTTTAGAAATCTGATGTTCCGGTGGAGTAGTGGTTTGTGCATCCGCCTCGAATGCAAGAGTTTGTGGGTTTGAAGCCCGGCCAAGTCATACCAAAGACTTATAAAAATAGTACTAACAGCTGCCTTGCTTGATTAGTGTTTCTTGCAGTACTGCATAAATTTAAATAGGTGTGTGACTTAATTTTTTGATCATCTAGTTTTTATGACTAAATTTGAGTATACAAGTCTGTATTTCAGTTGTAGCAACAAGTGCATAAGAACTAAGAATATGCATGTTTCTCATTGCAGAACCTAGCACTTTTCCCCCATAGTAAAAAAATCACATTAAAGATATAAAAGGTTTTTAAAAAATGAAAACTGACCTGCACACTCTATTTTTAAAACCAATGCAAATAGAAATGCAATTCTTTTGTTGTCTAACAGTAATGAATCTTTGGTTTTGTTCTTTGTATTTAAATATCAGCTTGATGACAGCAAATATTATTGGCAATACCATTGCTAAGATGCATGCAACAAGTACATATGTGAAGATAGATTAAGGAGCATGCTTTTCATGCAGAATTTGGCAAAAATGAATATAACCTGAGTATGCAGAGCTATGCCCCTCTCTTCTGGTGATTTTTAGATGCAAAGTAAAGATCCTGATTACTCTTTGCTTAATCATGAGCTTTAGATTTGATCTATTATATATATTTAAACTTTCCCAATGATGATTTAAGTTAATTTATTTTGGGATCAGTAGTGAACAGGTAGACATTTATCAGCATAAAGGACAAATGTAAACTTAATTATATGTTAATACCATATATAGTCACTTACAAGGGAGTCCAACTACAAACAACCAAGACTGAGCTGCCATCACAATGCATGAGGCTTACTTCATGTGTAGTTATCTAGTGCATGGGTTTTCAAACTGGTCTGTGGACAATTATAAAACCAACTGAGTACTGAGCTGTCAATTCTGTATTGATCTATTTTATTGTATGGTTATTACTTACTGATGGATGACATAAAATAATAATGTTGATCACCAAATTTATTGGATAGGCTGATAGGGGTCCACAGCTTCAAAAAGTTTGAAAACCACTGATCTAGTGTGATAAAATTTTAAAATCATTTCTCAAGACTTGGACAATGTTCTTATCATTGGTGTAGTAAGACATGTTACCAGGTTACTGACTTTATTGCTGAAAGTTATTTTCATTCAGTTTGAATGTGGGCTCAAGAAGAGAGAAATGCATTGTAAGACAACTGCTATTGGATAGTATCATTTTGATTATTATAATTGGGGGAGATCTCCATAAATAAGTTTACATGTTTGTAAAGCACCTTATGAAGATGTACATTTGCATAAATTGAGAAACCAATCTGGTGGCCTAGTGGTTAAAGTGTCCTTGGATGCGAGAGGTCATGGGTTTGATCCCCAGTTGAGTCATACCAAAGACTTAGAAAAAATGGTACTAACAGCTGCCTTGCTTGATGCTCAGCATTATGAGGTTAGTGTTAGGACTGGTTGGCCTGGTATCAGGATAATGTGACTGGGTGGGACATCATACTTCATGTCTGTGGCATGATGCCCCAGTGCTAAACATCACTATAAACTGCCACATTGCAAACACCATAGTGCTATGGCTGAAAAATTGTTAAAGCTAGGTTAGAAATCATAATCACAACACATAAGATAAATTGAGATTGGTTGTCATCAATTGCTATGCAGTAAAATGGGTGCAGAGACTGATAAAATCTGCACTGATTATGTCCACACTGTGCCATGTGGACGTATCCTTCATATTAATTAGTATTTGTATTCTCAATTATCATTGTTCTCAGAAATGTTTCATTAATGTTAATGTGTATCTGTACAATGTTTCATTTCAGACTTATAAATTTGATATACATATATTCCTGAAATACACATTACTAAAATGTACATTTCTGCTCATTATGTGTTCAGAAATGTGGTTTCTTATTGGTTCATGATTTCTAGCAATTTTGAAAATATGTCACATCTGCAGATGTCAGCAACTTGAAGCCAAAAAAGCAGTGGACAATAATGCAAGTCCTGATTGTTGACACTAACATCTGATGATTTTAATCACCAATCATAGTTAGGTAATTCTTATCACTGACAGTTTTGGGGTTAACTTAAGTTTTTCACCTTGTGTTGCTTATGAGGGCCCTGAGTTTTGAAAGCTTTGTATATCAATGGTATTAACATGATATATTTTATAAATGAAACTGGGAGTGGGTAGATGGTGTGTGGAGCTTCTCCTCTATTTGCCAAATGGGAGGTCTACAGTTATTGGAGATATGACAAGCAAATTAATAGGTTCATCTTTGTATACAGACTTAAAGAGAGTCATCTACACTGTATTTAAAAAGTAATTTCCAGATTGTCATACCAACAACTCTTTTGAAATAATAAACTTGTTTTTTCAAAAGTGACTGGTCCTTTCAGATTTCTGGGTTTTGGGCTGGTTGTTTGGATGGTGCAACTGCACAGTTTTTTGTTTTTCACATACTTTAAGCAATGGTCACAAGATGAAACAAGCCTTGGAATATTGTATATTATGAAATTACTAAAGTTTGTTCTCATATAAGCAACTAGTTCTAACCTTGTTAATGAGATAGTTATATATCATCTCCACTCACAAGCAATATACAGTGCTGTTGATAAGAATACTTTGTAAAGTTCTTGTGTTCTTATAGCTAAATTGTTGTGTTAATGTTTGTTTTTGGGCATTTGCTGCCTATTGCTGTAAAAGGATCTCATGAACCATCTCTAGTATGCATCATATTTTGTTAAATATAGTAAGTACTAATTTCTCTTAAGATATTTATTGACATAATTCAGAATCCAGTTTTATGTAAAGTACATCACCCTCTGGCACAAAATGAACATGCACAAGTTGGATTTCACATGTGTTTTATATTCTCTGTGGGTTATGGAAAGTAAATTAGAGTTATAATTGCAGACATAGCTTGTTTGCTTAAATGGTACTAATTGTTTTACTCATTTTGGGGTTATCATTTGTACAAATTTTATGCTAAAATATATCTGTTCTGATCTTGGGAAACAAATTTTGATTAGCAAATATGGTGGTGAAAAGGACATTGGACCTTCTTCTGGTTCTTTATCAGATAAGAACAGCTTATAAGTAATACCCACTTATCTAGATTTGGAAGGTTTGATACATTAACCCCCAACAAAAACAACAGAAGTTACATTTAGGCAAATCATTTATAGAATTACATATCTGCAACTCTACAGGCTTTAAACTAGCAGGAATGTTCTATGTCAATAGAGAGGTCTTTTGTGTGTTTCTTTGGAATGTAAATTAAGTATTCAGATTTTCAAAGTAGTCTCCAAAATATGCCTGGAAAATATTAACCTGTTTGATCAACTTCTGTATAAAAAAAAAGAAATGGAGTGTCAAATTTTTTATTTTGGTTTTAACTCCTCATTAAGACAAGTCTTTACTGATCATTTATCTGTTGCTGTTTTTTTTTGTTGTAAATCTTTTTCTCTAATATTTGCCTTTTTTTAACTAATAAATAAATAAAGATCTGTTGGTAAATTGTTAATTTCTGCATACAGTTTTGTTATGAAATGTCCCTATAATCATTTATATAATCTTGAAATTTCATTATCCCAGAGGATGTCAGCAACTTTGAGATAGAAAATTGACATCCCTAACATATCGGGAAAGGTACCATTTTTGTCATTTTTTTAAAGTGAGTCAACTTATCTTCTACAATTTTTCAAGTAATTATTGTTTTGTTCAGAAAGATACTAGTATGTTTGATTATCTGGTGTACCAGAAAATGAGCTGACATTACCCATTATTAACTACACATTTTCTGTGATTATTCCCCTTTTCCATGTCAAGTTTTGTTTTGCAACTAATTAAGTTTTGATTAATTGCTGATTAATGCATTTCAGAATGTTCTTTAGATATTTACTGCTCCTGTGGCTTAGTGGTTAGAGCATCTGCCTCAGATGCAGGAGGTGGTGGGTTTGATCCCTGGCTGAATCATGCCAAAGAAAACATGGTACTAATAGCTGCCTCACTTGGCATTCAGCACTAAGAGGTTAGTGTTAGGACTGGTTGGCCTGGTGTTAGGATAATGTGACTTGTGACTGGGTGGGACATCATGCCACATGTCTGCGATTGATGCCCCAGTGCTAGACATCACTATCGACTGTCACACTGCAGACATCATAGCATACACTGACAAATCATTAAAGCTATGTTAAAAATCCAAATCACATGCACACATTTTAGTTATTTTGACCCTGACATTGTTTATACAAGTTAAGAAATACTACACTAGCAGACATCAGCCAATTCAAGCCAAAAAAAATTAAGCTGCAGCACATAACACTTTACTTGTAATTGTCATTGGTCAAATGTTGAATTACCATGGGATGATTTTGGTAATCATTGGCATTTTTGTTGGTTGTTAACATCATATAGAAATATGCATTATGGTTCCAATTTGGAACACCAAGGTTCACATTATTGTGTGGGAGTATGCTGTTATTAGTTCTGAGATGGGGAAAAGTGAGACAGAATGGCTCATCGAGGTCAAATAGTGCTATCCTTTTATGGAATTACTTCATTGCTAATATCTTTTTCTGTTCTTGTTTGTTCAAGAAAATTCAAACACATTTAATTTTTTGGTATTATCTACTCTGAATCAGAAATTTTTGAGCCCAGACTATTGCACAGTTTGGTGTGATCTTTTGTTCCCTTAAAAATACTGGTCTGGACAAGGAAATTGTAAAATACCATGCTGTATACTGACTCAAGGATGGAGTCTGAGCATAGAAAGCTGGAAAAGTAAATATTTATTGCAGAAAAAAAAATAAATCTGTGATGTAAGAGCCTCTAATAATGATGTGTGCTTGAATATCTTGAATAAACAAGAAACAGGTATGGATAGTTTTGACAGTTATTAATTTTTTGTAATGACCCTATTTTTTCAACTGGCAGGGGCCATTGGGCCCCACTTTTTCTATATTTGAAATGAACACTGCTGCTGTCCATTGATTTGCAATTGCAGGAGGGTTTTAGTAGATATTTCATCTTTTTTAAACTTGCTATCAACGATTATGGGCCGCTGTTAATAATTGCCCAAGCTAATAAAAATATTAAAATTTTTCTAACAGCCAATAAAAATGATTGTTTTGTAATTTTTGTACCAGGAGTAGGTTTTCTAATCAACTATATCATGCATATTTGCACTAATTTACATGTTTGCTAGTGAAGTCCAGGTTGAGGGGAGGAGGACATTCATTGCAGTAATGAAACAGAACACTTTTGCTTTTTTTTTTAAAGACCAAATTGGATTATAATCGATTGTTGCTGTAACTAAAGATAAATCATAAAATTCCAACCAATTCCCAACACTGGAGTAGGTTTTCTAATCAACTATATCATGCTCATTTACACTAATTTACATGTTTGTTAGTGAAGTCCAGGTTGAGGGGGTGAACAAACATTAATTGCAGTAATGAAGCAAAACACTTTTGCTATTTTTTTAAAGACAATAATGGATAGATATTATTATTTAGTACTTCTTATGTAAGCTTACATTGGTACTTAATAGAAAAAAAAAAGTTTTTGAATAAAAAGAAACAAGTTACAGATATCTGAAATCTCTTGATAAATATGATGACTAAATAGATGACAATTTGTACTTGATAAGACAAGGTCCATCACTTAATATTAACACAATAGTTGCATTTAGTATGACATATATACAGTGTAACCTGTCTTGAAAGACCACTGCTATGTGAGATCACCTGTCTTGAGAGACCATATTCTCAAGCACAAATTTAATGATTATATAGCATTGTGACCTTGTATGAGAGGCCACCTGTCTTAAGAGACCATACTTTTATGGCAAAAAGGGTGGTCTTTCAAGACAGGTACTACTGTACTACTTTTTTTCGGAGATATTATTAGAAAAAAGACCTATGTGTAAAGGTGATGCACATATAGTCAAAAGGGTATGGAGGCTGGTTCATTAGGCAAGAGGATGGGTGCTAAATTTATAGACCATCATTCAGTTGTTATTGTGGACAAGTTATAATTTTCAGACCTGTATGATAATATTCTTTCTCCTTGCAAATTTATTTCATTTTATCAAGTATCAAGGGGTATCACTTTTCAGCTTTTGTTTTTGGTGTATGTTTTGTATCTTAGAATAATAATTTTGGGATGCCTTGAATTTTGTCAGAGGAATCTGGAGTGATGGCTATTTATTGTATTTGTTTGTGCTTATGTTAAATCAGTTCACCTGTGGTTCTGTAAATCATTAGTCTTTGAATGTGTGAACGGGCTTAAAAGTTGTAAGTTTATTCCAGTTGTATCATGGGGTGGTAGGACAGTGTCACCTATCATACATACATTTTAGTCATTTGGCTATTTTTTTTGTGATTTTCCTGGAAAATGTCATTTTCAAAACAATGCAGTGCAAAACAGTTGCTACCAAGAAGAGTCCCACACCAGATCAAATGGAGTAATCTGAAATGACCTAAAAGGTTTAATAAAAATCACTGACACCCAACAGGTAGTCAGATTGGAAGTACTTTTGTATCATGTCTAGGATGAGAATGGCATATGAACCATAAAAGTGTCAAAATTTCAGTAAAAATCTACAAGGTACCTGTCAATCCCAATGATTTGTTACTCAGGTACCCAATCATAAGGAGATTGTACTAAATGTGAATCCATGTAAATTAGTATGAGAGTATAGACACAAAACAAATTGATGAATTAGTTATGCATAACACTTACTGTAACCTTTCTACATATGTAACTTTTGTTGAATAGTCACAAATGATGAATGCTCACCAGGGGTCACACAACCAGGCAAGTGGGCAAAAAAAGTCACCAGAGAAATGTAAACTTCACCTGCTTCTGTTAGGAAAGAGAAAAACTTGCTCTCAGATTTTTTGAACATAAAATGGCTGTAGATTATTACTTTTGAGATGCCACCTCCCTGTAGCCAGCAAGTTTTGGCACTTTTGTACCCAAAGGTGAAATCTATTTACTGGTACATGTAGCTTATGGCAACAAAGAAATTCTTGCACATTCACATACAAATTTTAATAGCTGTCTTTCCAGAGCAAGAAGTCACTGCTTGATTTCATGAAGTTGGGCCTACTGTACTATGAAGAAAATATACAAATTCTGTTTTAAAATTAAAACATAAATATGAAAATAGTAATTTGCTTTTAAAATATATTGATCGGTGAAGCGCTTTTGTTAATTTATTTCTTCTTTATAAATGGAGATTTTAACTGTTGTATTTGTGTATTTTCTTTATAAAATCATCTTAAAACCATAAATGAACTTATAATGGCGGACATCGCAATATATGTCATATATCACTTCATTAAACTGTATTTGTAAATAGTTGGGCAATATATTCAGGAAAATATATAATGTAAACAAAATTTAAAATTATGTGATAGGAGATTTAGCTTAAATGTTAAATAATGTAGGTCAGAAACATGTGACAATCTCTTTTGTGGAATTTGAAACAATGCTGCAAGGTCAATGTTGTTTTCTGACATACCATAATTCATTTGGGTGAAATACAAAAAATATATATACCTGTAGTAGTGAAGCAAATACTATTGAAACAATGTGTGACAGGAGAGTTTTAAAACATTACATTAAAACCCTCCTTAATTTGGCACCGTAAGCAAGGGAATGCTCCCCAGTGTAAATGGATAGATGGAACATTACAGATAGCTGAGCAAATTATCGAAAGAAAGAAATAACAACGAGCCCCCTTTCAATAAAGTTACAATTTTTAATCAATTAACATATAATCAAAAGAAAAAACTTTCATTCAACAGATTTACTAAATTAAATGTACTCAGTTAATACATAACAAAATTTACTTTCCAACAATTATTGCATAGCTAAATTTCACTTTACTAGCCAACCAATTTACTTTGACAGAATTTAATCATGTTTCCTCATATTACCAGTGTTGAGTTTTGAATGCAATTCCCACACTTAGGCAGCATCACCTGATGTCTCCTCTAGACAGAGTATGCTGAAGCAAGATAAATTCATATACACTTCTACATATATAGATAACTATATTGGTTCACACCAGATGATGGATTCCCACTGCATATATTCTGAAATAATGTTATCTTTGAAAATATCTATATATAAATGTTTCAGTACAGTACTGTTACTTTAGTCCAAATGACTTTAGCTCGAAGTTCACTTGACTCCATGGCCAATTGATAATGAATTGTTACATGTGTTTTCAGATGAAATTGGCCTTATATACCAGCATACATTCCTACACATCTTATTTACCTTTGGATAGAAAACGCAGTTCAATAAAATAAATGCTCAATTACTTCTGGCATAATATTCACTAAATCTAGCTACACTAAAGTAATTTTGTGAGCATTTAAATATTGCAAAATCATATATAAATGTACACTTGTCATTGACTTGCAAGAGCAAATATCATCCTACAGAGAATTAATTCATATATCATAAGAAATATGACATATTTATAAATAAGGTTGAATTAAAAAATTCCATATAAAAATTCTACACATTTAATTACATACAATCCGTCAATTCTTTCAATGAATAATTAATTGAAAAATCAAAGAATTAAATAGCATAAAACTAACAGATCAATAGAGTCTTGTGAAATGAATACACAATATATTCGTGAATCTTAAGCATAATAAAACATTTGCAAACAAACCAAACGAAATAGAATATTAAATTGGAAACTAAAATTGTTACCTTAATACTGTTTCTTTCCAAACAAAGTGTCATAGCCTAAAGTTTGTCCTTCTTTTAAAGACATCTGTATGGCCCTTCTCCTATGAGTTCCCATTTTCCGAAGAAACACTACTCTCTAGGTTTCTCTGGAGTCTGTCTCAGCTCTCTTTCAAGGAAAATTGGACTTAAGAATTTTGGCAAGTGGTAGCCCTAAATTGTTATTCAAAGTGTACGCCCTTAATTTCCCTGACCAATCGGAAAACTGTCTATAAAATTTCTCTCCAAATAGTCATCTCTAACATCAGACTTCACTAGCCTAAAATATGGTGCAACTAGCTTTCTTTTGAAAAATCAATTATTTGACGTGCATCCCTTTTTGAACTGGTATGGTTGAGTTCTATTGCTTACGAATCACTGTACCAGCAAAATTAACCAGGTCAGATGCTACTGAAGCTTAACGTAACCCCTTTTATGAGTTCAGAAATGAAATAAAGAAATAATCAGTGATTTTTCTCAAGACCTTTCTGGCTTGATTATGTTACCTTCAAAGCACAATTTATTTAGCCTAAAGTTTTACTAAGTTTTCATAATTCAACACCTGACACAATGCATATTGTTATTAACCCTTTCATCACTAAGTAACTTTGTAGCCAATGTTAAGATATCTGGCTGGATTAGGTGTCAAAATCAAGGTTAAAAATCAAATTTTTATGACTAATTCAATAAAATGTGCATATCTATTACAACTGTTAAAATGCAGGTACAAACAGGTAACACAACAGGTAAAATACAAATATTTTTTTAATTACCTCTTAGAAAACTTAAAATGTTCTCAAAACTTGTTCAATTGACCCTAGATGTACTAGTGAATAATCACAGTAGCAACATAAGTCTTTCTTTCATGGTGTCCATAATACTGTATATAAGATTCTATAAAATGAACCAAAATGATCTCCAAGGTGAGATCTGTCCACACACCTAAGTGACCTATATTGCCTCTGCCAGTTTGATTGTTTGATGATGCATTGAAGTTTGTTAAACAGACAATTTTTCCAGTCTGCCATGATGAAAGGGTTAACAGTATGTAGACAAATAATACAACCATAAATATACAGTCCTATAAATGAATTTTTGTTACTAAGCAATAAAGTGAATAATTATATTAAGAAAAGCCCTCTTTCTAAAAATAGATGCATTCACACCTTACACCTTACGATATGTGTTCTTGGGTGTTTTAGCTGGGAGAAAAAGGATCCAATTTAGTTATATATTGAATTTAGTGCTTTAGAGTGTTGACTACGAATATTTGCAGTAATGTTTCATTGGGGAAAAGGAAATCAAGACAAAGAGTATGGTTTTAAGTTGCTTGTGCATTTATTCCTATGTATATGTATTGGGTTTTTTTTCTCAAATAATGCTAGAAATCATTTTGACTGCAGTTTTACGCAAAACTTGTAGGAAATAGAATAATTAAGTGGTAGTTTATTTAGCATATTTACCAACTTGCAATTACAAGACTCTAATCTTTTTACTGCTATCCTTTAAAATTAATTACAATGTATAGCTCCTGCTGTACATTTTATGTCATATGACTAAAACACCCATAATTAACCTCAGTCCAAACACATATACAGCTATGAATAGAATGGGTATGAATATAATAATATAAGGGATATGTATAAATTGAGGGAAGAAAGGGAAAAAAAATTTTTTGGAAAATACTATGAAAATACAATGTGTTGTATTTGAATGCTAAAAAATGAATTATGCTGCAAGTCAAATTGAGAAAATACATAAAATCAATAATTTTTATAAAAACTTTTCAGTGTTTTAAAGTATGCAAAGACTTATTTTCCAATTTGTGTGTCATGACTTGAACTTGGAAATCAGTTGGGTGCTATCTTAAGATAGAAGAATCAGTGCAGATTATTTCTAGAAGAGGTCGGGTGTGAAAGTGGAGATAACCAACAACGAAATTATTTACAGTGTAATTTCTGCAGATGCAAAACAACTGTTGCAGGCTACAGACATTCATTTCCAATATTGAAAAAATACATTGTTAGCAACACCAGCTACACTTCAACAAGGTAACTAGGTGACTCTAACTCATGCTTTTGTTATCAGTCCCACTGTTCATTCTGTGCTAATTGTTTTATCCTGTTGAATATTCAGTTGCTGATTATACATATCAGCATAAAGGAGATATCCCAGATTTGTTTCCCATGTACTTTGTAAGGATTTTAAAGATAATTTAATGGCCACTTTTGCTAAGTTTATCTATTGCTTTGTATCAAAATGTACCTGATTTGGATGCTAATCTTTCTGGTCTGTTACACAGTGAATACACCACTTTTCTGATCTATACTTTATTGTCTACTCTGGACATGCACATATAATGTTGTAGGGTTTAATGACATTTTTTTCAGCAAAATATAGGCTATACATGGTGGTCAGTATTAATGGTAGAGGAAGAACCAAGTAGACCCATGAGAAGCTATTTGCAAGCTTTCTCACATACCCACATTGGAAAAACCCAAGACTCAAACCAGCAGACAGAGGTTTAGATGGCAGTGATCCTTAACAGTGAGCTCTTTAGACCACTCAGCCACTCTGGGCCTCTGCACATATGATTGCCACCAATCAAAATTAGATGTGACATATTATCTCTGCATGTCACACAGGAAGTATGGCTCACAAATTTGATGCAAGTAGACCAGATGATGAACAACAGAGAATGTTATGGTTATTAAATGGTCAGTAAATAATAATGCCAATTAAACAAAATTTGGATCATATTTTTACTGATATATATATTATCAGTGGTTTAGCATGTTGATGGAATAAAATAATCTGCATAGATTTGCCATGTGTTTTAGACATGTTTAATAGAAGTCAGTAAAGTAGGTGTTATCATCATTTTTTTTCTTACTGACAAATGAGTGCATATTCTTGATAAAACAGCTGTCTCAAATGAAATTTGATTTAAAGAGTGAAAAAGCAAAGGACTAATAAATATTCACTACTGTAGAAGATCAAAGTAACTTGTACAGGGTGTTGTTTTGTATAGATTTTTCACCAGTTGTATTGACAATGCATATCAATGTAGAAAAAATGTCATTTTATTGATTAACCCTTTCATCACTGCACCCTAAAAGTGGTTATGGGGAAGTAAGTCTGTAAACACTATGGACTGACTTTTCGGGGTCTGGGGCAGTGTTCTTCTTTAACATTATAGTACGTGACTAAATAACTTTCGGGGTACCTCTAATAACTTCCATCTTGTAATGTAGATGTTATATTTGGATGATCTCGTGAGTTTAGCTTGTACACAACTAGAAATATTGAACAAAGTAGGAGCTTTTAATGTGTTTTCCGAATGTTGAAATTTGTATCCAAAATGGCGGCGTTTGAAGATATTTAAGAGAGGAGTTATCTGAGAATTTGAATAATTTTGACCTGGTAAATTTGGATGAAAATGAAAGAAGAGGTATGGAGAGACAATGGAATACACTTGTGGGTAACAGTGATGAAGAGGACTGAAGGTTTTGAACCAGAGGAATTGTACGCTCCACGTGGTTTTGTCTGGACAAAGACAGAAACCCAAAGAGATTTCTTTCAGTTCTCTGACAGAGTTGGGCACACCCGATTGTTAGATGGCTGCAGAAAAGCTTTGGAATATTTTCAAATTTTCTATATAGATGAAGTTTATGGAAAAATTGTCCATTTAACGAACTTAAATGCAGCGATCAAACATGGCAGAGGTGATATAGGTGTGTGGACAGATCTCACCTTGGAGATCATTTTGGTTCATTTTATAGAATCTTATATATTATGGACACCATGAAAGAAAGACTTGTGTTGTTACTGTGATTATTCATCTAGGGTCAATTGAAGAAGTTTTGAGAACTTTCTAAGTTTTCTAAGATGAAATAAAATAATTACTTGTATTTTACCTGTTGTGTTTACCTGCATTTTAACAGTTGTAATAGATATGCACATTTTATTGAATTAGTCATTTAAATTTGATTTTTAACCTTGATTTTGACACCTAATCCAGCCAGATATCTTTAACATTGGCAAAGTTATGTTTCAAAGTCCACAAGTCATTTTGGTTTACAACTCCAAAGTTACTTAGTGTTGAGGGCTCTCTGCCTACAAAGTTACTTAGTGATGAAAAGGTTAATCATTTCACCCCTACTGTTCATAACATTTCAGATATTCACTACTCAGTACTCCTTAACCTTTGTGCTAGTAGGTTGTTTGTTCTAGCTGTGCATCACTTAAAAATACTTATCATGAAAATGTCTTTTGTAATCACAGTGGCTTCAGAATTTTTGTTCTTTTAATGGACTGTTAGGTATATCCATATTATGTATATCAATATTATGTATATCCATATTATGTGTGTTGTTTTCATCATAACAGTTTTGTAGGGGTTGCTTAGAAAATAATTTAAATAATTTTCTCTAGTGATCATTGTACTTTAAAGGCAAGTTATACATCTATGCAGTAAGTTCCAAGGTAGAGTTGTACTATAATCAGTGCAAGTAAAAATCACATGATCCAACAAGGCTGCTGGTTCTAGTGAGAGGCCAAGCTGACCTGCTCCCTTACTCTTGGTGTTGAAAGAGTTGATCTGTTTACAGACTTAGTGACTTAGAAATACCAAGATGATTCATTCAAGCTTCATACAATAATCTGTATAAATAATTATTTCACAGAATTAGGCATTCTTAGTAGTACCACCAGTTTTGGAGATTATATTGAGAAAAATTTGTATATTTACCATTGATTGGAATTACAGTGCTCTAGCATTCATTCAAAGACAATTTTGATATTTGATAGATGTCATGGAAATGCTGTGAATTCATTTAAAAACAGTTTGGGATTATATCAGAGTGATTCTTCTGTACATTAGAACATTATTCAGAATACCTTTGAATATTGTGCATTTTGCAAGGACACACTAAGGTGTGTATTGAATCTAATGCATTTTCAGTCAAATGTGGAAGATACAGTTGAATGAATAACCCAAGATAACCACATTGAATCATGAGCAAAACATTTTCTGCAAATTTCTTTTTTTTTTTTTAATTGGAACCATAATTACATGAAAGTTTTGTAGTAATGTATAAAAATTTCAAAATTTGCAGCTTGTACTGTTGCATTGACTCATAATGGCAGAATGTTTTCATATTAAATTATTTAAATAGCAATATAGTAAGTTATACATGCACTGCTATATTGCAGTGTAACAGTGTACAAAATTTTAAATTATCAGGACAATATTTTCTGCAATACACCATGAGCAGTATCATTGGAACCATCTTGATGAAACATGCTTGTAAAATAATACAACCTACAATTTCATTTGAAAGAAAAATCTTTTCAAAATATGTAAACTATTGAGATCTTTGCCATATACCACATATACTCAGTCATAAATCTAGTCAAACTGCAAATAGCAAAGATCCTGATTTGCTGTAACATAACATACCTGCAGATCAGGGTCTCTGCAGTTTGCTATTGGACTTGACTTATAAATGAGTGTATATGGTAGTAATAAAAACCAAAAATGGGCAAGAAAGGACCAATTCATAGATGGATACTGACATCTGCCCTAGATTTATCTTCTTTAAAAACCTTGATTTTGGGTCTTAACTTTAAAACTATTTAGGTCACCATTCTCTAGCCATATATAGGTTTAATATAGAAGAAAAGACTTGCATTTGCATAGATAGCTGACCAAGAGCTTTATATTGGGCAAAGGATGGGTGGGAATAAGGAAGTGTGAGTATTTTTTTTATACACCTGGAATTTTTGTAATATTTGGCACAAGATTTGTTTTAGATCAAGATGCTTTATTAATATCGGATTATGATATTTTAAGAATTACATTAGTTCTAATTATCACTGTTATATCAGGGGTTGGGGGAGTGATAGTATAATTTCACAGAAAATATTTATGGTAGATCAGTAGATTCTTGTAACCAAGTTTAAAAGCACATGTACATAACCTGATCATATTTTTCAACCATTTAATCAATTTTTGTTCAGTTCAGTTTATTTGTGGGGTGGGTAAAAACCCAATGACTGCACTATAACCAAAACCGAGGTCTTTATAGAGGGACAGTTGGTAAATTTCATGACACTTAAAATACATTATCTAATGCTGTAATAATTCCCATTAAATATAAATATGAATTTCATTGTCACTATTTTATCATACATCAATTAGGTTCTGATGTTTCTTATTCAAGAGTTACTTAATTAGTACAGATTGAATTGATAAAAATATCTATTATATTTTGTATATATTATAATTCCCAATTACATATTATAAATATAAATTATCATAATAATTCCCATTTAGTATAAATATAAAATATAATTTTTCAGTCATCAACTCTAGTGGAAGAGTCTGTATCAACTAGTTTGAAAAAATGTGTTCACTGTGGAAGAAGAGGATATTGAATTAAAACATGCTAGTGGTCTTCTGTATCTTTTTACACATCCAACAAATCTGTTGCTACAAAGAAAACTGGTATCTACTAAATTTTGAGTTCAGATTATGTGAGCTGAATCTTAGTTTAACAAAACTCATAACGTTTTGTCTTGGATATTCATTAGCCAAGATATTTTTCTCATATGAATTTAAAATATTTGGCAAGTTGCAAGTTTAATGCCATTTTGAAGAATTATAGCTGCCATAAAAAAATGCCAAACATTTTAGTCCAGTTTTTACATTGTAATTTGATGTTCCTTAGGCTATATATGAATCCCCCCCCTAATAAAGTTATACACTGTATCCATATCCTTCAAATATAAATACCATTCATGTTTGTTTATGAGTAGAGTCCATTTGCAAAGAAAACCCAGATCTGCTGTCACATACTGTGGTGGCAGATTACTGTCTTTGTTTGCACCTAACAAACTTCATAAACCTAGATGTGTTGACACATTTTGTGACTGCAGGTCGGTGTCTGTGCAGTTTGCAGCTAGACTTGTAAGTGAGCATAACATTGTACTGTCATCTATGCTCTACTAACCAACTTGACTTGTTAAAACTCTTACAAAACTGACACATGATTTTAGGGCACATGTAACCAAAGATTTAAAACCAGAACAGCAGCTCTCAACATAATAATATTAACTAGTTTATGAACTCCAAGAAGAAATTGGAGAAACTGATATTTTGTACCAAGAATGTTATCATATTTTATTTCTAATTTTTATGATTCTTTGGTCAAAAAATCAAAGGATCACATTTCACTATGGTAGGGTATGAATAAAGGTGGTTTCATACATTGTTCAGAGATCTTGGGAGAAGTTTGTGGAGTCATATTTTATGAGATAACTTTCACATTTTCTAGTGGTGTAACCAACTGTTAATACATATGTACATAACACAACAGTTTTGCATTTTAAGCACATTGTCATGGGTTACTGTATGAGCTTGCTTATAAGCCAAGTCAGATTGCAGACAACAAAGATCCTAATCTTCCATATCATAATGTGCCTGCAGATTAGGGTCTCTGTTCTATTGATTATTCCCAACAGACTGCACAGAACCAGATCAGCTGGTGCATTATGCAGTTGCAGATCTGGGTTTATGCAGTTTGCTGTTTGATTTGTCTTTTACATGAGTATATTTGATACCCTCAAATTTGTGTACCCATTGAGCATGCTTTTTTGACATGAAAACTTGTAAAGTGTCTACTATTTCACTGTTCATGTTCACCATTGTCTGTGTTAGGTTCTAGCATTGACCAGTTTGCTGATGTGATTAAAACTGAAAGATGGTATATGACATCCCTTTTAAAACAAGGTAAACAGCATTCAAGATGTGTGCTAGTCTGCTTGGTTGCAGTGTGAAGTTATTAGCCACAAGTGTAACAAACTTTTGAGACTGAAGACTATCCTTGGCTGTGAAGATTAATTTATTTTGAGGTTCATTCAATGTCAGAATGGATAAAATGTATGCAGATATCAAATGTCTTTTAATCAATCAATCTCTAGCTTGGCAAGAAAAATAATTCAGAAAAAGGCCAAAATTATTGTAAAAAATGCAGCTAGATAATTCATAATGAGTGAACGCTAAAATTAAATGAGAGCAAGGTCTGGAATGAACAATTGCATAGAAGAGTTCATATTCAGTTAACTAAATATTTTAAAAAAATGTTAATGGTTTCATAAGGCACTTGATAAAACATTTATTGCAGTATTGTAAGTGCCCTGTCTTAGCAAATAATATCTATTTAGGAAAAGGAGCCCTACTAATGTGTTAAGTGCTATCTTAACATTTTCCCCTTAAAATGTTTGGTGTAACACAGAATAAGGAGACACTGCTTACTGCCTTTGGATCCTAGGTGCAACACTGTTACCCTATTGTATTGAACTTTTTATTGGCACAAATTCTTCTCTATTGATATTTTCACCCTAAATATATTAGACTTGCGGTGTTTACTGAAAATATTACATGTACTTGATATCCTAAAAGAACACCATAGCCAGTTGAATGCATGCTTTAGTAATAGATGAACCAGATTCTGTACTCCTTAAGCAAGCAGAGGGTACCATTTTGGATTCAATTTGGCTTCAGGCACAAGTAAAATGGTGAAGGTAATAAATTATTGCCAGTATACCATGGATTCTTCAATAGCATGAGCTATTCTGTTAGTTAACTAGTAATTTCCCATGCACATGCATTATCATCTACCATTGACAAAAGTTAGTCATTACATAACTTTAATCTTGTTCCCAAAATAAGGAAAACCACAGTTGATTGATCATGTTATTTAAAAACCTTAATTGCACAAAAAAATCACACTCAGTTGGTATGACAGGATTTTCAAAATGGCCATTTTGGTGGCAGAACTTGTTGATACATGTAACAGTTTATATATTAAAAAACATGATAAAAAGATTAAAGTTGGCAATACTTGTCCAAGAGATTTTTTGAGCCTTATTCCCATGCTGTAGTGCCAGAGAGTAGATATTAGGTTACAAAGTTGGCAATACTTGTCCAAGAGATTTTCTGAGCCTTATTCCCATGCTGTAGTGCCAGAGAGTAGATATTAGGTTACTGTCATTTCTTTTATCTGCCAGCTACTACTACATCACTTCTTGAATTGCCAGCTTGAAATTCACAAAGTTCTGCTATTATCTTGTCCCTGTGGTAACTGTCTATAAGAGGGGTGTCATATTTGGCTCCATGAGATGGGGGCAGAGGTCATATGTAAAATATTGGAACTCTACTGCATAGCTGCATTGTACATATGCTTGTCTCAGTTATCTTCCCTTGCATTTATTGCAGTGTAAAAAGGGTTTAATATGCTCTCCATGTTGCGAGAGGCAAGTAACGGAGGGTAAAAAAAATGCTGAGTATGCATATTGTGATATTGTTTCAATGTATAAGTCTTGGATTTGTAAAATTAAAATGTGGTGATATTGTTTCAATGTATAAGTCTTGGATTTGTAAAATTAAAATGTGGTTTATACTGAGTAATGTTGGCCTGTTATTTAAGAATTGCTCTTGTCTATTTTGTGTCTTTTGGGGAGTTTAGATATATTTTTATTTTGTGTCTTATATCACAAGATCTACATTTATTTTTAGTTGGAGGGCTTCATCATTGGATGATTTTGGCAAGGCGTTTGACACACACACACACACACACACACACACACACACACACACACACACACACACACACAGAGCACAATTATACATAAATACATTCATGTACTACTTCTACTTGCCCATCAATACTGGTAGGATTACACATTCCCATTATTTTCTTTTGAATCTAGGGAGAGAGGTAAATATTTTCTCTTAGAAAACAAGTGTATGGAATGTATATGTGACAGATTTTATGTAATAATAATAATAATAATAATAATAATAATAATAATAATAATAATAATAAAAATAATAATGGCTTTGGAAATAGGCAGTGTATAGCATGGTTTCTAATGATGGAGAGCCTAGTTAAACTAGCTATATTTTTGGGACTTTATACATTACCTTCTTAATAAAATCCTCATAACAATCCTGTAGAAACTGCTTGAGTTATGCTCTTAAATATGGTTGGCTGGTTTATATTTGTTTAATATATAATTTGCAATAAAGTGGAGATAAAAAAACATTTTAGATGTCTTTGGTGTTTACTGAATCATTGAATAGAATGCAGCTGTGTGTCTTGGGTTAATAATTTACAGGATTAGATTTAAAGATGCTTTTAAAGAATTATTGAACATGTTTGTAATGTCTGAAATCTCCAGCTATAATTGCTTATGGGACTGAAACTTCCTGTTTATTTCACTTTAAAAGATGCAAAGATGTCTAAAGTTTCCATTTTGGGAGAATTCATAATTTGTAAACTATTGAAGTCACTTGTTTGACTATTTTAGCTCTTTTCTTGTTGCAGAAATAATATAGTGGAAAATGTTACTTTTTCTGTCTTGCTTTGGAGTTACACTCATTTTTAACATGTCATTTGCTGGTCACAGACCATGATAGTGTTTATGATAGGGATTAGATTGAAATGACTTATTCTTGGCCAAAAGTTCTGAACTCTTATTTTTAAGCAAGACATTTCATTAAAAAGTTGGGGGCCCTGAGTGGCCGAGAGTGGTCTAGAGAGTGGTCTAAATTGATGTCCTGTTAGGGATCACTGCCATCTCACCTCTCTGTGTGTTGATTCTAGGATTCATGGAATGTGGATATGTGAGAAAGCTTGCCAGTACCTTCTCGTGGATCGTGGGTGGATCGTGGATCGGTGGTTCTTTCCAGTGATTTCCCAGTTTCTTCCTCCACCATTAATACTGGAGGACATGAATAGCCTATCGTGTGCTGAAAAATGGCATTAAGCCCAACAACAACAACAACAACAACAACAACAACAACAACAACATCATTAAAAAGTTTTAGATACTAACTTTGTAAAAAAAATTAGTTCCATAAAGGTATCACAGTGCTTTTAAATAATTGTTTTTTCTTGCATACTATAGAAAGTAATTGAGTTCTTCACCATTTTTCATCAATATCCATTCTTTTTATGTTGTTTCTCTTCATCAGAAAAATGACCGATGAATTTTGAAAAAAAGCTATGATTGCCCCAGGCCAGTGATTCCCAGTAGTCATGTTAGATGCTTTCCTTGCTTTAAAGCAAAATGTTAAATCAGCTGCTCAGGAGAATTAATTTTAAGTGCTTTTAAGCTTTATGTAACTGATGTTAATGGTACTGCAAGAATAGGAGTACATCATGATATTATGTTACCAATATGAAGTGAAGTGTGAGAGATTACTGAGTAGTGTGCTCTTACAACCACAAAAACCTTCAACCAGAATATATCTCCATTAAAATCTTGACCTTATGGTCTTACTCAGGGACTGGAGTGGTTATTGAGAAAAGTGTAATATGTAATAATATTATCTTAATTCAGTATGAAGTGAATCAGATAGGAGATAACTGAACCAAAAACAGTTGCAAATGCTAATCAAAACATTGTCCCTCTTCTTTCTTGACCCCATTATCTCACCCTTTTTTTAGAGAAAAGCTGTAGGTAATTGTATTGTTCCCTTCATTAATGTGGGTAATAGTTTAATGAGCAGCTCTGTACATGTACAAGGGCTGAAATAATGCTGTCCAACTAATAACATGATGGCTATTACTGTTACCTTTTAAAACACAAGAATGCTGATTCACATAATTAAAGAACCTGGAATTTCTTTGCTTATTGTACTTTTTTTTAAAAAAAAAACCTTTTTACTGGGTTGGAAAATTTTTGGGATTGGCATTTGGAAAATTGAAGGGCCCTGATTTTATTAATGATAGTAATTAAATTTGGAAGAAAGCTTATTGGTTCATTCAACTTTTTTTGAAGCCAAAATGGCAAAATAAACATTTACATGTACAGTATGCATATGTAGATAACTTTATTTGATTTTCAGGACATTAAAGTGATGTTTGTATTTTATAATAAACTTGGAACACTTTGAATTTCAACTTTTTTAAGTAAAGCTTCTTGCTGTCAAAATAACAGAAACTGCTATGACATTGCTCAAAGGAATTTGATTATGATTTTTATGTACATGTTATAATAAAGTGGGTGTAATTTCAGGACACTGGTACTAATGGTATGGAAAAATGGGAACCAGCTTGGAAATAGGTGAACATAAAATACAGTATATATATATATATATATATATATATATATATATATATATATATATATATATATATATATATATATATATATATATATATATATGGGTTTGGGTGGCCAGGATTGGTTAATAATGTAAGTTATGTTTTAGGAAAAAGAATCTTTTGAGAGTTTATTGTAGTTGTAAGTAAAAAAAAAGGATTGAGACATTGTTTTATTGATGGAATTTCAGTCCTTTAACAATCTTCCCGTTTGGAACATTCATTACCAAAAATTAGCACCTGACTCTTTAATGTGGAATTGAAAGCATGTGTTAGACGCAAGTTCAGAAAATGTTGCCTCATATCCTTTCCTCTTTACAGAAGCTGACATCCAGGTTTCATCTATATTGATAAATATAAGTTTGATCATGGGCACTCAGAAATGATAAGTTATTGAATTTTTAATATGGTGTTTGCATAGGTTTGCTATGGGAACTGACTTAGTACCTTGATTCCTTCAGAAAAGTATACAGATGTAGCTATATAGTGATACCAAATGATCTGGGCTGCTTGTATTACAAAATAAAGAGGGAAAAATTTACTTGAGACTTGATTTCTGTACACCAAAAATATGCTATTTGTCTGGATTTCAGACATTATGGGCTGAGATATAAGGCCAACTGGTCTGAACTGCACACAGAAAGGTGAATCTTTGCCAAAAAAATAGAGCAAATTTGGGATTTTAAGTAAAAAAAAAATGGTTCCAATAAGCTAAAGAAAAGAGAACAAGTCCAATAAGGAAAATTTTACAAAAACCATCAAACTGTTTTCCTTCTACATATGCACAATTTCTAGCCCAAATAGGCATCTGGCTAAATGAAAATCTATTGGAAGCAGATGTGTATGGGTTTATTAAGTAACCTCCAAAATATGTTTCCTAAACCCATTTCAGATGTATGGATTAAAGTTAAGTACTTTATTGGCATGTTGGAGGAAAATATTTAAATAAAAATATTTGAAGTCAACAGATAATTGTAAGATTTAATAAATTTGGCATCTTTCATTTTTGATACAAGTACATTGACTTCATCAGAGGTTGTCAGGGTAAACAGGTACTTTTGAAAATACAGTGTTGCAAATCAAATGGGCTTAATGCAATGTAAATGATACCTTTTGCAGTTGAATTTGAGATGATCAGTTATCAGTTGTCTAATTATGAAGCTTCTGCTCCTAATTAATTGCTTTGCTAGCTGGGGTTGTTAACTACATGCATTTAGATGGCTTAGTGTAATATGAGTGACATCAAAACATACATGTTTTGAATGTACAAGATTCTTTTGAAGTTTTTAAATTTTTTATCCAAGTATATAATCAGCATAGAGACAATTGATCATTGTTTGGTATCAGGCAACTGCTGTTGTACAAAAGGTTTGCATGTCTTTGTTATGAAAAAATGATTCAGAAACAGTGTCCTTTTTAATGCTATTTTTGCCAGACTTAGACACCTAAGTTGGTGTCTAACATGATCATAAGCAAAACATTTCTTAATGAAAATAGGTATTAGAGTTAGTCATCCATACTTAATGCAAATATGAAAATACACCTTTTTAAACAGTGTTGGTAAAACAAAAGCAGTTTTTGTGGGGTGGGTATTATTCTTTGCTGCAATACTCAGTGCGTCATAATTTTTGGACCTATTGGATATTTCACTCTTAACATTAACTTAGAGAAAAAAAATTATATTTTGTTTTACAATTTTACTAATTTTACTAATTTTTACATTTTTTTAATACAATTTTACTAATTTTTACAAGTTTTTACGTTTTGTTGATCATATATTTTTGTTTTTGTTTGAACCAAAATCAATTTCTCTGTACTCAATTGTACTGAGCACCTACATCTGCCAACATTTCTAGCAACTGATATTATCAGAACACTTCATTTTATGTAAGAAATGAACAAACATGCACCCATGTATTGTGACAACAGAAGTTTATCTGGTTTACATACTAAACATGTTTTTATAGCTTATTTTAGCAACAGTATTTGGCACCAGGCAATAATATAAGACAGACATTTAGATCTGTTTACACAAATATATTCACAGACACATCAATCCTATGAGTGGAAGAAAAATGCCTGCATAATGTGGTACACATAATTGATGAAAAAAAATTGGGTATATTACTGTTTTAACTTGAGTAAAATTTGCAGATATATTACTTACCTGGGGTATTGCATACTGAAAAAATGTTGCTAACCAAATTGGGTTCCTCTGGTGATATCAGAAGTTTGCTTGTGCAATATCTATTTACAAAAAGTTACTTAGCTGTTTCCATGGAAGTCTGGTTTTGATGGAAAGTAAATAATTATATTACATTCAGGAAATGAATGTGCAAAGTATTTGTAGTGGTGTGAAGTGTGAAATGTCTAACAATTTAGGTTTTGTGATTTTAGTGTATAGCATTCATATATACCTTTAAGATGGGGACCACTGCATTCAACTAAGTACTTCAGTTGTATCCAGTAAAAACCATGATGTATGTATGAAAGTTGTAGAAAACAATCAGTTAATGATGGCCAGGCTTACAAAAGAAATGTTATGAAAATTAGGTTGCCTTACAAAGTGATGTACATGTAAAAGTGATATTAACAAGAAGTATTGATAATTGTCTCCACAAATCATACAGTATGGTATTACTATAGGTTGAAATGTTCATGGTTAGATATTTATCAGTGTAAATTTTACCTCAATCACTCACAAAGTAAATAAGTCTAAAGGACTTTGTTAACTTTGTGAGTGATCAGGTAAAATTTACACATGGATAAATAACCAATCATGATCATTTAATCCTTATAATTCCAATTTACTTTCTTTCTAACATCAGATTAGCATATTTAATCAACAAAACATTAACTTTTATGTAGATAAAAGTTTTCTTTTATTAGCCTTTAAACTGATAGCTCAATCTTTGCTAGCCTAGATTTGTCTATCCTTTATACAGTAACAGGTAGAATGTCATAGTGGGTCATGCAAGTGTTATGTTGTTATGATCATTTTTTTAATGCATAAGAAATGGTTGTTGTAGTTAAACCAGGTTTTTCTTCTTGTTTTGGAAAATTAAACTTGCGTATGGCATGTGTTACAGCAACATTATTTTTACTTTACTTCCATCTTTCAAAATTTCAACAAAAAAATGGTGTCCATTTTTAATGAGATCCATTCTTTGACATATGACTCTGACCTTTAATAACTGCTGCTGTAACATGTTGTTATGGTGAAATGCAATAATTTCCAAAGATTGGCTTGTAAAAGCCTGCCATATGCCTTCATCGGTTTGTAAATTTTGTTTGGAAATCATAGGAGTGAGTTGGTGTGTTATGTTTATATTAAGGTGTACTAGGCTCGATATAGATAAAACTTCAAATTAAATGACATGGAAATGGGGAACCAAAAGTAGTCTGCAGAATTTATCAGTGTAACAAAATTCCAGTTCACTGTTACGGTGACCATTTACATCCAATCAAATTGCAGAAAACGCATTAAATTCATAAAAATCAGAATTATTCAAGGTTGTTTATTGATTGTCTACAGCAGGGTGGTCAAGTATCTTCAAAACAAATTGCCACATGGACCAAAGATTTAAACTTTGAGGGCCATACAAGTATTTTAAAGTAATTATGCTATAATTATAGAACTGACTTTTTGTTTGTGGGCCACAAAAAATGTACCTGCAGGCCTGTAGTTTGACCACTCTGGTCTAGGGTCACTTGTAAGTGATGATTGTAATTCTTTGATTTCTCTTTCTTGATTGCTTTTGATAACTTTTATCAGTGAATTTCATTTTGTATTTGAGCAGTTTTGTTTAATTTGTCAACTATAATATCCATCTTCAAATTAAATATCAGTGATAATGTGCAGAAATTAATAGTGTACAATATTTGAACTGTTTCATGTAATATGCAATTTGTTGATGACAGTGACTTTTCCTCTCTGTCTTTCTGTAGATATATCTCAGAGATCATTTGATAGTTATGACCTGACTTTTTTGGTGGATTTCATAGACATGCATTATTCTGCTGTTTGTAATATATTTTAAGCTCTTTTCAGAAAAATTTAATTTATCCCTGAGTTGCTTTAGACTTCAACTCAAGTTAAAATTATTTTAATTTGTTAAAACATATACATTGGTCCTATCACTGATCATGATTTTGCCACATTTGCACTATGGTAAATAAATTCACTTACAGTTAATCAGTTTTGGCAAAAACATACTCCTTGTTTTATTGATACATGTTCTAATATCCTTCCATTTCCTTTCTGCTGAATGCAAGAAAGTCCTTATATATGGAGATTTAAGAAATTCTGATATATATGTAATGGATGACATTAATCCATATGTCTGCATTTCACTTTTTAACTGCATTGAGACTTATTTTGTCCACTTGATACCTAAAATGCATTTGTTGTGGTAAGTATATAGAGTGGACACACATTTTTGTTCCAGTCTGTCATGTTATAAATTAATTATTCTTTTTTTTTTTAAATATTAAACACCAGGAAGACCTTTTCCCTGTACTCATATTGGTTACACTAGAATGCATTGCCCTCTTTGTAAGTTGTTGCATAGAATAAAAAGCAGTCTATTTTCAAGTAGCTTGCATTAGTATTGTAATGAAGAATTAAGTATGAGATCTGCAGTGAAAGTTTATTTACCATTTGTTGTCAGTGTGATCAGCATAGTTTAAAAAACAAAGATCATAGTGCTTTTCATTTCCAGGAAAGGAAAGAAAACATTTCATTTTCTTGAAATGGCTAAATGGCTATTGCACCAAAATATTGAGTGGTGAATCAACAAAGGTAAAATATCAGTTCAGGAGGCTGACATGCAATCGGACTAGTACATATCATTGATTTCCAGTGTTAAATGTAACATGAATTGAAGCCTGCTGAACCAAATAAAAAAAAAATTAAAATAACTTATTCCTTGAAGACCCAGAAGCCCAGAGAATGTCTTGCCTTTTTATCCTGAAATGTTCAGTTGAGTCTGGGTCTATGCATGTTTTTAGTACTATCAGTACAACAAAGAACAATGCAACAAGAGGTTGGGGTGAATTCTTTTGCACTTGGACTTGACTTTAAAGCATGTCCTGTTTTAAAAAAAATTGGATATGATATATTGATATATTGATGATCAATTGGTTAAGGGATCCAATAAGATAATTGATTGTAAAACTATAATCCATTGTGTGGAAAGGGAGACTACTTCTTTAGAGATGCATGCAAAATGCAAAGATTAATAAAACTTCCAATCTACTACTATTACATTATGTATTCCCTTTACTACTTAAACATATGAAACAGTAACCATACTCTGTAGGTGCGAACTTAATTAAGAACATGTAGTCATAATTACATGATTTTGCTGTTAAATTGTAGAGTTAATAAATTGTTTTAAAAATATGGTTATTTGTTTCAACTTAAATATAAAATCCTTTTGTATTATTTGTAAATAATGACAAACAAGAAAATTATGTCCTTTTTTCCTTTGATAGACACATTATATGTATAAATGAAATGTTTTTGGGGAATTGGGGTTTGGAGATTGCAACAGTTTTTTTAGTTACATAAAACTGATCTGCCATAGAAGCTGCTCTCATTTAACAAATTTTTGAACAAAAAAAAACATATTGGAAGAAAATGTATTATTTTTATCAGATTAAAGTATAAATGTACATTTATTAACATTTTGAACTCTTGAGCAAAGATGCAACTGCACAACAAACAAAATGTAAAATTTACTCTTAATAATGATTATAATCAATTATCAGTTGGTTAAGTGGAAATGATTATTGATTATGAAATTCTGACTGTTTCCCATTACTAGTTATAACCCTGTAGTTAAATTATGTGTTAAGCTGGCATTGAACAAAGACATTTTGCTGAAATTACTTCTAAATTGGAACAGAACAATACAAATTGTACATCACTGTGAAAATTCTGGACCTTTTGTGTTAGCTTTTGTCTGACGAAATCATCTGCCATCTTGGACTGGAACCACTGGAACCGTAATTCAGACTATATCAATTTAGGATTATTTGTTCACAGGATTTATGTGTTTTTGTAACTTTGAAACAAAATATTTGGATCTCCTTTGTAAATCATAAGTCTTGTTTCATATCTTTATCTTTTCTCCATGTTTTCTACAGAAAAAAATTACTTTTGTTAAAATGTATAAAGCTTATTTTTTTCACTCTTTCTTTGTGTTACTTTGAACAAGCCGATATGTAACAACATATAATTTGGATAACTTATTTGTTAACTGTCATATGTTATTTCATGCTAATTAAATTGACAGTTAGGTTGTATATAGAAAAAAACATTTAAAAATATTTTGTGAAAATAGCAAATTTATTTGTTAATTTTTTAAAATTATAATGAAAATTATATAGACCGGTTTTCCCATTTAGTTTTTATTCAGTCCCATATTTTGAGATTAACATTTTGAAAGTGTTCCTTTTGTATGACTAAAGTAAGTTTTCTTCCATATTTATTCCCATCATGTCAAATGAGCAGATAGCATCTGAATTTTACATGCCCTCTGCAAGGATTGTCATTGACACTTGTTTACATTCCACATTGCAGTATGGTGTGTCATGGAATATAATTTTTGTTAGTTTTCACTCACCTACAGACAGCTACACCTGACTTTAATGGCTAATCTGTTGCTATTTTTAGACCCTAAAAGGCATATAGACATTGTTCTATATCAGATAGCCATTTTTTTAAAGTGACTTGACAAATCTGATAGGGCTTTGTAAAGCAAAATGCTTTGTAGAACACAAGCAGAGGACAAGTAAAAAATGTACAGAACATGTAATGTCTTCAAACTAAATTTGGATGCCATGAGATTTTAATTATATAGCTGCCTAGTAGCACAAGCTGTACAAAACTGAAGAAGAATAGTTATTAATTTCAGATTACTATTTTAATTTGATATCAAAATTAATTCTTTACATGCCAAATGGGCCAGACTAACACTTGAAAAGTAGATTTTGTTTGGCAGATTTTTTCAGCAAATATTAATTTGTGATATCTACATTGCAGGTGTATCAGATTAATGACTCAAGAAAACATTATTTTTTACAAATCCCTTATTTCATTTCTGCATTTTCAATTTTTAATATAATTAATTTTTTGAGCTGAAAAAAAAATATTGTGCATTATGGAAAGATTAAAAGTCAAACATGATTTAGAATAGCAGACAGTGTGACACAGACCTTATTGAATTTTTAAATTTGTGTAAGAACTTAACAGTTGACCAATAATAAAGTTAAATTCCCCAAAACTACATCTTTAAACAGAATAGTTAGCTGAAAGGGATTACATGATGGATACATGCATCATCATCAGTAATACCTAAAATAATACTTTGAGAAGAATCAATAAAATTAAGTCTGGCCCATTGTATTAAAAACATTGTGTACCATACAATAACATGTTTCTTTTTTAGACTATATAGTATTACCATTGACTATCCATCAATCTGATGTGGTCAGTGATCAAAAGTGCTTGCATTTAGTAATTAGTGCCATCTTACCTCAGTGTTCTTGAGTTTGAGTCTCTGGCTTTGTCAGTGTGCATATGTCTAAAAGCTTGCCAGTATCTTCCAGTGGGTGTGTTGATCATACTGGGGTTTCCCAAGTTCTCCTGCAATGGTTATAATGGCTACCATGTATATCCTTATTGTGTGCTGAAAAATGACTTTAAACTTAAAACAAAAACAAAAAAAAAAACAATCCTTCAGTCTGGTTAATTTATGTTCTTATCTCATTGATATTCCAGCAACCAGTTTGGGTGGGGCAAATTAAGGCAGCAGCATTTACTTGAATTTTGAAATATGTACATGGTGTACAAAAGCCAAAATTGTGCCATTTGTTTGATAAGATTAGGAACTTAATAATTCCACCCCATCACCACTCTTCATCTACCTGTTAGGCTTACTGTACAAATGACTGCCTTTGTAATGTGCATACTGTAGCTAGTTCAACTGGAGTTTTCTAATTTGCGGTATGTCTTTAACAACTTATTAAAAACCACTTAGTAAAACAGATTCAGTATGTAAGATATATAGGTTACAGCATTTGTATGGGGAAGGTATGATGAAGTTTATCTGAGCAATACTTCGTGACACTAGGAGTACAGTATTAATCAGAAAAGAATGAGTTCATATTTTCCCATACAGATGTACTGACCTTTTTATTATATACTCTTTACACTTTTCTACCAAGGCTTCATAATAAAAAGACACTACAAGAAAAAAAGTAATTGACTTTATGCTAGACTCCAATAAAAGCACACAACTGTAGGTTCAGTAATACATGTTAACAGTATTTATGCACACACAGCACAGCAACTTTTTTAATTGGCAGTTTATTGCATGCGGGTCATTCCTTTAGAAAATCTAATGTTGCCCTTCTTAAAATTGAAATTTAGAGTTACAAATTAATGTGCATTGAAGCAACTTTTCCAGTAGTTTTATAATGGAAGAGTTTCTTGTTCTGTCAATTCCACATAATTCTGTTGTTTAGTTGTAATGGACTGGATTTATTAGCTGGGTCAATTCCTTATGATGAACATGTGACTGAAGGAACTTGCCTTAAAGCAGCTGCATTTATTTCTGTTCTCACATTGATTGTTTTGAATTATAATGTTGGAAAAATTTGAGTCCTTTTATTTTACATTTTTAAGATGATGCATGATTAAATGTTATTTTTTGCTTGGAAATATTACATTCATTTCCGTTTTGAGTGCAGTAAGGAGAATGTCATTCCTGTTACAAATTAGTTGAAATTAATGTTCAGTTTCCTGATGGGGATCAATTTATGGAACCCATGTTATTACAAGCTAAAGATGACATGATTATTTCCTGTATCTTGCATGCTCTTTGTTGGAGAGAACACCTATTTACATGATCTATTTGACTTCTTTTGCTACTTTATATCCCTACATTGTCTCCAAAAAGTAAGGCAGGTAAAATTTTAAAGCAAGGCAGGTGCAGTCTGACAGCCCATTTTGCCAGCAATAATAAGTTTATCAACTTAGTTTATTGGTTCTGAGACACTTGATTTTCTCCAGAACCCATCATCTTCAGTTGCAGTTTTTGTTTCCTTCTAATTTAGCATCCGGACTGACTTATAAAATGGGATATGACTGAAGGGGACAGAACAGCCCTTGGCCTAAACATGCCTTTCTATGCTATTTTTATAGATGTTTGAGAGCATGGCTCATAGACTGTACCATTCAGTTTGCAAAATAGTTGAGAACATTTCTAAAAAATAACTAATCAGCTATGGCTTCACTTAAATTTGTTGTAGTAAAACATGATGGATATCCTTTTCAATTGTTTGAATCAGGACTGCGAAATTGCCCACATTGTCATCTTTATGATCTCTGCTTTTAAATGGACTAAACAGCTTGTTTTATTCATCCATAGACAAGTTTAGTAAATCAGAAGTTTGAATCTCTGCTACATGAGCATACATTGTTTGTTATGATCAAAAATAGTTCCTAACAAGTGATACTATAGTTACATACACCTGTTTTATGAAGCACTGTGCATTATGGAAAAATACTGTATAATTCTGGTAAAGTTAACAGGAGGAAAAAAAATGAGCATATTATAAATATCTTTATTGAATATATCTGACAATTATTGTGAAACATCCCTTGGATTGCTGTGATATTATTTTCCTAGTGATGCACTTGTGTACATTTGGAAAAATAGATAAATGGATCCAGATGTAGTGTATGGACATGTGCATGGAATGCTCATGTTGTCTACAAGTAAGAAACTGCATGGTAGCTTGCAAACTTGAAAAGGTGTTCAGGACTTTCCTAATCAGTCAGAACCTGGGTGATTTACTTGGCTACTTTTACTTTGCTCTGGATACTTAAAAAAGACAAACTTGTACCCTCATTTTGGGAAGTCCCCAACCCTAGCCTACTTCAGTAACCCACCCTGTAACTTGAAATCTAATGGAAGGATATGGGTATTCTTCAAAATAAATTTGGCCAACTCAAGGTTCTATTAACCAACATGCTTTTTAATGTAGATCAACATAATGTGTACTGTGTGCTGCAATGAATTCTCATCAACTTCTTCTTTTCCTACCGATGCCACATTCAGCATGAAAATATTTTATTTGAACTAACAAAACTGTCCTACGGAACAGCTGTCTTAAGAAAAGATATTAAAATATGACTACATGCATGTTAGTTAACACATTTAATTATAGTAATTTAGAGTTCAATAAGCTGTTTGTTCATGTAAATATAGCAGCTTTAGGGAAATTAGTACTTTTCAGTTCCTGTTATACATATGTATAATTATTTCATTGCTTGATCTGAATGTATCCACACAAGGTGAATAAAAATATTGCTACTTCAAGAAATAGGAGCCAACATGCTCTGGTAATTTGCAAAAAGAACAGCATATCTTTACCAGTTGCTCAGCCATGATTTACAGCCTGGAACAGTATTTGACAAAGCTTTCCAAAGTTTCATATAGTGTGGCATACACCTTTGCCAAAGGAATAATGATTACATATTTTATGCCTTTCAGAATGCATTTTTAAACAGAGCATTGCATTTCTGACTGTATGATGTTTGCATTATTTTACAATGGTTTAAAATAAACATGCACAATATTTGGGTCTTGAGATGTAAAATATTACTGAAATTTACTTTAGTAAATTATACCATTTGGAATGTGAAAATGATTCCAATATTCAGTGATAATTTGACTAATTTTACAATTATAATAGATCTCAATGGCATTATCTGTCTGATTCTTCAATTTTGTATGCAGCTTGAAAGTATAAAATATATTATAGTCTCTTTACTACACTGATTTATTTAGGCATCATTTCAAATCAATAAATCTGCCAAGACACTTGTCAAACAAATGACCATACACTTTTTCACTTTATCTTTAACCCTTTTCATCACTAAGTAACTTTGTAGGCATAGAGCCCTCAACACTAAGTAACTTTGGAGTTGGAAAGCAAAATGACTTGTGGACTTTGAAACAACATAACTTTGTCAATATTAAAGATATCTGGCTGGATTAGGTGTCAAAATCAAGGTTAAAAATCAAATTTTATAACTAATTCATTAAAATGTTCATATCTATTACAATTTTTAAAATGCAGGTAAAAAACAGGTAACACAACAGGTAAAATACAAGTAATTATTTTATTACCTCTTAGAAAAATTAAAAAGGTCTCAAAACATGTTCAATTGACCCTAGATGTACTAGTGAATAATCGCAGTAACAACACAAGTCTTTCTTTCATGGTGCCCATAATATATAAGATTCTATAAAATGAACCAAAATGATCTCCAAGGTGAGATCTGACCATACACCTATATCGCTCTGCCATGTTTGATCGTCGCATTGAAGTTCGTTAAATGGACAATTTTTCCAAAAACTTCATCTGAATAGAATATGTGAAAATATTCCGAAACTTTCCTGGAGCCATCTAACACTCGGGTGAGCCCAATTCTGTCAGAAAACTGAAACAAATCTCTATGGTTTTCCTGCTTTGTCCAAACAAAACCACATGGTGCATACAATTTCTCTGGTTCAAAATCTTAAGTTTTCTTCATCGTCATCACTGTCACCCACAAGTGCATTCCATTGTCTCTCCAGACATCTTCTCTCATTTTCATCCAAATTTACCAGGTCGAAATTATTCAAATCCTCCGATAACCTCCTCTGAAATTTGTTCAAATTCCACCATTTTGGATACAAATTTCAGCATTCGGAAAACACGTTAAAAGTTCCTACTTTGTTTGATATTTCTAGTTGTATACAAGCTAAACTCACGAGTTCATCCAAATATAACATCTACATTACAAGAAGGAAGTTATTAGAGGTATCCCGAAAGTCATTTAGTCAGGTACTATAATGTTAAAGAAGAACACTGCCCTAGACCGAGAACTCGGTCCATAGTGTTTATGGACTTGCTTCCCCATGACCGATTTTTCGGTCTGTAGTGATGAAAGGGTTAAGCAACAGATCACAGCATACTCATGTTCTTAAACTTCTCCACTGCAGTTTTTGGATCAAAATACTTTAAGTTCTTTGCCTTCCTCCATAACCCTAATCAATTTTATTACTTTCTTGAATCCAACATCTACAGACCTTTGTTCTTGATAAAAGTAGGTGACAAGAAACCTGGCTTACAATCCACTGGAATTGTAGGTGAAATCAACTATACTTATCTAAAAAGGCAAAGTCCAGAAACAAATCAAACCTAGTACTCATGTATGTGCAATTGTTTTCTGATTTTACAGGCCACTGAAATGTTTCATTTCATTATCACTCCACAAATTTCAGTCTCTTCAACACTTCAGTTATCAAAACTACTGTTTTGGTCTGATTTAGTCTTGTTACTGCAGGCATAGCAACCCAAGTACAAAAGGTTATTTAGTGCCACATAAATTGCCCACACCATGGTAGATCACTCAGGATGGTCTGATGGTAGGATCTGAACCCACACACTTTCGGTCACAAGTCCAACATATTAAATACAGAGCTCCCTTAAAGAGACAGCCTCACAATTTGCACAAAAGAAAATTTTAAAGCTGCCGTCATAAAAGTACATGTGTGAAAATCACTCATAAATGAAAGTATATCTGTATATGACACAGAAGAACAGCTGATTTTATGACAATTTTATTTATAATGATTTAACATGGGAGTTTATAATCCTGTGACAAAAATACATATTGCACTATTTATCTAAATACTGTATCAAATAAAATGCTCATGTTCCAAATACTGCAGAATGATTTAAAATATGATGGGTTAAAAGTGCTGAGTCATGTTTATTAACATAAAGTGTCAAAGCAGTTTTTGAACAAAACAGTGATTTGGTACTGGCAATTGATTCTCATTCTAACCTAACCTATGCAGCTTTACCTGGTCATTTTACAATTACTTTAACTTTTGTTTGTTAGCATGCACACTGCATGACTTTGTTGTTTTGTCCAAACCCTTTTTTAGTAACAATATTTGCTTTTGCATGTTCATGCAGCAACTGCCAGAACTGGGCTTTCTTAGGTTTCAATTACCACTTTATAATGCTGTAATCAGGTATCAGAAGAAATCTTATAGTGCTGGAATTAGGTATCAGAAGAAATCCTATAATGCTGTAATCAGGTATCAGAAGAAATCGCACATCATGTTAATGAGAACTCATGCATGGGTAACATTGAAATTTGTGTTCTGTTGTTTGTTTCATTCAGGTATGAATGTTGTTCTTTGCACTGCTGGAAATACAGTATCACACACCTTAATATGATCATTAAAAATGTATATTTTGTTAACTGTAAGGATATGAAGACATCTTTAGATTCAATAACATGTTATTAATACAGTTTGTGAAGCATGGTTATTATGTTAACTCATTTACCCCAGTGCCACATTTACAGGGCAGGAGGTGGTAGCCTACTACTGAGCTCTTTAGCATCAAGGTCATGTACCACACAATAAAGTAGATGGTATTATAGAAAAGTAGACATGAAGCATTATGATGATAGCAAATGTCATGGATGTTCTAGTTGCACTACAAAATACAGAGGGAAAAGCTTCACTTTTTGCACAGAGTTTTTTCCAGCCGAAATTAATCTGAGGTTGGAATCTGATTTTGTGTCCCGATTTTAGACTTCTTGACCTCAGATCTAGTTCAGTTTGGTTTGAACTGCATACAGACAGATGAACCTTTGCAAAAAGTAGGATAAGATGGGCATTTAGAATAAAGACTGGTCTTGACACAAAAATGATGGGTCCATTAAGCAAAATAAAAAAATTCCAACTTTTACCATTCTGCTCATGCTCAGGCAAAAGAGCCAATGAAATAATGATGTTTCTAACACAAATTGGCATAAGGTTAACCTAAAATGTTTTGGAGGTCATGTATTAGGATGTATTCAAAAATAGCCCCCAAAATTGGTTTCCTACTCACATTTTAGGTGTAAACAACAAACATCTCCAGGGTTAATGAGTTAATATCTCAAAAATGATTTAGCATTATACATCATCTTTGTTAAAACTAGAACATGTTTACAATTAACTGAGTGATTACATTTTTTCTATAAGCAAATTGGTCCTGAAAGAGATAAGATGTAAATAAATCTGTGCATTGCTCTCTCTTTCTGAACCTCTTTGCAGTGTGTTTGGCAGGGGTCGTAGAGAGTAAATCTCACCTATATCATTGAGACTAGATCCACTTCACAGTGGTAATCAGATGCAAATCCACAAGACATCTTGATATGCAGAGCAAGTGTCCACAAAATGTTTTTATCACTTGGTAAACAAGCTAAGTGGATTAGTCCATTGTATACTTCTGATCAGTATATTGCCTGTTTGATACACACTTAAGGAAAATATATTTCTTTATAACTTTAGGAACTGTCAAAGCATGAGTTGCACATTAATATAAAAGTCAATCTGATGACATAAAAGTAAGTCAGCTGCAAGTGTGATGGCATACATAATTCTTTGAGATATACTATAGTGTTAACATTGCCTCTTTGCATGTCTAGTATGTCATTTGGTAAGCTAGGGGATCATTTGGGGTTGCTTTCAAATGACCATAATTGATGCTGACAACATACTTCAGTTGACTGTAAGAACTTTATATGTAACAACTTACAATCAGTAGCATGCCTATAATCCCAAAGATACCAGTTCACAAGCACACCTGTGTGATGTTTTCTTTTTTATTAAATAATTGCTATATATATATATATATATATATATATATATATATATATATATATATATATATATATATATATATATATATATATATATATATATATATATATATAAAGTTTGCTAAATTAACATGGCAGTGATAAGAGATCTAGGAAATGCTTAATTATGCATATTAGATGCAAATTTGTGATTTGGGATGCAGGAAATCACCCACACAGGAGTATGCACTTTTTTTGTTGCGAAGAGGAAAGTTTTGCTGCAAAATAAATATGTTCTAATCACTATGAAAATTGAAGCAATGCTTTTATTTTAGTTTGTTGCTGACTTTTTTGATCAATGGTCACCAGGTTTTTTTTTTTGATGAAGATGCATGTGTTATTGAAGGTACCGCTAAAGGCTCCCTTTGAATGACTAAACAAATACCCATTTGTTCTTGCTGCAGCAACATCAGATAATTGTAGAACTTTGAGATAATTTTTTTTTAAAAAATGTTCCTTAGTATATGTCTGTGCTTCAGAGTTAATCAGATTTTATTGAAGTTGCAGCAAAATTTTTTTTTGTGGTTAAATTGCTGTTGTGTGGTCAACTGTAGTCATTTCACATTTCTGCCCTCAGAAGTGGTTGATTGTAGCTAGATAGTTGCATAGTTGTTTTGATTATATTGCAGAATAAAGTATCAAGTCCAGGTATCAGCATAAGAAGATTAGGATATAACAATGAACTGTTAGGTTGGTTGTCAGTATGAAAAAAGGATTTTTATTATGTAACAATTGGTTCCAGTGCATTTTTATGTCCAATTTTGCAGCTTCCTGTCATGGTTCCTTTGAATTTCTCCACTCCAAATTCAAGACTGCATATACCATTTTTATCAGCCAAAAATGTTGCCAAAAATATTGCCAGATGGTATATTTCGTCACCAATATGTAAAACAAAATCACAGCATGATCACTCTTTCAATTCTGGTTGTTGCGGTATAAATATTGCCTGCAAACTCAAAATCAAGAGCTTGGGCAAAATGCCATTTGCAAATTTAAAAAGTATTTTGGAGTTAAACGGAAAAATTATGAAGATTTCAGTGAGATTAAGAACTGTGCTAAAGTTGTTAGAACTGATAGTTAGGATGTGACAGTAGCCAAGTGTAACAAAAGTATGTGATGCCTGGCTTATTGGGGACTGCAACTTTTGCTGGTGGGACTGCAACCTTTTGCTGGTATGACTCTTATTTTTACCAAATAAGGAGACCTGGACTCGTAGTTGTCAAATCCTATGGAGACCTCTAAGTGATTATGAATTTAAAATTACAAATCTGTGGATTATTGGTGGTGCTCATGTAATCCTGAACTATAAAGACAGAGATCCTTAATGAGGAATAGACAAAGCTCTTACAAGGATTCATAAAGTGTTGGAAAAATTCACCAATGTAAAAACAGGATGGACTGCAGACAGATGCATGGAAATTCAGCTGCTTTCTTCCCCATTAAATCTATTTCATGGTTCAGACTATATTCCATCACCAGTGTGTATTCTGTGGTGAGCCGTATAATCAATGAAAAAAATGCAGACAATGTTTTGAATGGGCATTGTTAGTGTTAAATCCCATGAGTGATAACCAAGACCACCTTCAAAAATACAAACATTCACCTGGGTCAAACTAAGTTTGAGTATATAGTTCCAGCCATAGATGTTAATGTATATGTTTGATATAAAGGACTGTAGACTATTTGGCAATCAATATACACATGCAGGATATTGATTTGTTATTGTTTCACAGTCCAGAGTCACTACACAATTGTGTTTGGATAAAAAAAATTATGAACAAATAATATACAGGCTTAGTAAGAATGAGGGAAGAGATTTCCATGCAGACCTTGCATGGATGTGTTTAGCACCCAACAGCTAATTGACGAACATATTTTTTTTGTGTGATGGAATCATTAAAAAGCTGCAGTGTACTGTGATGAGAGAGCCCAGTGAAAACATTCTGAAATGTACTGTGGGGCAATAAAAAGATGAAAGCACTGAAGCACTGTATATCATCTGTGTGGACTTTAACATTCCCATGAAAATTATTCAGTCAAATACAACACCAGGATGCCTTTGAAGTGTTTCTTTAATTACTGAGGTTGTAGAGAAATGCTTCAGACATCAATTCTGCTCACTCTCAGAGGTGATTTAACAAATAATAACATTCATGTTTTCTGCAGCCCCTCATTGCAGAATTTGTGAAGGAAATTTTAGTTCCACTAATGCCATAGTTCTGATCACTGTCACATTACTGACATATGTGGAGGTCACACACAGCACATGCAATCTACAGTTGCAGGTTCCAAAGTAAAACAAAAATTCCTGTGGTGCTTCATGATCTATGTGGTTATGATTGTCACTTAATCATCAGCATGTTACAATTGTCCTAGCTTGTGCACAAATCATTGTGTTACACAGATCATGTTTGTGCTTTTGTGTAAGGCACAGGAAAATATTCTTGCAGGATTGATTTGGTTTTCAATCATTGCTTCATTGCACACAACAGAGATCATACAAAACAAGGTCATCATTGGCAAGTTTAATCTCTGAAAAAGCTATGAATTGGTGAAGATTTGCTATGTGGTTATGATTGAAGCACTACCGTAAAATTGCAGTACAGGATAATACATTGAATATCCACTGATGGCACATTTGTAACCAAGATAAATTTTACTGTTTTCCAGCCTTCTTGTTCTGGAAGAGCATGTGATTTTTGAAGATGTGCACAGTCAAAATGTTGTGAGGAGCCATCACAAACCACTTTGCCGAAATCACCAAGATCTATGGAATCAGATACTCTGATGTTTTGGTTACTTTTCTGAAAGACTGTGTTGATATTGACAATAGAACTGAAACAATACATGGATGTAAAATCACCCTCACCACATGCATATGAACTTAACGGCAAAGCTTAACTAAATATTAATCTGCAAAATGCTGGAACAAACTGATGGGATTAACCTCAGCAAATGATTGACATGTTTCAGTTCTCTTAAAAACATCTTAAAAAGAAAAGGTGTGAGTATGGGTGTACATTTTTATCTTAACTGGTTTAAAGATAAGTTTTACCAAATGGCAGTGTTCATAAATCATGAACAGTATCTAGGTATGATGCAAATAAACCAAAAGTCTACAAAACCGGCTTTGGTGCTCATGCAGAATGACATTTACAGCAATAACAACATTAATGACCAGAGATGAAATTCAAATTGAAGGAGTTTACATCCATATGAATGAGTACTTAACCATCTTTGGTATTTGTGTCTAAGATTATGATTTCATTTAAGTGTTGGATTCTGCCCATGGTGAAAAAGTTCCAACTCAGATGCAGGAGTTTGTAGGTTCAAACGACAGCTAAGTTATACCAAAGACATTTAAAAATGGTACAAGCAGCTGCCTCTTGATGCTTAGAATAAGGAGGTTTGTGTTAGGATTGGTTGACCTGGTGTCAGGATATGTAATTGGATGGAACATGCTGCTACATGCCTGTGGCATGATGCCCCAGTGCTAGACATCACTATAAACTGCCACATTGCAGACATTGTAGCAATATGACTGAAAAATTGTTAAAGCTATGTTAAAAATCCAAATTACACACACAAAAACACAAAGACGCATGTAAACTGTGGAAACCATCCTGATGTACCACTACATACTCAAATTCAGCTTGGAATTATAGTATTAGCATGTAAAATTTCCAGACATAAATGATGCACCACCATCAGCCAAATAGTTTCTACAGTGATTATGAAAGATTTACCACTGAAACTATCCCAGTTGCATTTCCCAGTGAATATTTTAAACCAGCTTGATGCCTTTAAGAAAAAAGACCTTAACTCTTTTGCGCCAAAAACTTGCTTGTCCACACAAGATTTTGGATGAAGACAATAATTGTATAATTATGTGTTTATAGAGGAACATTGTTAATGATGTGAATGATGTCAACAGGTACTAAGGGTACCTGGCCCCTGAATTATAATGCAGGTTTAGTCAAACCCATTTATCTCAGGTTTAGTCAAACCCATTTATCAGGTTATGTCAGGGCATAGTTTTGGTCCAAAGTGACATGTGGACCCTAATTGACCGAAATGCAACTTTTTAATGTCAGCCTTGCAGAAATTATACAAGAAATGGTTGGCAAAAGTGATTGATTTACACACACAATTTTGGTAAGCTATGGCGGTAGTTACCTGTTTAGTATTCTTTCTAATTTTGATTCCTAATCAATAATCATTAATCGATTAGTTTACTAGGAATATATGTTCACTATATAAATTATTCAAGGGTTTATAAAGATAAGAGTGCACAATTACAATGTAAGTTTTTTTTTACGAAAATGCCGAATCAGCTACATGTTTATTTTTCCATTTCCCTTTTGTTTCTTAAGGTACATTTCAATCTGAATTATGTTCGGAAATACATGTATAAAAAAACCAATAATCAAGGAGATGCAAGTAATTAAATTAATAATTAATGTACATATGGGAAATTGCTGATCGGCTGAATATTCAAAAGTCATGAAATTGTTCCATATGCACGTAATATCATGACTATTTATTTTATTGCATTTTATGACAAAATAGCCAAACATGTCATCAATATTTTCAAAATATCTAGCACTGCATTATATTTTTTAATAAACATGAAATTAATACCAGATTGCTTTTGTTTAATCTGATTTTAATTTCAACGAACGATTCAAAAGCTTATGTTTTCTTACTTCTGCTCAGCACCAGTGATACTTGCCACATACAATTAAATTTTTGTTAAATGCATTTAGCCCTTTCATGAAACTGCATATACAGTAGCCCCCTCTTATATGGCCACCCCTTCAGCACCGGGAAAGTGGCCTTATAAGGCGGGTGGCCTTTCCAGAGGGGGACTAAATTTTTTGTGAGAAGTATATGTACGTACATGTAGTAAGAAAGCTTCATTTTTCAAAGCATTTAATATCTTCGTTTAAAAGCAACATTAAATATTGAACAGTTCTTGTGCTATAATAGTTGACTTATTTCAACTGAATATGAATTAATAGTTCTTATTCTTGGCGTAAGCGTGATATGCAAGCGGGTGTTGTCATGCACATTGCAAAACCATTCAAAAACATCATTTGAATCTTGGTACATACGCAATTCTCTTTCCATTTGCTCCATTTTCCCACTGCTGCTAAATAACTTATCGGTTACGATGTTATTTATTAAAGTCTTTTTAACATAAAATTGTTTTATTAGAGTCTTTTTTTACCTAAATTTGTTTGACCAGTCCCCCTCCCCACCCTCTTCCGATATCGTAGACTATAATAACGGATGTTTTCTGAAATAATCATCTTTGTTTACGTGATGACATGTTAATGTTTGGTAATGAGTTATTCCGATGTTGCTAACTGTATGTGATTTAATTATGCAGACCACACATTTGTTGGAGGAAATTCTTTCTTGGTAAAAAAGCGACAAGTTGTGTTGTCACGTGATTTTTTGGTCTTTGTCTAGTACCCTGTTTTTCTTTTTAGTCAATGCTGACGTGTGATCTGGACATTATGTCCAGTAATAATCATCAATGTTGCAACTACAAGACTGATAAAACAATTTTTTTCTGCATTTAAACAGATGCTGTATATTTTTAAAGGCAGCGATTGTCATGTGATTCATTAGTCAGTCTGGTACCCTATTGTTTTTATATATATATTTTTTTTTTTTTACTCTAAGGGTGAAAAACGGCTTGGATAAGTACACTGATTTGATCTGAACAATAGGCCTCACAGCCGCAGCCGTTAATCTTTACAGCTGTTGAGTAATAGCCAGTAATTATGTAAGTTCAACTTCTTGCAAAGGGAAGCCATAAAGGCTATCAAACCATTTTCCGACTTTGGTCTTGTTCATCAATATTGCCCCTTCTCTGATGTTACTACTATTACTAAGTGTAATCTGAATAATTATCAGGGGATAAACCAGACATCTTAAGATAACATGCAGTAAGGATATAGGATTACTTTATATAAGGAATAAAATATGAGTCTTTCTCGGCTTTAAGGAATAAATGTGGCTTCTCTGAGGTGTAAAGGATATAATATTAACTTAGTGATACCTGTCAAACACTTTTTTGAAGAATGAAAATCTGACTTTGGGAAACAGAAATCGGATTATTTAACACAATTAGAAAAAAAAATTGTTCTAGATACATATTACAAAATAAAACGTGGCCGCTTGTGAGGGGTAAATTTTACGTTTTTGCAAAAATATGCTGGCCGCTGGTCGCGTTAGCCAGGTGTCCTTTCATGAAGGGTAATTTTGAACACAAATTCGTCGATGCCTTCAGATTCTGGCCGTAAGGAGTGGGTGGCCGATGGTGAGGGGGGCCGTTCAAGAGGGGGACTACTGTATATGTACTTGTCAACAGAAAATAAAAAGAAGAAATTTATTACTAGGCTGAATATCACTCTTATATTTATGGATAATCTCAGGCACTTGGCTTCTGTACAATGGCAGTCAAAGCCCCATAATTTAGTTTTCAGGCTTGAGCTCTTCTTAATGTTTTTTTTGTTTTCTTATTTGTAATATTTACTTCCTTTGTTTTAATTTATTTTCAAAATTCCTGTGAAAACCTGTAAAAGGGAACCACATTTGGCAGAATAAAAAAAGAATGAAAAAAATTGGCACCCTTAAATGAATCCAAAGTCAGTTTCCAGGGCTGGTTTGCTTTTCAAAAAAAATTTATTTGCCTTTGATATATTGCAGGTAAGTTCAAAGAATGAGTTTAATGTTAGCTACTGAATTATGTTTTTTCACCACCCTTGTATCTATTTGTAATCAGGAATCATAATTGATACAAACTGGCATTGATGCCTGCAGGGAAAGTAGTATACTCAACATCAACTTGCTTTAATAATACTATTTGTAACCCATGCTAGCAAAAGCATTGTCATTTTCGATCACGCTGTACATGTATTTTTAAAAACATGTATTGATCTTTATATGAAAGATACTGTCAAATATTAACCTGAATGTAATACAATCTTGGTTATTTTGCACCTGACAGTGTTATTCATGAATGTGATTCGGGTGCCTGAAATCTCTCTCTCTCATTTCCATTTTTCAGTCATGATAACATTCAAACCTCCAAGTACAGCCAAATCTGATTTAAATTTCAATGCGTCTTTTGTTATATGGCATTAGTGATACATGCTACAATATGAAAGCATACACTACATGTGATATAGGGAGATCATATATTGTTTTAATTAATTGCACATGATGATAAAAATGGATGAAATAAATATAACAACAGGTTAGTTTCTTTCATTTTATTATCAATTAAGCAGTTTAAGTATCTTATTGTAACATGCAGTGCAAGGTTTATTCCAGGTAAACACAAGAGCAAGAAATGGGAGTAGGATTCCAGTTAAACACAAGAGCAAGAAACGGGAGTAATGGTTGAGAACATTTAAAAATTACGTTACTGGTTTTTATGAACCTGGATATCTTGGGACCTGGTTATGTTGACTTGTTTTTACACCCATGATGAAATCGAGATAACTGGGTTTGACTGTAATACAATATGCAACCAGGTACCAATTAAAAATTTTTAAATCCTAAAGAAACAAAACATGTTTCCAGGTTCAGATCATAGACATCAGGAGCAAGCAAGACACATAATGGTGAATACAGTTGTGTGAGAAAGCTTGCCAGTAGCTTCTGTGGGGTTTGTTGTTCTTTCTGGTGATTTCCTGGTTTTTTCTTCCTCCATTAATACTGGCGGCCATGTATAGCCTCTCATGTGCTGAAAAATGGCATTAAGCCCAACAACAACAACAGTTTGAGTGAGACAGTTGGTTGCAGTGCATTTATTAGTAGTTAGACTTACTAATTTCCTTGTTTTCTTTTTATAGTATTATATATGAAACAGTTCCAAGAAAACAGGTTTCTTGAATGTGAAACTACGCATCAGATTTATTTTATTTTATACATGCATACATAGTGAACCAGTCTAAATTGAAAAGAAGAATGGCATCAGATATAAATAGAAACTGGCTTTGTAGATATGACTCAGATATTTTATGACTGAAATATATTAGGGAAGAGGGATTTTTTTAAACCTAAAAACTTATTGCATATGAAAAAGGACAAATCAGTAGTGCTTTAAAAAGTTTGAAAGATGAATTTGACATTGGTGTAATACAGCATTCACCGTTTGTGGACTTTACAACCAGCTGCAAAAATTATTTATGTATTATGTATTAAAGTGAGTTTTAGCCAAAACAAATGTTTTTCATAGCAATTTCTGTAATAATGGCATGTAGTATATAGATTGCTCTTGTTATGCTCAGAGTATGCTTTTTCGCCGCTAATATTATTAAAAATTATACGCATGTTTATCATGGGAGGTTGGTACTATGAACATAGGGTAACCGATCAATAAGATTGATGGGTACCTGGTACAAGTTTCCTAAATTTTTGACATAGCTAAACATGGTTCCAACCCCAGGGATGCATGATTACCAGAAGTTTAAATATTTACCTAGAAGAAATTTTCTGTGATTGTATGATGGTTGTACAAGTGAAGAAAAAAACTTGGTTTGAATTGTACACATTGCACCAGAACAATGTGAGCCTGTTAAGTAATTAGTCTGTATGAGGACAATATGATAGATCCTGAGAACTATCACTGTAAAGAAAGTATTTGACCTGGAATAACACCTTCAAGATGAAATCAACATTAGAACAGTGCTACTTCTGAAATATACAGATGTGCTTGTGTTGTCCATACTATTCATGGCAACCATCATAGGGCTTTGTGTTGTAGAAAACACAAATATGTTAACTGTTAGAGGAACACCAGTTGGAATTGTTAGCCATATCAATATTATATTAACTGGTGTGAGTAGTGGTAATACATTCATGTCTTAACTGCATTCATGAAAACATACATATTCTGAACTTTTCATGGCAGCACAAAGCAGTCTCAATACAATTACCAAGCTGTTCTCAATGGTTTTGGAGGATAAAATGATCACCATGTGTGTAGTTTTAGTTTGCTTTATTTTTGAGTCCTAATTCTTAGGTTTTTTTTTAAAGAAGTGACTCATGTTTTTCATCATCAGATGTTTTTCATCATTAAATTTTTTTCTTTTTGTTTCCATTGAAAAATCATTTGTCTGACTTGTGAGATGCCATTGTTTGCACCTTCATGATATGAAAGCTGTCTCTTGATTGGATGAACCTAACTTTAGAAGCACTTAATTAGCTAACAGTGTTTAAAGTCCCATCTTATTAAAAGCTTACAAGAGGTCTACATGATGTTTATTTACTGCTTCATGATGTTTCAAGCAGATTTGTAGTCTTTTCAACCCATGGTACCAATTATTTACAATTGAAACTGGTCAATAATGAGCTTTTAAAAAATATTATCTTTTAAGAGTGTTTATCATTTGTATTGAGGTGTTTGCTTTAGCTTGAGGTGTGCAGCTTAATTTTTTCTTTTTCAGACAATTACTGGTGCCATGTCCACCATCAACCCGCCTGTACCGTTGGAGAAAACAGAAAATGAGCTTCGAATCAGATATATCCAAGAAGCAGCTAGCCAACCAGATTTTGAGTACCCTCAAGTAAGTGACATGCTTTATATATCCCACATTTTTTCTTATAATAAACTCATGGTCTGTAATAATGCTTGTCAGGGCTGAGCAAATCCCACAGCCCAACGTATGGGACTAGTCATTTTTGAAGTTGGGCAAGTAAAATTTTCCAAGTCACTAGTTTGGGACAAGTGCTTTTTAAAAAAGTTCAGCTAGTCCTTATTTTCCTGTTTAGTCCCTATATCTACCTTTATTTCCCCAATCATGCCCTCTGGGCATACTGGTACTTGATTATAGCACCTATTTGTGTATACATTTACATCCCATTACCCCTGGATTGCATATTGGGCTAAGGGGCAAATCCAAACAGTCAAACTAAAGAATGCCACTATGATCAATTAGCAGTGTTGTAGGTGGTTTTGTTGCAATGAGGTTAATCTAGATCAGAAGGACCAACTCCCTATGATTTCAATCCAGGGAGTCAGTGTAATTAAATTAATGATATGTATTTTACCTACATCCATGTCAGTTTTCTTTATGGACTGATTCAATGACAGTAATGATTTTAAAATTTATAACTGTTTCATGTGCTATATTGTGTTTGAACAAAACAATTACACTATAGTCTGAATCAATCCATTTGTTTGTACCCCCTACTGATTTCAAAACAGTAGTCTTTAAGTTGATATAAAGTGCAAAGAACTTAGTCAAGTCTTTCATTGGTTTATATTTTCTAACCTGAATGGCCATAACATGCTTAACCCTTTCATCACTAAGTAACTTTGTAGGCATAGAGTCCTCAACACTGAGTAACATTGGAGTTGTAAAGCAAAATGACTTGTGGACTTTGAAACAACATAACTTTGCCAATGTTAAATATATCTGGCTGGATTAGGTGTCAAAATCAAGGTTAAAAATCAAATTTTATGACTAATTCAATAAAATATGCATATCTATTACAACTGTTAAAATGCAGGTAAAAAACAGGTAACACAACAGGTAAAATACAAGTAATTATTTTATTACCTTTTAGAAAACTTAGAAACTTTTCAAAACTTGTTCAATTGACCCTAGATGTACTAATGAATAATCACAGTAGTAACACAAGTCATTCTTTCATGGTGTCCATAATATATAAGATTCTATAAAATGAACCAAAATGATCTCCAAGGTGAGATCTGTCCATACACCTATTTCATCTCTGCCATGTTTGATCGTCGCATTTAAGTTTGTTAAACGGACAATTTTTCCAGAAACTTCATCTGAATAGAATATTTGAAAATAATCTGAAGCTTTCCTGGAGCCATCTAACACTGAGGTGTGCCCAACTCTGTCTGAAAACTGAAACAAATCTCTTTGGTTTTCCGGCTTCGTCCAAAAAAAACCCCACGTGTAGCGTACAATTCCTCTGGTTCAAATCCTTCAAAGTCATCTTCATCGTCATCACTGTTATCCACAAGTGCATTCCATTGTCTCTCCATACGTCTTCTCTCATTTTCATCCAAATTTACCAGGTTGAAATTATTTAAATTCTTCGATAACTCTTTTAAATTTCTTCAAACGATGCCATTTTGGATACAAATTTTATCATTCAGAAAACACGTTAAAAGTTCTTACTTTGTTCGATATTTCTAGTTGTATACAAGCTAAACTCAGGAGATCATCCAAATATAACATCTACATTACCAGATGGAAGTTACTGGAGGTACCCCGAGAGATATTTAGTCAGGTACTTTAATGCTAAAGAAGAACTCTTCCCCCTGACCGATTTTGTTGTCCGCAGTGATGAAAGGGTTAATGGAAGTTTTCGATATAATAGATGGACATTCCAATTCCTGAACCAGTCCATTTTCAGCAAGGGTTGTATGCGTGACTAAAATGTATATGCATATGTCATCTGCTTCGATATTTACAGTGTTGAATCAAGCAAAGAAAAAAAAAACTGCCTTTCACTTGGATTTAACAAGCGGTTTCATTAATATGTTCATGTGTGCATATGAACATTATTCCAAACTGAACGTTATGGTAATTTATGGAATTATCGGGCAGTTACAGAATAGGATGAATTATGTCATTTTGTTGTCGTATGGAAATAAACTGCCCTGTAGTATACAGAATATGGTGCTGTGTTAGTATGGAAAGTCCGTTAAGCATGAAGGTGCAAGAGAATGACAGTACTAATGTCATTCTGGTCGAAGTCAGGTTAGAAATTATAAATCAATGATTCAACTGACTTAGTTCTGTGCACTTTTTATCACATTAAATGTTTTATTTATTGAAATTTTTAGAGGGGTACAAACAAACGGGGATGTAGCGTTGACTATTATTAATGAGCGGTTTTAGTTTGTATTTAAAAGAGAAAATTGATGTTATGATTACTTTAGAAGTAATTACCAAACAAGCTGATAGATACTCTGTGGATAAAATGAGTTTGCTAAATTATTTTCGCAAGGAAGGTAATAATGTAAATGTAATTTAAATGTAAATTTGTTTGAAAATGTAGGGATGAAACGTAAGATGGATACTGAGTGTGTGGTAGCTATTTCTCAAAAAAAACATAAGCAACAATCAGTGATGGCAAGAAATTTCAAATATGACACTACTAAGAGACAAGACAAATTTTCAGCCGAATTGGGTTGATTGTTATCCCTGGCTTGAATATATTGACTCAGAAGGAAAGATGTTTTACAGTTACTGCAAACAATATCCAAAACTGGCACAGGTCGGAAATTCACCCAGATGAATGTTTTTTGCAAATGGACCAGAGCTTGAGGACTTTAACTCAGACACAGCTTTCAACTACTGGTTTAATGCTGGTGCATGTGGCAGACATATACATGGACATAATGGTCAAATCCATCATCTAAAACATATGTGAATCTGAAGAAGCCAAATGAATAACAACCAATGCTTTTGAAAAATTAAATTCTTTTAATAAATAATTGTGTTGTATATTTCGTTTGTTTTTTCTTTGAATTACATACATTTCATCAAATCTCGGCAAGTGATTACCTTATATTGACCATTGACAAGTAAGGTTGAATTAGTGAAGGGGAAGGTGGGACTAGTGGATTTTCTGAAACCACTTGTCCTGGACTATTGGTTTAAAAAAATATTTGCTCAGCCCTGCTTGTTATTAATTATTCAAAACTTCCTGTTAGGTATTTTTCCAACTGCCTCAACATGTTCTTATACAGAGATCTGCACACATAAATTCATTGTGCAAGAAACAAATGGCTGAGCACAAACTATTACACTCTTACCTAAGGCCTGCGACAATTCATGGTTCAGTTTTAACCATAGTTTTCCATAAAGCACACCCTGTTATTTCAGTATACAAAATGCACACAAAAGAATCAATCAATTGAATTGTACATTTGTAGTAACTTAAAGAATTATTTATGGCAGAGAACAAAGTTTATACATGAAGTGCATTTGAGACAAGAATAGGCAGGTTGTAGTAATGAATGTTCCATAGTGACCATATTTGCATATAAAATTGTTGGGGTTTTTTTGTTTGTTTTTTTAATGGTTATATCTTGCTCAGAAAGTGGAAACGGTGAATTTCCCAGGGATGCACCAAGGCAGCTGATCTGGTCAAGCCAGAGTAGGTACTGAACCTGCAGCAGTTGGCTTAGAGTCTGACCCTCAAGCAACAGAGCTACCTAGCAATGCCATGCAGCTCATCTAAAATAGCTGTGCCACCATTTTCAGAAGTCTGAATATCCTATCAAGTTCAGATTTAGCATCTTTTCTACACATAATGAAACTTTAATCCAAGGTTGTAAACATGAAAGAGCTGTGATGAAAAATATGGGTTTAATCAGCAGAGATTTTTTTTTACTGAGTAGGCCAATTCTTGATGCTTGCATTCATACAAATGTTGTGAATATGATTTCATGTTCTCAAGTTATTTTCAGCATGTACATCCAGGAACTTGTCAATGGAAGATTGGTTTGTGTAGTACAATTCTTATTCATTAATGTCAGTCTTTTTCCTAATATTGCTAGCTCTATTGATCATAAATGTATGTTGTCCATTAGCATAAGTTTTGTTATTACTACTCTTCCTAAATTACTTTTAAGATTGTTTTAATTAAACTTTTGCCACATACAAGCGCATTTTGGCCCTCTACCGAAGTACAATATAGGCACCTTTTGGCAATTTGCCCGATTCCCATATAGCGCCTTTTGGCAACTCTGTAAAAAAAAAAAAACTGCCATTTTGAGCAAGTTTTCGTAGCGCCACCTTTGGGGAAAACCCCATATTAGATACTACATTCATTGGTGAGAATGATCATTACGTCAGATCACGTGGTCACTGTTTATGTTCTGGTCGAAATATGCTATTTAACGAAAGTAGGTTGTAACTATGTTGTATTCTCCATTCAACAAAATGGTGGTCTTAGATATCGTTGAGTACCTGATCGAGTAGAATCACAACTATGAAAGCTTTAATAACTTAGGTAAAGGCTCAGATAGTGATGTAGGAAGCCATTTGTTTTTATAAATTATCAAATTCAGCTGATTTTGTGATGTAGATGCAGAAAAAGTACTTGTAAATTTCAAGTATGTGAAATTCCCACGGCTTGATTGATTTGATAGTGAACGAGTTCTCACAAGATTTTAGAGCACATACAAAATTATTTTGTGAAAAATAATTATACAGCTATAATGACTATTTTACTCTTAAATCTTTCCATACATAATATATATATATGTACCAAAAATGTAAAATGGTTAAAATTGCTGTAAATGTCAACATACACTTCACTGCTTAACAGGCTTATGCAGAGCGGACTGCACTCTGTAACTTTGCTACATGCGTATTTAAGGGCTAAAAAGGCATCATTCTATTAGGAAAAAGGTTAAACATTACACACATTTCATCCCATGGTCTAATTGGTCCCAGATGAAAATGTTGCTGCTCAGACATCCCATATGGTTTTCATAGTATATATAGTGTTCTAATGGTTGGAGCATCCACCTCAGATGTGGAAGGTTGTGGGTTCGATCCCCAGCTGAGTCATACCAAAGACTTGCAAAAATGATACTAACTGCTGCAAAAATGATAATTGCTGCCTCGCTTGGATAATATGACAGGGTGGGACATCATGCAACATGTCTGCAACATGATACCCAGTGTATTCCCCAAGGAGTGTAAACCTGAGGGTAAAAAAAACCTTTGTTTGAACTGGGGGTCAAATGAACGTTTTTGCAAATGGACCAGAGCTTGAGGACTTTAACTCAGACACAGCTTTCAACTACTGGCTTAGTGCTGGTGCATGTGGCAGACATATACATGGACATAATGGTCAAATCCATCATCTGAAACATATTTATGTGAATCTGAAGAACCCAAATGAATAACAACCAATGCTTTTGAAAAATTAAATTCTTTTAATAAATAATTGTGTTGTATATTATGTTGTTTGTTTTTTCTTTGAATTACATACATTTCATCCATACTTTTTCAGCTAGAATAGGATATTGCAATTTGCACAATATTCTCTCTCTCTCTCTCTCTCTCTCTCTCTCTCTCTCTCTCTCTCTCTCTCTCTCTCTCTCAAAAAAAAACAACAGTAGGCACAATTAACACAAATGCACTATTCATTCAAAGGAATCTTTTATTAGTTAATTTTCTTTTAGTTTAAAGTCGTACTTTTAACAGTCTCTTTATAATTTTTCCTAGCAATAATATAGACCAACACTTTACATATAAGCCAATACAAAACTCCATATAAATCTTTTTAACAAAACGAGTTAAATTACTGCCCGTCATAAAACGTGTACTATCATCGGTTTCATTGTACTTTGTCCTAAAAACACATTTATCCAAAAATCAGAGGCTAATGATTCATCTTCTCTTTAACAAGTTACACTTGAACTTTTAGATCTTTCTTTCGTTGCAGCAAAGTTAGAACAATCTGCAACAATCCCCTGAATTTGTAAATCCAAATAATGAATTTGTCTCAGCAAGTTTATTTCTTTGCTCTGAAAGAATGTTTTAGGTAATATGTTCAAAAGATATCTTGTGGTGGTGATCAAGGGCAGATTTTTAAAAATTCTTAAACGATTGATTGTCACAAAAGGATTATTCACTTGTGTAGCCTTGGCAATCACGATGTCACGATGTCACGTAATCCCAATGCCTTGGATCTGCTGTATTCTAGTCAAGGGCATATTTAATACGCTTTTTATTAGTGTCAGATCCAAATTTACTCTTTGTGTTCTGCTTCTTTCACTTTCTTTGCTAATGATTCTTAGTGCACGTCGTTTTCATCATGAGATCACATTTTAGTACAACAAGAATTGAGGTTTGAGATGTTTCTGGACATTTTGCTAAACTCATAGAATCTCGTGAGATCTCTTGAGATCAGGAAAGCTACTCTGTATTAATATTGCCTACTGGTAGTCTGGTTCTCTGCTTTGCTTGTTCAGTATTGCAGTGTGCAACACAGAGAGCATACAAAACAGGAAACTGGAAAAAGTATTCACGATGCCATCCCTAATGATGTATAATCGTAGTATACACGATGCCATCTCTAATGCAATGCATTGAATATTAAATAAATCCTGATTATATTTTGCAAATCCTTTTCGTCAAAAAATCGCACAGCAAAAATTTATGTGCGTCAATTTTCTATATTGTGCATCCCTGTTTTATTTTTTGTTTTGCACAGAGAAATATCCTGTGGCAGGTACACCCAGCTTTATGTTGATTGGCTCAATATTGTTTTACTCTTATGTTCTCAAATAATTTACACCCTTTTTATATATAAGTTTACATTGATTTGTTTTTACATCATCACTTGTGCTCATATCAGGCCAGCCACAAGAGATGGGCATCTGCAGTGATGCTTGTTGATTTGGGATGGCATAACCTTAGTCTTTTTCAGCATTTGAAGCATTCAGACCACTGTGCTGATTATATTAAATGTCTAAAAAAATATTTTTACACAATTTACTTGCTTTAAAAATTTGTTTAAAAATTTAGATTTGGGGTTTCTTGTTATGTAATGTATGTTTTTCATTGCAATAAAATATATGAAAATTTCTGTTTTATTGTGCCCATATACACATATCCCACTACTAATACATTTTATTATTATGGTAGTAATTGATTTACTATACATATTTTTACTATACATTGTGACTGCTCCGGTGGCCTACTGATTAGAGGGTGGGCCTCAGATGCGGGAGGTCGCATGTTCAAACCCCAGCAGTGTCATATCAAAGACTTTAGAAAATGGTACTAACAGCGGCCTTGCATGGCACTCAGCTTTAAGAGGTAGGGCTGTAAAAAAATTATGAAAAAAAACGGCAAATTTTAACGGGTACTGTTAGCACATAAATGACATGTACAACCATAGACCAACTAATTGTTATCTCCATTTCTTTAATATTTTTTTATGGGGATAGAGAACTAACTGTGTACTACTCGTCTAATTTGGCCACACCAATGTAGCTGAGACTGTACCAATGACAGCCCTATTAGTAATTGATTTACTATACATATTTTTACTATACATTGTGACTGCTCCGATGGCCTACTGGTTAGAGGGTCAGCCTCAGATGCGGAAGGTTGCATGTTCAAACCCCAGCAGTGTCATATCAAAGACTTTAGAAATTGGTACTAACTGCGGCCTTGCTTGGCACTCAGCTTTAAGAGGTTAGTCTTAGGACTGGTTGGCCTGGTGTCAGGATAATGTGATTGAGTGGGACATCATGCTTTATGTCTGTGGCATGATGTGATGCTCCAGTGCTAGACATCACTGTAAACTGTCACATTGCAGACATTGTAGGGATATGATTGAAAAATTGTTAAAGCTATGTTAAAAATCTAAATAACACTCACACTATACATTGTAGATTTGTGCATGCATCCCCAGTGTTAAATGGGTATACCTGTACTGAATTGCACTCAATTGGTTGATCTTATTGTGCACTAAACCAGTACTTTCTTGTCTCTGTCATTTGTCAGAAGTACCATAAATACATCTATTTATTGCATTGTGTACAAGGTGCAATGGCTCATTTGGTGGCACATTGGATTTATAATCCAAATGTCACAGATTCAGTACCTGCCCAAGACAACCAAGCCAGCTAGCTACCTTGTCTATGGGAAAGACACAATTTTCATGGCATGATTTAGGCAGTAATGGTTCAAAGTGCCATTAAAGCTAATTACAAAACCTGCATTCTATGTCTTAGATTGTTTCTGTAATTTTCTCTGCCCTTGATTCCATTTCTTTCTGTCCACATTACAGCCATGACTGGTTTTGTCTGTATATATACCATCTTTTCTTCATTAAACTGTATTTACCATATAGCTAGGGAATTTGCACAACCCACCTCCCACTGCCACTGCACATTGTAGTTAGATAAAAAAAAATGCTTATTTGATAATGAAGGATATTAACCATGTATTATTTTACATTCCTCTTTATTCATCATGAGCAATTCATTAAAGAAAACATATCCACATATATGTTGCATATGCATTCATACTGCAGTGTGTATCACTAACATCAGACAGGGTACAAGACATTTTTCATTGACATGAATATTGAGAAAAGAATCATGATTGGTTGTAGTCAAACGTTTGAATACATTATCAGTCTGAAAAAATGGGTCCAACAAAATCAGAAGAGAAAGAGAGACTGATTGATTGAGGCACCTTCTGTTCATGCATGACACACTGTAAAGTGCAAAATAACCAAGATTGCATTAATTATATCCAAATTAACTATATGACAGTATCTGGCAAATATAAATCATTATTTGAAAATACATCCACTCTGAGCACAAATGACAATCTTTTCGTTAGATAGGTTACAAAAAGTATTATTAAAGTAAGTTATTGCTGTGTATACTGTTTACTCTGGAAAAATCAATGTCCATTTGTAACAATTATGATTACCATATTTTCTGCCCTATAAGTCGCTCCTGCATATAAGTCATGGGAGGAGGAAATCCAGAAAATTTTGGAAAATTCAACAAATAAGTCGCTCCTGTGTATAAATCGATCCTCTGCACTTACTGTAATCACGTCTTTGATACCGCCGGCCATTGCATACGACTTGGTAATTTCCAACTTCATGTAAGAAATATTATACAATTGTTTAAGAGTTATATAAAAGTCAGTATTACAATAGAAATAGAAAATAAAAGCAAATAAGTTTTTTAAGTAATATTAAGTAAATAATAGCGCCACTGTTTTTTCTTAACGTTGTCGCTAATCTGTCTCAGGAAAAACCGTCAAAATCTATATGTTCCATATCACTGTTGAATATTTGATAAATGTGTTTAGGAATTTCACCGCTGGTGTCTTCATTGTCGTAGCTGTCTTCTTCGATTTCACTATCTTTTTATTAACCGATTTTTTGTATGATTTTGGCTTTTTCAAACCCCGCCACAATCGTTCGCACAGTGACAGCCTTCCAAGCAGTAGCTACCCATTCTGCTACTTCTCCAAATGTAGCGCACCTCATCCTGCCAGTCGCACCTCATCCTGCCAGTCGCTGTGAAGCTGTGTTCCCGTCTGTCATCCATGACTCCCAAATGTTTCGTAACACTGCCTTGAAACTTCTGTTCACTGGTATATCAAGAGGTTGGAGCAGTTTCGTCATTCCACCAGGGATAATTATCTGGATGGTATTCATTGATTTCATTTTTTTTTAACGCCTTCTGTTATGTGGACTCGCTTACTGTCCATGATAAGCATTGCTTTTTCTTTCTTAAAAAATCCATCTGTTCTTTTGCTGTAGCATTGCTGAAGCCAATCGATCATCATCTCTTCATCCATCCATCCCTTCGTGTTATACTTTATGATAACATTTGGAGGAAAGGAATCCTTTGGTTTGTCTTGCGTTTAAAGATGATCATTGGTGGTAGTTTAGCTCCACTAGCAGAGCATGCCAGCACGACGGTGAAAACGCGACTTTTTGTGTCCCGTTGTTTGGATGTTTACTGTCTTAACTCCTTTTTCTTCTATGCTTCTGCTCATCGTTATGTCGGTATGTCGAATGTTAGTGGCACTTTATCCATGTTGATCAGATGGTCTGCACAGACTACATGTTTATCAATCGCTGTACTAATGTAACTGAAAGTTTTCTAATTTTTTGACGAAGTCATCAGGTTTTCGTTGGCTCATGGTTGTTTGAGCCCGGATAGACAGTTGATGTTGATGCATAAATCAAAAGCACCAACTTGGTCCACCGCCAAAATTGTTAATCTCACTCTCCTTCGCCATTGACTTTGCCTTGATTTGTATTTAAATTGTTGAAAGTCCATGACCTGCAGCACGCTGTTCCACAATCCAATTTCGTAGATTCTCCTCGAGAACTGGCCAACTTGCTTTGCCACTATGATTTCTCTTCTTGGTTTTTTTGGTTGACCATAACTCATCTTCTTTTTTACGCCAGTCATGCACAATCACAATCTTCTTGCTTAAGTTGAATTTTCTTTCTGCTGCATGATTTCCATTTTCTTTTGCAAATGCTATGACGTTTAACTTAAATTCTGCATCATAACTTTTTCTAGTTGTTGGTGCCATGATATTGAAGTAAATTATGAATCGATACCAGAGGTCTCAGAAACGATTTACAAAGACATAATTCGTTTAAAATAACAAAATAATCCTGGGCCGAGTGGTGAAAGCGCTATTAGTTAAGGATCACTGCCATCTCACCTCTGTCTGCATGTGTTCAAGTCTAGGATACGGTGAATGTGGATATGTGAGAAAACTTGCCAGTAGCTTCTCGTGGGTCGGTGGTTCTTTCCGGTGATTTCCCGGTTTCTTCCTCCACCATTAATACTGGCCGCCATGAATAGCCTATCGTGTGCTGAAAAATGGCGTTAAGCCCAACAACAACAACAACAAAATAATCCCAGTTCTGCATGCTGTATATATTTGTATACATCAGAAGAACATGATGCAATAGCTGGGCAGCAAGTTCAAAGGACTTTGACTAGCAGCTTGGGTGGTAAAATGCACTGAAATTTACTGAATTTAGAGACAGAAAGATTCTAAGATGTACATGCTGAATAATAAAGGAAATACAATGACAATCATTATTTCAATATTTTTTTTATTTATTAATAACAACAAATTTTAACACATATATAACTAAATATTTGATTATTATGATAATCTTATAGTCTAATACTTACATGTACCGTATGTAAGTTTTCAGCAATTGGCTTGCCCGTATATCCGGCAGATGCATTTCACAAAAGCACAGCATCACTGCGCATCAGTCACAGTTGTTAAAAAAATTTATTTATCATATAAGTCGCTCCTGCATATAAGTCGTACACGTAATTTTTAAGAAAGAAAAAAAACGAAAAAAGTAGTGACTTATACCCCAGAATATACGGTACAAATGGCAAGCAAATAGAAAGCCTGGCTGGTGAATAAACCTCTGGCAGAGATGCAATAAACTCAATGTATGAACTTAAGGACAGGATATTAGATACAAGGGTTATTTTCTTACCAACACAAGCCATCGTAGGTAGATGACTATGGATTCTTTTGGCATGCAGATTTTTTGTAAATAAGTTGGCCAACTTTGGTTCCTTTTTACCAGAATTCACGGTGAGTTTGAAAATATTGAAACAGTGGAACAGTTTTCGAAGTGACACAGTCTAGTACTTCATGCACGGACATCAATGACCCAGTGTTTCCCAGAAAATTTGGAAGAGAAAATAAAATTAAATCATTCAGTGAATATGTGAAGGCCAGAAGAGATGATTTTGCTAACAATATGAACATGGATAAAACTCTTGTGCTTTGATCTTATTCCTGGAAGGACTATTGATAACAAGGGAGTTAAAAGTGCAAGAATTGGCACAACTGGAGCAGGTAAATAAATCTTGCTATAGCATTCGCAGTTTCTGCTTCAGGAGATGTGTTGTTGTTTTTCATGGCATGGGGAAGCTAAAAATTATTCATGTACCAAAAGTATGGATTGTACATGTGCAGGAGAAGGGTTGGGTTGATGAGAAAATGCTGCAGTGGATTAAAGTGTTTTTTCCTCAAGTACACATATGAATATTTTTAAAATAAAATTTTAAGTGCATTTTCTGACATGTTATTTCTGAATTCTTTAAAAGGTATCCCTCACTTACAACTTGAAAAAATGTATCCCAGAACAAACAGTGCACAAAATATTTACTTTAAAGATTATTTTATTAAATTAATGAGATGCTACCGCAAGATCTTTGGCATCTCATACATTGACAGTGTAACCAATGAAGAAGTCCACAACTGGATCCAACAAGCTATCGAGCTATCGGATCCTATGAAGACCTCTTGACCACTATAGAAAAGTGCAATTTTAAGTGGTACAGTCATTTCTCAAGTTGATCTAGACTTGTAAAAACAATCTTGCAAGGCACAGTGCAAGGGTGCAGATGAAGAGACAGAAAAAGAGGTGGGAAGACAGCATTAAGGAGTAGACAGGCATGGGATTTGGAGATTCCCAAAGGACAGTAGAGAACAGGGAATGATGGAGAGAATTAGTTGTAAAGTCAACTGGGGTGACCCAGCAACCTCTTGGGTTAAGGGATTGATGATGATGAAATGCAGGGCATGTAAAATATTTAAGCTGTCTCTAGAGAATCATATCACTAGGATTACATGTATGGAGTTTCAGACCAAGCATACATGTGAAATCTGCAGTTAATGAACCACAGTGAGCAACAGTTTGTGCCAAACAACTATCCTGGACATGTAAGAGACCCACAAAACATTTTTCAAAGAATGTGGATGCTATTACCAATGCCACCTTAGTTAAAAACATATTGTCACAATCACTTGCCTTACAGAAGTCACAAATAAAATAAAAATGGCATTCTTTGACACCTTGGGCCACCTATGCAACTGCAGCACATAATTGTCTTGTTTGCCACCACTTTTGATTCTGTCAATACTTAACAGATCACACAATCAGTGCAGACATGTATTGTGATCCACATGGACCATTCCTGATGAATAATGCATGATATTTCTCTTGAACACAAAATGTAATATTGTTTTCACCAGTAGCCTTCATGTGATGTCTGCTTGGTCCTAAATGAAAATGAGGTGATCTGATTGCCATTATGGCCACTACAGTGGCCTTCTAGAAGATTTGTTTTTGTATGCCCTACTTAATAAATAAATTTTATATTTTGATTTTTACAAGTACACTTCTTATGGTGTTTAGTGGTCCTAAAGCATGTCAGTCTATTACATTGAAAACTTATGTTAAGCATGAAACAGCAGGCGATGATGGTGTTATGGCAATTCTTCTCACATTCAGGTTAGAAAATATAAATCAATGAATGAATTTACTAAGTTCCTTGCACTTTTTATCAAATTAAATGTTTCTGAAATCGTAGGGTGGTACAAAGGTACAAACCAACAGGGATGTATTTTTGGACTATAAATAGAAATGTTGCCAGTCTGATATCAACAATGACCATAATGGCATTCATCCTGAAAAAGCCATATAGACATTGGGTTTCCACAAGAAGACACAATATGTACCATGTTGGTCCTAAAGGAAAATGGTGCCAAGTGGACATCCAATATACCCATCAGAAAAGCTAATTTGACAATCTTAATATTCCTGAATAGTATCACAGTAACAAGTATACTAATAGTGACATAACAATAATATAATTAAAAGAAATAATCAGTCAGTGGAACTGTCCCTCACATGTTAGTTTTTAATAAATAAAGTATTTAAATACATTTTTGAAATATTTAGGTTTTGATAAGAGATTTGTTGAAATTAATTTGTTCTGAAGATTATATGAAATAGTGTGCATAGTCTGTTTAGAACTGAAAAAGAGGGAGGGGGTTAAGTCTCCCCCCCAATATTTGCAGAAATGAGGAACTTTTCATAATATCAGAGGAATTTATTGAAGAATATAATGGTAGGGCATATGAGGTTTTAGAAATAAGTGTGAATCATAAAGTCTTATCCAAAAACAGCATAAAATGTGAACTCCAACTCTGGTTTCAGTTGTTTGAAGTTGTAGACTTTATTTTTTTTGTGAGACTGTTCAATATACTGACCTCCTTTAAGACTTTGCAATGTAGATAAGGCCCAATGTGCCCTTCTGCATAATGTAAGAGGTGACTAATCAAGGCTTTAAAGCTTCCTGATGTAGATAAGGCCCAATGTGCCCTTCTGCATAATGTAAGAGGTGACTAATCAAGGCAGTAGCCTTATAGCCTTGGTGGTTAGCATGTTTGACTTGCAGCATTCATATCCATCAGTACTTTTGTTGTTGTTTTAAGAACAATTAGAAACACATTGGCATGACAGTGACATTATGTGCCATGTGCCTTACCCAAAGACACTGTAGCTGTGGATATATAACCCCACTACCCTTGGAATCTGTTCCAAGATGCTACCAACTAGGCTGCTGTGGCTCTGTGGATCAGCCTAGTTTGGTAACTGGTGTATCCTTGGCATAGCCTTGGGCCTTGGAACCAAATAACCTATTTACCTTGCTCTGCTGTAAACACCAAGCCAAAGCAAACCAGATATATACATCTAATAATTTTTTTTACCGGATTTTGTGTGTGATTTAGATTTTTAATGTAGCTTTAAAACAATTTCAGTCATACCCTATGATGCCTGCAGTGTGACATTTTATAGTGATATCTAGCACTAGGACATCATGCCACATGTTTTCCCACCTATTCACATTATCCTGACACTAGGTCAACCAGTCCTAACACTAACCTGTTAATGCTGAGTGCCAAGTAAGGCAGCTGTTAGTACCAATTTTGTAAGTCTTTGGTATCACTGCTGGGGTTGAAATCTGCGACCTCCTGACCTCCTGCAATCGAGGCAGATGCTCTAACCACAAGGCCACCTGAGTGGTTGTACCCATTTTTTAATTTTGGTCTGTTGTTTAATGATAGTAATTTTGCAAAAACTAGAATCATTAAATTAAGCACTGTAATTAAATTTTTCAGACATCAGTTCCCAGATCCATGGCCTTGTTCATCTGTTTTTTTTTGTTTCACTTTTGTGGTATCTTGGTCTAGTGTCAAAGAATGTAAAAGATATGTAAAAAAAATAAAATTTCACAGCTATCAGTTTCTTGAACACTGCAAAATTGCTGTAACCCTGAGTGTGTAAGTGCCATCTTGAAAGCAGATGAAACATTTCTTTGTTCAGCTAAATGGACTAATCTATAATTTTAAAGTTTTGAACATCTATGAATGTTATTAGAATCATTCATCACTTTACTTGATTTTTTTCTTTGAGACATATTGAAAATGTGAAAATTTTATGTCAGTATGTTTTGTGCAATAAGTGATATTTGATAGATTATATTTGAGTATTGAAACCTGATTACTACCTGTCCTTACTCTGTTAGCTGACTTTACATCATCATAAATATTATCCCCAAATGTTCACACGTGGCCAATTCTTTTTGGAGATAACAAAAGATAGATGATTAAATCATAAGTTTGGAATTTTAAAATTTGATAGATGAAAAGAGATGTCAATCTTAAATATTTTTTGGTCTCACACAGTGTATTTTGTAATGCATGAGAGAGCTCTTAAATTTTTTAAATAGTTCTTATACACAAGTTATTATGCAGACTGAGACCATTGGTTTAATTATGTTATGTTCTGTTGTTTGCAGGAGTTTTATGATTGCACAGAAGTATTATGGAAAGACAAGGGGGTCCTTGCTTGTTTTGAAAGATCCAATGAATACCAGCTGATTGACTGTGCACAGTAGTGAGTATAAACTAATTGTTTTGTCTTTTTATTTCCTTCAAGTGATATCACTGCTGGTTAAAAAAATGCATATAGATTTTAAGTTCAGTCAGTCAACTTGCCATCCATGCACTGACTTTTTGATTTCTGTGCTATCACTGTCCAGTGCATTACTTCATGAAACATTTTAGGCATGACCTGTCAACATCAGGTGTCCCACTTGTTTACTGGAGTGCTGAAGGCCAAATTGGAGAGTTAGGATCATCAGACATTAACCCAAATAAGATGAGTCAAGACCTAGAACTTTGAGTGTGCTTATAAATCATTTTCAGTGTTTTTAGAACTACAGTATTACAGAATTCTTGCTAGGGAAATGCCTTATAAAAGCTGGTTTGCTACCTTTCAAGCATATTCCTCTCCTGGAGTTAATTGTCATCATGTTGTTGAGCTCCATAAATGTGTCATATAGAAGTTGCCTCTACATATTGGAGAGTATGATAAATTACCACTACTATTTGAAATAAGTGGTTACACAAGATCTATGTTAAGATACATGATTCTATAAATCTAAAAGACATTGCATTGAAAACAGTAATTTTTTTTTTCTTTCTTAAATCTGATTTGTAATTAAAAATTCTTGTTTTTAAATTAAGTGGAGAACATTCCCAATAAACTTTTACTTCTAGGATAGATAGATCCTTGGTACAGACATATAATAGGGATGGATGGTGACTGGGATTTCTTTTAAGCTTGGATATTTTTTTACTTCTTCAAGACAATGTATATTTATCATCAAATAGATATGATAAGTTTTGTTTTCTATATAAATCAGAACAAGAACAATTTTTTTCAAGCTGTTTTATGGCCAGAATTTTTTGTGTTTTTTTTTAAAATGATTGTTTTTTTTATGGTAAATTGGTCTTGTAAATTATCAGTGCTGCCTTATTTATACCATACACTGTAAATCACAATATGGTAGCAAATTGATATGTATGTAAGGTCTGTTTTGCATATGCATGGTACTAACTTTAGATTTCATTGTGTTCATGAAAATTGAATACCACAATAGTACATTATGCCATGTAAAGTGAAAGTAAGCACAATACACCATAACCCACAATACAAATATCTCTGACATTTCAGGAGAAAATTTTTAAAAATAATTATGACAAAAGACAATTCACTATGATATTTTTTGAATATATAGATTAACTGACCTATTATTTGTTGTGATAGATAATCTCTGGTTCAGGGTTAGAATTACACCTCAAAAACCTCGAAAAACCTAAAACTTCATTTTGACCTTAGAAACAATTTTTAAAAATCTCTTAAAAATCTTAAAGAAACCTTAATAAATAGCAAAAACCTGAAAATGTTTTTTTTTTTAAAAATGGTTAACATCTCTACTCTGATCCCACAAAAGTGCTTTTTTTCTTTTGGGTTTTGTTAGGTGGCTAAAAAGTCCATGAGCAATGCAGATTGAAGACGTATGCCATTTGAATTATTTTTTTTATTTTTTGCTTTTTCTTTTTTTTCTTTTTTATTTGAATAAACTCGAAGCAGATTTGTAATAAATGTTATGCTCGCCATGGAGATCATCTTGTAACTGTTGTATGTCTTATACCATAAAAATATATAAAATCTTTTAAAAAAAAAACCCAGAAAATAATATAAAGTTTTAAAATTCACTTTCACTTCTAACCCTGAAAACCACTGTAAAGTCATTCCAAAAATGGCAAAAATCTAATGAAATTGATTTATGCAAAATTTCTAGTTGCCTATAAATTTCTGCATTATTTGATGAGTACGTGTTTTCATGACATAGTTTTATTACTTTTGCCAGTATAGTATTGTGTATTGTATCTAAAAATATATACTAATATATTCAATGCCATTCCTCCCACCACACATTTGTTGTGATCTTTGAACATCCCTGTCAATATCAGTGTAATGAAGTCGTTCATAACAAGATTATTAATGGTTAATTTGAATATCGGGATATACATGTATTTTATAAGCAGGCTAATGAGATGCATATGGCAAAATGAATGCATACAAAGGAGGTTATGTATAATGTTATTATTTGGCAAATGTTTGTATAATCATATTTTTTATTTAAGATGTAAACTGAGTTTGGGACTTTAATTTTTTTCTTATCAAAATGTTTAGAGTATATGTGGCCATATCTGTAGTCACATGACTGCTGTCAGGTGAGAGTTGATTTGAAATTATAACAAGTAATGTAGAGGATTTATCAGAACAGTATACCATATATATTCACTTATAAGACAAGTTGAACTGCAAACTGTACAATGACCACAGTGATATGAAAATGGTGTGGGTCAAACCTCCAACAAAAAATTGCCATCATACTGATCTTGAAAATCTTGATTGGATGGTTATATCAGTTTGAAAGTTTTAAAAAAAGTACTTTTGTTTTGCTTAACACTAGCTACTATTACACTTCTAACTATACCAGTTGGTCCTAATTAAAAATAATGCTGATATGACATCCCAAAATGTACACACCAGCAGTGATAGCTACGGCTCTTGAAGGGATGTTGTTACTATTATTTGTATTTTCAAAGGCTTATTTTTAGCAATATGTAGTTGTTCCTATATTAAAAAGATGCTGTTCCAGCTTAAAAAATGGTTGCCACAGACAGCTATTTTGAAAATGTTTTAACGCTATTTCTCATTTCCAGTTGGTCTATTTCTCATTTCCAGTTGGTGGTACTGACACTGACACGACACTGACACTGACATGAGATTTTCATGAAAACACTATAGCAATGACCATATTTTAAGTACGTCTCAAAAGACGCCTTTTTTGGTTAAAATTGTATTTTATTGGCATGAAATGTTTGCAGATGTTATTAAAAATTTTGTTAATATACTTGTATGTTTGGACACAAATGCAGTTTAATAGCAAAAAGACAAGATAGACTAACACTGCTTTTAACTTGTTTGCTTGTAATCAAATATATAGCATCAACAAGTTATAAGTTAAGATCCAAGTTGTTGAAAAAAATTTGAGATAACCACTTAATAATATTCATTAGGTTGCTGACACTGATATACATGGATAAACAAATTAAATTTTTTCAAAGATAAATTTTTCACCTGTGGATCAAATAAAAAAAAAATTCTTGTAAAGGCATTAGAAGACTGGCAGAAGGTGGTAAACCTTTCCTCAACTTATTGTGGCAGGTTTACTGGTTTTGACTTGTATCTAGAGGTGATCCAATGATGTAATCTGCCCTGGTATTGAATAAAGTCAATAAAAAGTATGAACTTGTGGATGGAATATATATGTAATCTAAGCTAATATATAGAACAGAATAAGTCAGCTCCCATTACAAAAAAAGACAAAATTGAATAAAATTTCACAACAAAATTCCAGAAGCGAATGATATGAATGTTACAGTTTGAAAGATACACTTCTTTCTTTTTGTATTAAGGAATTTAAAAAATGCAAATAAAATTATAAAATTAGCTGATTCTGTTTACAATAGAATCTAAATCATCATTTATAAGTCCAAGTGTAAGATTGAATAACTCTGCCTTGCATATAAATTCATAACCTGTTGTCTAATTTTATCTTACAGGTCCACTCAGGCTGTACATTTGGTTCCCTTGCATCAATAAGTCTTTTGCTCCACTTTTCCTTTTTTTCCAAAACTTCTATGTGTCTTGCCTTTTCATTCTACACTGCACCTTTTTTTTTTCTTTCAACTCTGTTTGGGTTGTAAACTGACTCTTTCAAACTATCTCACCTTATACAAATATAATCAAGCAACCTAAGTTTTCTTTATAAGGGGAATAAATCATTAGCCTCACCCTTCATGGTCAGATGTAATTCTATTGGTTCAAACAGACTGTAAGGCTCTCTATCAGAACTTACTACCTTGTTTCAAGACTAATGGTCTGGGAATGGCCATTTATGCTACATGAGGCATTAATCCCTCAATTGGTCTCATTACACACAAATGAATGAAAAAAAATTAATATTGTTGTCCTTCAAGATGGGCAAGATACATATTTTACATGTCTAATTCAGGTTTTTCAATTTCCAGTGCAATCTCAGAACCATTCATGGCTAGCTTTGGATCATACAACTTCAGATTTACATTTTGTTTCAGCCAGTAAAACATTACATAATTTTGAAAGGTTTCTTATTGACTGATTGTGAAAACTCAATTTTAGTGATTTTTGATTTCCAGGCCAGTTTTGTCTTGTCATTGTGCAAATCTAAATCCACTCTCTGCCAGGTTTAGGTTTCTAAACATATCTTGGCTTTTTAGCAGTGGTGCTTTTATTGTACCTGTGAGTCATAAATTTAGTCACTTTTAATTGCTACTGACATTGGGCCACCTGATGGCAAGTGAAATTTATGTGATTATGCAAGACAATCCCTTACAGAGGAGTAATTGTTACCCATTTGAGAGTTCATTTCAAAGTCTAAATACATATTGGAATTATTCTATCAATACTATATTTAGTAATTCAGGGTGAATCCTAATACATGTGTATTATTTGTGTATAGGAAATTGTCTTTCTTTGAGAGTAAATTAATTTGAGTAATGGACCTTTGCCATTCAGACATTTCTCAGTAAAAGCTTACTTGGCACAATTATTTCCGTTTCAGGTAAGAATGCCTTTCTACAAAAACATTATGTCAACAGTTGTTTTTTAAAAAAACAGAATAGAAATCAGTCTTAACTGCTAGAAGATTATGTAGAAGCAAGTGTGTCTGTAGTTTTCAGTTGGGCATCATGGGAATACAAGATTGCACACAGTATTCAAATTTTCTCATGCCCATCTAACACCATACAAATACCTTGCTGTTATTATCAGGAAAGTCTTGTATATAGTGCAGAATAAATTCTTTTGAGATGCACTGAAGCTTTAAAATACAGTATATTGGCTTTTCAAGACTGTACTGTTATCTTTCAAATACTGTCTTTCTAGTCTATAATTATTTCAAAGCTTAGCACATTTTTCTTTATTGAATGAGGCTCACTTCATGAGGTTCATTTTGATTAAATCAGTTTCAGTTTTAAGTATTTTAAACTGACTTGAATTTAAATATACCTACTATTCACTTCTGTTTGGAACATGTTTATTTAATCCTGTTCGTTCAGGACATATCTTATATACTCACATATAAGCTACAGACCATTTGCAAATTATATAGACAGATCTACCATTGCATATTGAACCACCAAATCAAGATCTGTATTGTTAGTTTTACTTGTTAGACACTACAAATTCAGTTTGTGTTTTTTTAAAAAAAAATAATTTTTCATGTAACATTAACAGTTTGAGTCATATTGCTATAATATCTGCAGTATGATGTCTTACACTGGAACATCATGTTGCAGATATATGGCATCATGTCCCACCCAGTCACATTATCCTGACACCAGTCCTAAAACTAACCTCTTAATGCTAAGTGGCAAGCAAGGCAGTTGTTAGTACCATTGTTATAAGTCTTTGGTATTTCTTGGCCAGGGTTTGTAGCCCGACCTCCCACATATGAGGCTGATGCTCTAACCACTTAGACCACTGGAGTAATATAAACCTAATAAATTGTATTAACACAGATCTGCAGGTACATTATACAATTTGGGCATGAAATTTTTCCAATTCCGGATATGATTTGATTAATCGGAAATGTGTACTACCAGGAGTTATTTGTCTCTAGCACATCCTACCAAAATCTAGCCTCTGCATCCCTGTCATCTGAATTCACGTGCCAGCATGAATTGGATTCGTATCTAGCTGAGAAAAATCATATATATTGGAAATCCTGAGAAAAAAAACGTTCCAGCTTCTGGCAGCTGTCGCTAAATGTTTTTGTTCAATTCGGCCCTCTTGCGTCGATAGTGAAAGAAGTTTTAGCACCATAGGTGCTATTTGCAGTGACAAACAAACAATACCTCCACTGAAAATATGGAGATTCTACTATTTCTTGCAAAGAACTTGGAAGTTAAAAATTTTTATTATTAAATTTCTTTATTATCTATTAAACTGCGTACGTCATGCCCATGCGCATTAAAATATTTTAATAAATTTAAATCTTTTGGTCTAACTCGAGTATTATCGTTTCACCCCGTTGTTTTGACCATATTGTACTTTTCTGACTTCTTATTTAACTTTATTAACGCACTATCAAATGATACGCAGTGTTAGACACATTGCTATAGAAATTCAACTTTATTATTTTTATTTCCAGATCAAAAGTCGGTTATGCCTTAATGAAAACATATTTGGACTATTTGATAAAGTGTCTGATATGGGCATTAGGGTGTGTACACATGCATAACAATCACAATGTGGTTTCTTGTTCACTTAAAGACTTAGATTACAATGAAGTTCATCATACACTTAACCCTTTCATCACTGCGGACCGCAAAACTGGTCAGGGGAAAGTAAGTCTGTAAACACTATGGACCGACTTTTTGGTCTGGGGCAGTGTTATAGTTGTAGTAACCGACTAAATAACTTTCGGGGTACTTCTAATAACTTCCATCTTGTAATGTAGATGTTATATTTGGATGATCTCGTGAGTTTAGCTTGTATACAACTAGAAATATCGAACAAAGTTGGAACTTTTAACGTGTTTTCCGAATGCTGAAATTTGTATCCAAAATGGCAGCGTTTGAAGATATTTAAGAGAAGAGTTATTTGATAATTTTGATAATTTTGACCTGGTAAATTTGGATGAAAATGAGAGAAGATGTATGGAGAGACAATGGAATGCACTTTTGGGTGACAGTGATGACGATGAAGAGACCTTTGAAGGTTTTGAACCAGAGGAATTGTAGGCTCCACGTGATTTTGATTGGATGAAGCTGGAAAACCAAAGAGATTTCTTTCAGTTTTCTGATAGAATTGGGCACACCCGAGTGTTAGATGGCTCCAGGAAAGCTTTGGAATATCTATTACAACTGTTAAAATGCAGGTACAAACAGGTAACACAACAGGTAAAATACAAGTAAATATTTATTACCTCTTAGAAAACTTAGAAAGTTCTCAAAACATGTTCAATTGACCCTAGATGTACTAGTGAATAATCACAGTAGCATCACAAGTCTTTCTTTCATGGTGTCCATAATATATAAGATTCTATAAAATGAACCAAAATGATCTCCAAGGTGAGATCTGTCCACACACCTATATCGTCTCTGCCACGTTTGATCGCCACATTGAAGTTCGTTAAACGGACAATTTTTCCAAAAACTTCATCTGAATAGAATATTTGAAAATATTCCAAAGCTTTCCTGGAGCCATCTAACATAAGATCATCTAAATATAACATCTACATTATAAAATGGAAGTTATTAGAGGTACACCAAAAGTTATTTAGTCGGGTACTATAACGTTAAAGAAGAACACTGCCCCAGACCAAAAGTCTGTCCATAGTGTTTATGGACATTTTTCCCTGTGACCCTTTTTATGGTCCGCAATGATGAAAGGGTTAAGATTGTGGGTTCAGTCATAACCCCATCTTTGCTAGCCAAGGTTCCAATTTGTTAACCCTATCTACACCTTGGCAGATTGAACAGATATTTCAATGCTTTGTCCTGGTGACATCTATTGGAGTTCATGAATTGTTTCCCTTCATATGTAATGCCAGCTAACCATAAGTGTATTACAGTGGTGCATTGTATATGGACTGAAAATGGTGGAGGCAATTTACTTTGAAGGGATATTTTTTAAGTTTGATATTGAAATTGTGACGAAGTACAAGAGGGAAGCTATTTCAGGTGTATATGAAAGGATGCATTTGTACTAAGACTGACAGTAAAAAATTGCTTATTCATAAGTCAGCTGTATGCTGCCTTGCCTTGGTCACATGGGAACCATGTTCAAATTTGAACAACTTGATTGGATGTGGTGGCTTGCCATCAATCACATCCAGTAAAATTCAAAGGCCCAAAGCACTTAAATATGTTCAATCCTCAAGGTGTAGATAGGGTTAACATAGCAGAAACTTGGCTAATGAAGATGTCTCTACAAAGCTAGCCCAATTTGTCTGTCCTGGAGAAGGCATTAAACTCCTATTACCTTGGCATAATATAACCAGTAATGTGTTACAGATGCCATTAAAACAAACAATAGTATCTCAGGGCAGGGTATTTTACTGCCAATTAATGTGCACTAAGGCCCAAACAATGTTTCCAGTTGGCTGACCATGTTTTTTGTTGCTGACCCTAGCAATCTCCCCCTCCTCCTCCCTCCAGTTTAAAAAAAATAAAGTTTTTTTTAAAAAATATATAAAAATTTGAAGGAAAAAAATTGATTTATGCCTCTAGTTGAGCCAGTTTAGTCCAGTACTTAAAAGAGTTAGTACATTATATATACTAATCGTTATCATATAAAAAAAAATTATTTAAAAAAAATATCTCTACCTATTTATCCTAATGTTAAAACCTGTGGATTAGAAAACACATTGGGTTGGGTGGGGGTGGCCTAAATAGTTATTTATAAAATTTGTTTTGATTTGATCTTGATGTGGTAATATTTAGCAATCATGCCAAAGGCACTATAATTGTATGTTGTATTTAGATAAGTGACCTTTTATTTGCTACATCTGAGGAGATAAGATTACAGTATCAACTTATTCAGTTTGTAAAATGATTAAAGAAATAAAGAAATGAAAATCTTGTCTACTCAACAATCTTTTTATTTATTGTGTAATATGTTATGGAGGACAGTTATTACACTGTCTTGTAATTACTACTCCTGCTGAACTGCTGGACATATTACCATGGGGTTTTCACTAAAAGATTTCATATGATATCTACCTTGTCTAAACAAAAATGGTGCTGGCCTTACATCCAATATTGTCACCATGGCAGCTGTCTTGAAAACACTGCTATTGTTACTACTGCTGAATGGATGGTCATATTAACATCAAATTTTCACTAAATGACTTCTGTTTATGTATGTTGATTGTAAATGAAAATGGTACAGATCTGAAGTCCAATATGATCACTAAGGCAGCCATTTTGAAAGTGTTTTATTGCCGCTCCATAATGGTCATATGAACATGGGGTTTTCACTGAAAGACTTTTTATGATGTCTTGTTAGTTCTGTATGAAATCGGTACAGATATGAGTCCAATATGGCCATAGTAGAAGACACCTTGAAAATCTTGTTATAGCTAGTACTTCTGCATCGATGGCCACATCAGCCTCTCTGGTGGCCTAAGTGGTTAGAACATCCATCTTCAATACGGAGGTCATGGCTTAAAAACCTGGCAAAGTCATACCAAAGACCAAAAAAAGCTCATAACTGCTGCCTTGCTTTGTGCTCAGCATTGAGGTTAGTGCTATGACTGGTCAGCATGGTGCCTCTGTGCTAGACTCACTATAAATTGCCACACTGCATTGTAGTGAAATGTACAAGAAGTTTTTAAAGCTATGTCAAAAATCCAAATCACACACACACATGGTCATATCAACATGGTGTTTTCACCAAATCTTCTGATGTCTACTTGGTCCCAAATAAAAATGGAAGTCCAGTCTTGAAAATCTTCATATCAAACTGTTCCTGAACAGACAGAAAATGATCTTGATGTGTTTTCACCAGAAGATTTATCCATTTTGTCTTAAGTGTGAGCATGGGGCAAATCAGACTTCCATTATGGCCCCCACACTAATATCTTGAAAATTTTGTTATCACTACTCTTCCTGAATGAATGGTCATGTCCACATAGGGTGTTTCACACAAAGAGTTCTTATGTTGTCTACTTCATTATAAATGGACACACTGTGAGCAGTAGCTTCAGACCTTCACACAGGTAGATAAGATCATAAGGTCACTTTACACTGGACCAAAGCAGCAGTGGTTGTTGTTGTTGTTGGGCTTAACACCATTTTTCAGCACACGATAGGCTATTCATGGCAACCAGTATTAATGTTGGAGGAAAAAACCGGGAAATTGCCGGAAAGAACCACAGATCCACGAGAAGCTACTGGCAAGCTTTCTCACATATCTACATTAGCCAAATCCTAGAATCAAACCCATGTAGACAGAGATGAGATGGCAGTGATTTGTAACGAACAGCGCTTTAGACCACTCAGCCACTCACCTCTCTGGCATGAGGAAGGGGCTAGAAAAGGTGCCCTAAACATTGCCTGTTTTACCCTAACCCTGGTCAACACACTGTAGCTGATCTTAGTGGTCAAATACCTAACAGGAAGACCTAGGTGATGCAACTCACCCTGGACAGTATATTAACAGATAGACTAGAGACAAGAACAGCTCAGGTTGGTAGAGAACTGGCCAGATTAAGCATCCAGATAGTAGCCACAATGAAACTTGCCTAACTGAGGAAGAATAAATTGTGGAGGACATTTTGGCTACACATACAGTACTGTTGGAGTGTCTGAAGTAAAGAAGAAAGACATTAAGATGGTCATGGGTTTTTCAAATCAAAGATAGTTACCAGTTCATAAATTTCCTAGATGGTGTGAATGATGAAAAAGACTGCCAATGTCTGGAAAAAAGACATGCATATGTCATAAGCAATGATGCACCCACCATAATCAACCTAGATGAGATCAAGGACAACTTTTATGAAGTACCAGAGCTAGACAAGCTTGTCAAGCATCATGGCTTCAATGCCAGAGCTGGCACAGATCACCATACATGGCTAGGTATCATTGGCAAAAATGGGTTTTGCAAATGCAACAGCAACAGACTTCTACTGAGAAAATGCACTGAACATGACCTCCTATTCAACAAACACAGTATCCCACCTGCCAAATCACAAAACATCTTGGATGCACTTACACTCTAGGATGCATCTACACTAAGTACTGGTGTCTTATTGACTATGTCATCATAATGAGGAGAAACTGGCAAGATGTCTGAATTGCAAAATGCTTGGACTGACCACAGGCTTACAGTCTTCATGCTCATTATTCAGATTCAGCCTAGCAGACAACCACAACACAAAAAGTTCCCCAAGACCTTAATATTGCCAGATCGAAACAAGAATGTGAAATAGGCATTTGTTGAAGAATTGTGCAGCCATCTGGATACAGTAGATACAAACGATGATAATGTTGAGGAAGCTGTATATCCTTCTAAAACTCTCTGTACTTGCATCTTAAATTCTCTGTACCACATATAAACATCAAGTTTGGCTTGATGAGAGTGATGCTGACATGCAGATTCTTCTAAATTAGAAGCATCAGCTACAGAAGGCCCATCTAGAAGACAAAGCTCCATCATTTGAGAAGGCAGCCTTCAGCAGCATTAAGAGGACTGTTCAATGCAAACAGAGTTGCAAGCTTCTTGACTGAGAAATCGGGCAGATAAGATTTAGTATATGCAGACAGGAATGATATGAACATTGTGATCTTTTGAAGATAATCTATGGGTCACAATCTTTGGGAACATCTCCAACATTGAGTTCTGACAGTACAAAAGATGGCCAAAACACTTTAACAACATCCTCAGTCAACAGTTATCTATCAGTGACAAGGCAGTTGATTTTCTGCCCAAAGGTCTCCTGCCAGAGATGTAATGTGGCTTCAGGAAAAGACAAGGTACAACAGACATGGTATGTACAACTTGTCAGCTCGAGGATAAATGTCGGGAACAGAACTCCAATCTGTACAAGAAATTTATTGACTTGACAAAGGGATCAACATCAGGTACAGGTCTGTTGGCAACCTGTTCAATCTGAGAAACAGACAAAGACCAGTGTGATTTGTATTTTTAATGTAGCTTTTAAAAAAATTCAGTCTTATCACTACAATATCTCTAGTGTGGTAGCTTATAGTGATGTCTAGCACTGGTTCCTCATCCCGCAGACATGTAGTATGATATCCCTCCCAGTCACATTATTCTGACACCAAGCTGACCAGTCCCAACACTAGCCTCATAATGCTGAGTATCTAGGAAGGCCGTTAGTACTATTTGCACAAGTCTTTGGTATGACTTTGCCGAGGTTCAAATCTGCGAGGTTCAAATCTGCCACCTTCTGCATCCAATACCCTGACCACTAGGCAACCTCACAGGCAAAGACAAAGGCACAGGAAGTGACTGTTTATGACCTATTTGCCAATAAATATTTCCTGAATGCCAAATTTGAATCTGACATGCTACACAGTATGGACCATTCCTCATCAGGTTGTGACAATTCAATCTTGCAATTGGCATCAAGGATACTGAACTGATGTACCAGAAAAGACTTATGTAGAGCCAATCATCGTAGTAAATGGTGATGATGAAACCTATGTCATTCTGATTAAAATCAAATCTGCCTGGGAAAAACTAGGGTCAAAAAAAGTTTCTCCCTCTGTATTTTGTAGTGCAACTAGAACATCCACATTATTTGGCCTTATCAGCCACTCATGTACTAAAAGAAAACATACTTATAAATGATGTATTGGTCAAGTCATCAAACTGAAATATGAACAGCAAGAAATAAGAAATGTGCCAATCTGAAATCCAATACAGCAACCAGAGCAACTGTCTAGAAGATCTTTTTATTGTTACTGAACAAAGAGTCCTATTAACATGGGGTTTTCACCAAAAGATTTCTACAGTGGACACTTGGTCCTAAATAACATTTGAGCTGACCTGGGGTTTAATATTGTTGCTGTAGTTGCCAGCCTAAATATTATGTTTTCTTGTGAATGAAGGGTCATATCTTCATTGGGTTTTCACTAAAAGAATAAATATAATGCTTTGTTGATCTTAAATTAAACCAGTGCTGATCTGTCATTCTAAACAATGTTATCATGAAAATCTACTTTTAGCTATGGGAAAGTCATTTTGACATGGGTTTTTAAGAGATGAGTTCTTGTGGTGTCTGCTTTGTAGCAAATGAAAATGACATGAATACAATGGTGGTCATTTTGGAAATGTTATCTCTTCTTCCAAATGGATGACTACACGAGCATGTCTGCCAAAGCAGAAAGGCATGGTGTTATCATTTTGCCCAGTAGAGCTTAAGTTCCTTCAGAGGACTCAGTGTTTAATACAAAATATGTTTAAAAGCTTTCCATGTTATGGTTGTAATCTAGTGAAGGAAGGAAGGCTCATGCTTTAGGTCAATCAAATATACAAATTGCACTGCTGTGTATTCGATTTTTCATCAGTATTATGTATATTAAGGCGAATAAATTCCATGGTATAGCTTGTTATTCTTAATTGAGATTGCATTGTTAAAAATTATATTTCTAAGTCCTGCATGCACATGTACTGTTTATTTTTTTTTTATTTCTAGTAATTGGAAATATTGCTGAGACTGAATTACAGCAAGAAATAAAACATAACTTAAGGGGAGGTAGTAGGAGTGAAGGGGAGAAGCAAATTTTGCTAATTTGTTTACTGTATATACCTGCTTATGAGTTCTGCTGCAAACTGACTGCACAGACCCAGATCCGTCCTTGCATAATGCATTGGCAGATCTAGTTTTGTGCAGGTTTTTTTTTAATGAGTAAACAATAGAAGAAAAGAAAATTGACCATGATCTGCATGGGCATTGTGCTATGGCAGATCAGGATCTATGGAGGGGGATTTGCAGTTGGAATCAGCTTATAAGTATCAACAGCATCAATTTCCATAAATGTGGATTGCTGTGGTATTAAAATTTATGACATACTTTTTTAAATAATTTTTTTTAAATTTGTGTTTAGTTTAGGTAATAATAATAATAATAATAATAATAATAATAATAATAATAATAATAATAATAATAATAAAGACTTAAAGAAGGTAACTCAGAGAACTAATCAGCATTGAGGCCTTCTATCTCTTATGTACAATATATACAAACCATTTAACACAATGTGATAAATTTGATTTGATACTAAAGAATTTTAAAAATTAAAATATCAAGCCAGGCATCTGTGAACACATTAACATATATAAAATATGATCCAATATTGTAAAAAAAAAAAAAAATTAAATGAGAAAATGATGCAAAGTACAGAAAATCCAGTGACATTTATTTAACCTTAACTGTTCAGTTGTCTTAAGATTTTGTCCATTTGAAATATGGATTAAGAAACAAAGAAATGCTTGGAGCCTGTCTTGTGCCACAAGGAATTTTGTTCCATACTAATGGACCAATATATTCAAATCTTTGTTTAATGAGTGATATATTTGTATTTTTTTTACAAGGAATTTTACAGAACTTTGTTATATATGTTCACTTTTCTCAACAGCAGAATACAAATTAACCAACATAAATAGGATTAAATCTTGTAATCTTCATTGCAAGCGCCAGCTTTTAGAGCTGTCTGTGTATCAGTCCATGCAAATTTTGTTAAATGAGCACTAAATGATCCTTGCAGATAGATGTTGACATTATTTATTAATTAGTTATTTACAATGGGTCCTATTTGCTTTTTATACTATTTTGGCAGTTATATCTAACATTTTAATTCGACCTTTTATTTGGAATTTTAACTGACCTTCAGACGACTGGAGGAATTTAACCTCATCAGGTGCCTGTCATGTGACCATAGAGAGATGTACGAAACTATTTAAGTCAAACCCCACCCCGTTTGTTGTTTTTTCCTTTTTCACAACTTTGAACAAAGACGGTTTGTGCAGATCTGCAGATACATAACTAGCTATATGGGACAACCAGGATCAGGCTGTAACCAGATTTAGTAACACACAGCTATATAACTGCTATTTATAGACTTTATTGAATTTCTGACTGTTGGGAGTCAATGGAGGCAGCCCTTGTACATTGCTTTAAACCCACTGTGTGCAGCCAGGGGGGCATCTCAATATGTGAAATTAGTTATATTATTCAATTAGTGTAGAGGCTGTTGCACAGATGTGTAGGTTTGTAGTCTTAAATTCCTTAAAATTTGTAAAATTATTATTTTAAGCTTACAGCAGCAGTAATAATAATAATAATAATAATAATAATAATAATAATAATAATAATAATAATAATAATAATAATAATGTTTACTTTTAGCTCACCATTTTGAAATTCATACTTTAAAAAGCGAGCTTGTCATGTGTCCAGCTTATCGTCCGTCAGTCTAGAAATGCATATTACCGCCTATGAGTCTGTATTTCTGAACTAATTTCATTCAGACATTTAATATATATTCATCAAAGTTTCATACTAATTCGATAATGAAGGTAATTCGATAATAATGATAAGATGAACATACTTCAGATTTTATTAAAAACTTGGAATACATTATGTTTTTAAGATCTCAGACGAATTTGAGAATAAGCAAGATTCAAACATGATAACGAGGTGATATTTGTCTACCTAGCTGAGATTGTTACTACTTTGGAAGATACATTTCAGATCAGTTTTGATCATGCTTAGAAAATGTGGTTATACCATTAAGATCTCGGATGAATCCAGAAATGAACAAGATCCTCGCATACGGATTCGGTGATCTTGCATCTTATTGGCCGAGCTTATAATTTACTTACCGTTTTGTCAAAATATGGACATATATCGAGTTCCATTATAGGTGTTATAATAAGTGAGATCAATGCGTAATAATGTGGTGATCTTGGCATCACATTTGGCAAGCTGTGGAGACCGTATTTGTAATTGTGTTGATGAGTTCGATAAAGAACGAAATAATATTGATTGAGCTGATTGATTGGCTGAACTTGCTGCGGCTCTGAAAGCAAATTGATGATCCGATTTTGATCGGACTTGAAATATGGATTTACGTCATCAATATTTTAGACAAAGTGAAATCAACACAAGTTAATAATGTAATCTTGCATCTGATTGGCTGACCTTGTAAAAACCCCAGAAGCCAAATTTGTGATCAAGTTTTGAGACAAAACTTGGAAAATGTGCATTTATTATCAGGATCGTAGACAGTTTCGATAACGAGCAAATTCCATGCATTCTAATAAAGTTATATTGCACCTTACCTCTTGAGAGACCCAAGTTTAATCAGACCTTGTAAATATGCTATTATCGTCAAGATGTTCGATTTTTTTTTTTTGGTAGTACAACCATGACCAGTGCATGTATTTTTAATGTGATCTTGCATCTGATATGGAGATATTTGTACCATTCCGGATACTGTAGTTTTCATAAGATTTTCATCAGACTTGGTCAACAAGCATATTGTTATTGAAATTATTACGGATCATCATCAAAACAATGATGTTAGTAATTGCCTGTCAGATTTGGCTGCCAACCCGGACTAATTTAACCTGATATGTTCATTCTTTCTGATACTGTTGAGTGTTGGGAGTAATATTTAAAGAGAAAAAAAAAACACTGCTGGGATCTGTGATGGTTATCTATTCTAAGACGCTTCAATTGTTTTTTTGGTTTTTGTTTTTGTTTTGTGTTTATTATTAAGCTGAAATGATCAAAGATCGTAAAAGGCATGGGATTGGCTGTTGTTTAGTGTCATTCACAAGTTTGTATCGTTTCCCCTAGTACTAATATTAGTACCCTTAGTCATACCTTTTGGGCAACCACAACTAAACAAGTTGAGGCTACGACATCGTAGCTACCTTACCCCCACCCAAAGTACTTGGAAGGTTGCCATGAAACTTATACTCACACATTCATCCCATTGTCTAGTTGTTTTCAAATGAAAATATGGCTGCAAGATTATCCAATATGTCCGACACATTTACTGTATTGAAGATGTTGTTACTACTACTTAAGTATGGACGTTCATATCTGTGGGATAGATGTCAATTGGTTTAAAGAGCTCATCGTTACGGATCACTGCCGTCTCACCGTTGCGTGGGTTCGACTCTCTGGCTTGGCCAGTGTGCATAGGTGAGAAAGCTTGCCGGTAGTTTTTTGTGGGTCGGTGGTTCTTTCTGCGGTTTTCCCGGGTTTTCTCTACACCATTTATACTTGCCGCCATGTATCTGAAAAAGACGTTAAACCCTATAACAATAACAATTATTATGGGGTTTTCGCTGAAAGACCTTCGGTGGTGATACAGTTAATGATTTTTAATCTAAGTCTTGTACGGCCACTTGGACATGTTCAAGTGACTATATGCGTCTACCTGGTCCTAAACGAACCTAACGTCCAATATTACCGTCATGCCAGCCATCCTAAAGGAAAACTTTGTTATCTGTACAGTTCCGGTGGTCTATGGACGCATGTTTTAGCTAATTGGCCGAACGTTGCTGAATAAAATCGATTTCAGAAAAGGTAAATCATTAAAATAATTGAATTTTTTCGTGCTGACAAATGTAAGTAGTGATATTTTGGGCCAATCAACTTCGCCGCTGACCTGCCGCAAAATGCTTTTGCGTTTATAGGTTGTGAATTTTGTATTAATGAAATGAGATTTAAGTGGACTTTTGCAAACATGTATAAATCTTGAGTAGAATAGGATTTTGAGAGTTTATTAAAAATAATGTTAAGTTTAAATATCAACCTCCTGAGTCAATGTTTAAGTCAATATAAGGTTTTCACATAAAGACATCGTACGTCTACTTAGCCGAAAATGGTGCCCATCTGACGTAGGCCGCCATGACAGTCAACTTGGAAATCTTGCTATAGCTATTCTTCATAAATATATATCATGTGATTACCACCAGATTTTTTATGGGTGTGTGATTGATCCTAAACGAACATGTGACATTTAATATAGCTACCCGATTGGTTGATATGGGGTGGGTGGGTTTCTGGGCATTTAAAAATTTGCTACTATGTCTAGTGGGTCCAGAATGAAAATGTTGTTATTGGGTTTAACGCCTTTTTCAGCACATGTTAGGCTATAAATGCCGGCCAGTATAAGTGTTGGAGGAAGAACCCAATAAAGAATCGCCTACCCACGAGAAGCTACTGGCAAACTTTCTCACTTAACCCACATAGACCGAACCCGAGATTCTCTCCTACGTAGACAGATCCAGAATGAAAATAGCGTCAGTCTGACATCTAATAATACCACCACAGCAGTCATCTTGAAAATCTTGTTAATGCTACTTCATCGGAACAGAAAGTCATATCAACATGGGGTGTATAACTGATCTTAAATAAAAAAAAAAAATTGCTCCTTTCTCAAATACAGTATGCCGCCACTGCGACCATCTTTGAAATCTTATCGTTACTCCTTCTAGATGGAAAGTCGTATTTAACATTGGGTTTTCATCAGAATATTTATAATGTCTAGATGATACCAAATAAAAATTGTGCCATTTGACATTCAGTATGGCCACTACAGATGGTAGTCATTTTTGTAATTGTTACTCTTAAATAGAAAAGAGGTGGGGTTTTGGTAGGTTGCAGAGTGGTCTTAAGGGCTCGATTTTACTGACAACTCTCACACCTCACATTTCTTAGCTCGGTCAGCATTAGTACTGATATTAGTACCCTTAGTCCTACCTTTTGGACAGGGTACTAACACGAGACTGTGAGAGTCACTGGAACAGCCGGGTGTGATTCACACCCGGCTCTTTTTTTTTACCCTAATATAAATTTTTTGAACATGTTCTTTTATATATATAATAAAATTAATTGAGTAGTATTCTTATTTAATACTGGACTTAACGCAAATCATTGTAGAAATAGTAGTAAAATCTCGTTTACCTTTCTTATCGGATATTTTTGTTTTGATCGTCATATTAGTTCAAATACTGCTTACTTCCGTTCTCAGCCTCGTTTGTTTGTGTGCCATATAAGGACGTTAATTCCTTATTTGGAAACGTAACCACATCGTAGTAAAAGAGTACGGCGCGGTTTGAGTCAGAAATTCTGAGCATTTAAAGTATATACGTTTTACCGGTGACTTTGAAATTTCGCCAAAAAGCAATTATTTTCTCAACAAAAACTGTATTCCGCAAGTTATGCAAGTTTCCATTCTCCATACACTAGTGTTATGTCATTCAACAACTAATACCATAACATAAAATATCTATATATAGTCTAGCAAGCCTTATGTAGAAGAAAAAGTCACGGCGAGAGTCTCGCGTTATCTATCTTGGTGGACACTGATGTTAGCCAATTTATTTTACAGTGTAAGTGCTTAATAAATTCAAAATGAGCCAAACTTCTTTGACAAAATGTCTATACTTATTAAGTAGATTTCTAAACTATTTGTTATTGTTATTGGGTTTAACGCCGTTTTTCAGCACAAGATAGGCTATACATGTCGGCCAGTATAAATGGTGGAGGAAGAACCCGGGATAACCACCAACCCACGAGAAGCTTGGTTTGTTTGTTTGTTTTTTTTTGTTTTTTTTTTTGTTGTTTTTTTTGCTCTATTACATGAGATGGGATCAGTGCGTAGCCTCATCCACAACAAAACAAGTTGAGGCTACGACATCGTAGCTAGGTCAGTGTCTGTATGCAAGAAAACTTGCCAGTAGCTACATATACTGCCGACATATATAGCTAGTCTATCGAGTGCTGAAAAATGGTGTTGCACCCCATAAAACAAAAACCTAAATGGAAAGTCGTATTGACAGCGGCGTTTCGTTAGAAGCTAAGTATTATATCCTCTAGGTCCTGAATGAATATATTGAAGCTCAAAAAAAAAAAAACTAGTTCTCCAGAAGTGATGATTAGATCAACATTGGATTTTCACCTGAAGTCTTCTTTGTCCTAAATAAAATTGGTCTTGATTTTTAAAAAATCAAATATGGATACCGCAGTTACTTATTTGAAAATCTTATTAATCAAGAATATCAGACATAGATGGTTTCAGCACGCTGCACAAATTGTCTTGTAAATTCGTGTAACTTCTTTTAGCATAGTACCAGTCCATGGAGGTACTCGGTTTTTCATAAGGCTGTTGCTTTCGTTTAACATCAGGTTTGCATCTGGTAGCTGTGTATAAATTACACCGTCTTGTTATACTGTTATCTGAAAAGGAAATTATAAGTCCCAAAAGGCAACGCTAGTCTTTAACAGGAGACATTAAATCAAGAGTTTATATTGTTAATCAAAATTATTTTCCACATTTTTAGGGAGGTGGTGAGGTTAGGGCTGAAATTTTCTTTCGAGTCGAGTCTTTCGAGTTCTTTCGAGTCCTAAATATTTATTTTAATGTACAAGTATATATATATATATATATATATATATATATATATATATCTATATATATATATATATATATATATATATATATATATATATAGATAGATAGATAGATAGATAGATAGATAGATCAAAGTAAGGCAGTTTTGATATGCATTCATTTTTTAATCCAAGAAAAGAAACTCCTACGCGTCCTCTTTCTCCTCTTTGAAAATAGACCGTCCTTAAAGCGTTTTGGGATATGTTGACAAGTTTTCACCAAAGCTTATATTTCAAATAGCAGGTTTTATTTTCTGATCGTAAGCTAAACCAGTTCCAGTGTGTTTTGGTGGCATTTTTTTTAATTAAAAGATAACGGAGCGAAATTTGATAGGCTCAGTACTTCTGGTAAATAGTAATATCCGTACGAGAGCGATGAGCTTTATAATACTTTGACCTCAACTCTTAGGCATTCTTCTGTCGCCTGAGGCTTATTCCCTACTCGTACAATGTCAGCTATTTTTAGACATAAGTTGCTAAATATAATTGCAGGTCAGTTTACTTTAGTTTGCTTTCACGGTGGGTCAATTGATCGTATTGTACACACACCGTTCACTGGTGTGTGTGCGTGTGTGTATATATATATATATATATATATATATATATATATATATATATATATATATATATATATATATATATATGCATGCCACTGGCTTCCAATACAGGTGCACTAGGTTGGATGTATTGAAAATTCCTTCGTTCGTGGTAGAGAGAAAAAGAAAAATAATTTATATGTATATATTTATTACTTTCCCTACTAAAGGCAAGCGTGATTGGTCAGTGTAACAGTTGATTGTACAGTCGTTCTCTAGCAGCTCCGCTATCTGTATTGACCTTGCTTAAGAATATCTACAATCTAAGCTTCTCTAGTTCAAGTATAGGCCTGCTTATACGTAGGATCAGGAAGAATTCAATTGAGGTACCGCTTGCAAAAAAAAAAAAAATAAAAAAAAAAAATGGGCTAAATCATAAATGTAGTTTTACATTTTAAGTATTAAAGGATTGTTCAAACCATTTTAAAGATTTACGTTTCAAAGGATACATGTATATTGCTAGATAGATTACTAACAGAAAAGTAGAATGTTTTCATTTATAACCAAGTGAGTCATGCCAAGATACATTGGTTGTAGATTCAGTGCAGATGCAACAGGTATAACAAAGTAAGAAGGCAACATTTTTAAGCATCTAGAAACCGACACTTTTACGGTGTATTTAATATGGACAGCTATGAATTAACATTTTATAAACTGCATGTTTTATATGCACAAGCCTTCAGTACTTTTCATCTTTATTGTATATACAACTGTAGAACTTGATTTCCCGCCACCACAGAATAAATTCACAAGAGTACTTTTTTGTATAGGGGAGGGTATCTCTATAAAGTAGAGGAGGGTTCTGCAAACAAAATAATGATATGCATCGCAAAGCATCAATTATACTTACACCCAACCGTATTATGTTCATACATTGTACAGTAGGGGATTGACCATTTAGTTTTATGGGCAGTGTTCCAACTGACGGTGGTGGATTCCGGAGTGGAGGGTGGGGCTGACTTTTTTCCATCTAGAAATTCTGGCCCAAAAACAAGCTTGAAAACCATTCTTGTTGTGATTTCCAGATTATACACACCTTTTTATACCTATTTAGCTTTTAAAAAATGTCTTGTGATAAAAGGAAGAAAAAATTCCTTACCTTTTACTCGTTGTTAGGGAATCATCGAGGTTTCTGATAGGTGAAAATTTGTAGCAGTAAAATACAAGATGTCTTGGGGATATTTTTACTATATTATTGCCGTATGCTTTCCCCAATTTTCGTTGTGTTGTCTTGTATATATCATCATAACAGAAGAATTGACTTCATAACATAATGCTTCTTTATCTTATTGTACCTTTTCATCTTTGAAATTAAAATAATGCGTGTTATTGAAACAAAATGGAGTGAAGTAATGTTGTAAAATCAACTAAAGGTGGGGCGAACTTTGCGTTTTTGGCATGTTTAGGTAAAATGACAGTGTTGCCTGAATCATCCTGTAACATAAACCCTGAGATTATTCAAATTTTCCAACATGTGGATTGTCAAAAAGCTGACAGCAGGTTTCCCATTTTCATACCAGCAGAAATATATTCCTTCCCTACATCTTTTTTTTTTCGCTCTGCTTGTCACAGACTCTGGAGAGCTTGAGATGGCCCGTCATCCATCCGTCTGTCAGCACGAGTTTGTTACTGATAATAATCCTAAACTACATGAAGGATTTTCATTAAACATTATTCCACATACATTCATCTCTCAGTCTACTTTATCTTAAATTAAAATGGCGCTGCTCTGTCAACCATTATGAGATCCAACAGTGGCCATGTTGAAGATCATATTGCTGTCTCTACATGGACGGTCATACCAACATAAGCAGTTCTTAAAATGACATTTTTACTTGGCAAACCGTTGCCATTTGTTTTCTTACGTACGATATTCAACACCAGGAACAAAAAAAATAATGGGGTAAAAAGCAACACCAATCTATCGGAAGTGACAGATCTGACTCGTTGGTTTGGTACTGTGATGTTTTAAGTTCCATTGCTGTTTTGCATGTCTAGCACAAACGTCTGTGAACTAACCAACAATGTCTGTGAACTAACCAACAATGTAATAGTTGTGGCCAGTATAAAATATTTTGCATATAACATGTACCTAACACGGCAAACAGAATACGTAAACCATTATGTCTTTTGATGATGTGTTTACAGATTTTTATAAGGTAAAAATGTTCATTAGATGAAGTAAACTTCTATGTCGTCTTTTATCTTGCACAATTTTAGGGTTTCCCTACTCGCTAACCATTTTGGTTCATTAATGAAAACTAAATTTAATTTAAAATTGTATTGTTGGAGTATTCCGAAAGTCGTCCATTAGTAGTAGTAGTACGTCTTGGAAACAGAAAAGTGGAATTCTGTAAACAAACCGTGTTAAAGGGCCAATGTGAGAAAGCGTGCTAGTGCTAACTTTTTGTTGGTAGGTTGTTCTTGCCGGTTTCTTTCTCCGGAAAATAGCGTTAAATCTCCAACAACAAAAGTGTTAAACACTACCGTGATATTTTCTGCTGTCTGGGCAATAAACAGTCAAGAGTGTGATGGTAGTCGGCAATCAGATTCTACCAAGCATGTATTTTATTCCCTGCTAGCTACTTTGTTTATTTACTACTGATGCTGCAGTTGTGCCCTTTGGTTAGTAGATACATGTTTATTTGACCTGATGAAATTACAAAGCTCTCAGATGTAGCTATTATTAGAATATTCAACCTTTGATAGCCCCCAGGGCTGCTGTAGTTGGTTTGAGCGCTGTAGCCATAAATATTGTCAGTCGTGGCTATTTTTAGCCCAGCTGACTAAGAGCAGCTTGTGTAGTGTAATGTACTACAATCATCGCGTACATGTACATGAGAATATTACATGCATATTTCAGGCTTGCTATTATTGATTAAAGTCTAGTCCAATTTACTGTTTCGTAACGCAGTTACCAACTGATATGTGTATATATAAGACATAGAAATAAGTATGTGAACTAAGCATCACAGATGCAGGGCCTTGAGAATTTGTTGGAAGAAGGTTGGGAATTGGAGATGAAAGTGTCGTAAAAGAGTTTTAGTAGGTTTGGAGACTCCCACTTGTTATTTTTCAACCTGAATACATTTTTTTAAAGATATAGCAAAAGCATTTAATTTGCGAAGATGTTGCAGTTTCACTTTATGAAACTTAAATCGTGCATTACAATAAATTAAAACAATGGCAAAACTAACATTGAACTTGGATTAGATGACAGTAAAACGATGCTGTGGGTGGGGGAGTTGGTAACTTTATTGTTAGATAAATTGTAAGAGAGATTATTGTCCTTTGTAATTTTATTGTTTTAACAAATAGTCTTTGATATCGAATGTTCAGATATTTTAATGTACCAACTGGAAATTCATTTTTTGTTTAATGTGAGATTTTTTGTGTGTGACAGTGACATGTACAAAACGTGTTGCAGCAAAAATGCATTAGTGTATGTCCATATTACACACACACACACACACACTTACTTTCTATAAGAATCTATTCTAGGGCAAAGCAACTGCATGGTCACAGGTACTGTTGTGTCAGTGAAGACAGAAAACTGTTAACACTCACTACCTTCTTATGAAAATATTTTTAAAAAATTACCGCAAGGTGACAAACTCTTTGCAATTGCTTGCGATATGTCTCCCTGCTGATTTTATTTATCCTGTTGACACCTTCAGTCAGTGATTAAATATCTCAACACTTCCCATGTACCATTTAAGTACTTTACAGATCATTTAATAAACAGCTTTGCCCTAAGTTTCTCTGTGGATTTACCAATACATCTGGTGTGATGCACAGGGAATTGCTACAGTAAGTTCTGATTGATGATTATTGTTTATCCTGGCCTGGAACAAACAATAACCACCAATCAAAATTCAGTGTAATGTATTTCACTGCTTCACACCCTAGCCATCAAATTAGAACAAAGTAGACAATATATGAATCAACATACATGTAGTAATTTTACATACAAGTGGTTTTTAAATGAGTTTAGTACTTCATTAAACTTGGGAAACACTTGGAATGTCTTTATGCTAAACATGCAGTTGCAGTAAGATAATTAGCATGGAATCTGCGTGGGTGGGTGTGAGAGAGAGATTGTGAACTTTGTTGTTGTTGTTGTTAATCTTAACGCCATTTTTCAGCACACGATAGGGGCCAGTATCGGAAAGAACCACCGACCCACGAGAAGCTACTGGCAAGCTTTCTCACATATCCACATTCGCGGAATCCTAGACTCAACCCGAAGAATCCTACCCACGCAGACAGAGGTGAGACGGCAGTGATCCGTAAAGGACAGGGCTTTAGACCACTGGGCCCACTCCCACTCGGGGCCCCTTGTGAACTTTGTCTTCTTGCGTTAAATTGTAAAACAATATCAGTAGTTGGCTATATTTATCTTTTTACTAACAAAAATGAGTGCCTGTGCCTGCAACATCTACCTCCAATGAACTCTCAGTATAAAGAATAACTAAATATTCATAATTATTCATGACTACTGAATTTTAAAGTAACTTGTAATGGGTAAGTATCTTTTTGTATTTGATTCTTCACTACTTGTGTCAGTATGTGTATCAGTTATGTGTATCAGTATGCCAAAAGTATTGATGCAGCAAGATATTGATGTGTGGTGTCATCCCTAATCACAAGTCTGGCAGATAACCACTAATGTAACTATGGCTACTGACTCCCTGAGTCACCTAGTATGACATGCAGGAGTGTATCTGCCCTATTCTACATCCCCAATCCTAAAAGTGGCTGAGGAACAATGCTGTTTCTCATTTTGCAAGTTGTCCAACACCTACTTTATCATCTGCTATCCAGTTTGTCACATGTTTCTCAGATTCTCAAGAAAATCACTTTAATTCTTTAGTAATTATTTTTTACCCATAAACAGACCTTGTAAGCACATATCATATTCATTGTTGTTTCTCTTCAACATAATAACATTTTTTTTAAAAAGAAAAAATGAACTTTTACCAATTTTTTTTTTACATAATTGGTTTAATTTGCTTAATATCTCCAGCCATTTAGTAGCATTGCTACGTTGAATTTTGTAAAACCAGGTATAAATATGACCTAGATCATTGGTTGAAATGCTGATGGAAAGGGTCTAAAGTAATGTATATAATTTCTAAAGCCTGATCCATAAACATTACATTTTTTTCAAAGCTATGGGTAAAATAAGCCGCCATATCATGAGTCATGAAAACATAGAGTTGGTATACCATTTGTCCAAAATTAGTATTGAAAAGAAAATTCTGGTGACAATTGCTGCCTTTCAATTGGTAAGCCTTCCAAAATTTTATTTTCATCAATTGGTCGAATTAGGTATGCATTTTGCCCCAATATTTGTGGCCTTAGAAGCACGGAATAGCCCAACTCTGGTGTAACTTCCAACTCTGGTGTAACTCTTGTTTCATGGTGAGACTGAATTGTGTCAATCCAAGAAATTGTCTTGTTTCAAACACTAAACCAGGCATCACACAATTTCTTACACTTGGCTATCAATTTTAGCAACTTAAGAATTCTTCTGAATCTTATTAAAATCTTTGTCAGTATACCTTTTAACCCCACAAATGTTGTCCTAATTTACAAACAACATTTTGTCCAAGTCTTCATGTGTCTTAATTTCCAGGTCACATGCACTAGTTATTTTCCTACAGTTAAAAATGAACACCATGATGGATGCTAAAGTGCTGATATACTTTTATAATAACCACATGTAGATCTTTGGATCTTTCAGCCTCTGAATTCAATAATTGTAAATATCAGCACATTTTCCCATCCAATCTGCTAGTCAGTCTTTGAACTTGCCACCCAGCTATTGATTGCATTGCATTCTTTAGAGGTTCGACACAGCTTGTGGTCTTTTAGCCACTGAATTCGGTCATTGTAAATATCAGCAAAGCAAAAATTATCAATTAATTGGTATATTCTCCCACTCAGTAGGTGATTGATGTAGGACTGGCAAGTCTTTGAATTTGCCACACATTTATTTGCATGCATATGGAGGACTATTGCATGGGTGATTTTCTGTGTTCCAGATAAAAAAAATTTTTTTTGTGTACAACTATTCATGATTAATGTTTATGAGACCTCTGCAAGAAATATTGTTTTGTTGGAACTGTTTTATGTAGTTACTATAAATAGCAAATAAGGAAATTAACAGATTTAGTGATGGATAAATGTGCAGCAGCCAATAGTCAGACATGAGCTTTGAGCTGAATTCATTATTCTGTGTCTTGCTTGCTCCTGATGTCTTTGATCTGAATTTTGAAACATGTTTTTATTAATTTTTTAATGGGTACCTGGTTACCCATTTTATTACCTTTGTTATTATCAAGATGCAAGCACCAGAGTACAAAGGTATCCATTGACAGCTTTATTTAAGGGTTTTTGTAGAAAAAAAAAAGACCAGATTTCAGTGCAAGTAGTTTGTTGGTGGCAGTGGGAGTGCTTGTTTAGCATCATATTCCATTTTGTAAATAACATTCAGATCTTTTTTTTTTTTCCATAATGTACTAACAGATCTGGTTATGCACTGTTGGGCTTACAATTATATCTTATAGGCTCATCAACTATAAAATTGACAAACCCAGATCTCAGAATATGCTCTCAATTTCAGGTCTATACAGAGTTTATTAGGCATAATCAGTAGATATTGGGCATAATCAGTAAAACAAATGAGATAGATCCTAATTTGTTGTTGCCTGATGCGACTTAAGATCAGGGTCTATGTTGGTAGCATTTGGACTTGTAAGTGGGTATATATAGTAAGTAAAATAGACAATGTTAGCCTGGGTCATCTTGTCAGCTTTGGCTGTTATCAGGATACAGTGGATTGGTTTGGTTTGATGTTCTATTCATAGTTCAGCAACTGAAGCAGTTGGAGTAGAATGCCTTGCCCAAGGACTCTCCATGTAGCAGTTTCTGGCACACACAAATTGTAGGATTTCAACCTACACCCATCCAGTGACACATTTAGATTGCTAACATTTAGCCACTGGTTTTTAATATGCAGTTGTACAGGCATGTGCAGCTTCCTCCAGGCCAGATAGTGAATATAAATACAGTATACCTATATGATGAAAATAGAAACTGATATTGAATTATTAGTGTTGGAATTTCTGAAGTTTGACTATCAAATTACACTTTGAAGACATTTGTTTTAACTATGCCCTATGCAGTCACAAGCTTATTCTAAGTGGGAGGGAGCTCCAGTTCGATTTTATATTATTTGTTTGATTGCCCACCAGATCATAATTAGATGAAACTGTGAAATATAACATGGCTTGCAGTGACAGTCATCGAATGTACATGCTTTAAAATGTTTTATTAGAGATTAATATCCTTCGACTGGTGAAATGTTACAAAATTCAAAGTCTGCTAAAATTTGGTTGTACTGACTTATGATCAGATATCTGTCTTGGATTGATTGTTTATCAGATTACTGTAATTAGACAAAACTGTAAAATATATGGTGGCTCATGAAGAAAACTGTCTAAAGTACATGGACAAAGTTTAATTCGGTGGTTTAATTGGTGATTAATATGTTTGAGATTTTTGTAAGTCATACACAGTCACAAACAGGCAGTCTTAGTCAAGAGTGGACAGTCATAATCTGTCATACACAGTTGTAGAGGCATAAAGACAGTTATACAACTTCTAATATCTTTAAAAAGGTATTTCTTGTGCTAGAAGAAGTTGTCTGTCCATATGTCTATGTAGAATAACATGTCTTGTTAGAAGAAATATTTTCACTTCGTTTTTATGAATAATTGTTTTTCTGGAGAACAACATTACTGATTTGGACATTTTCCCGAAGATATTCTATATTGGAACGGGACAACACAAACAAACTGTGCTTTATTGTGCAAATTCTGGAATTTTCTGTTAGCCTTCGTCTGACGTGGTCATCCGCCATTTTGGACAGGAACTTCAGACTGTGTTTAGAACTTTTACAGGACATATATTTCTATTTTGAACAAAATTTGGATCATTTCTGTAAACCGCAAGTCTTGCTTAAATTATTTACACTATTTCATGTTTTTAGGAAAATAAATTATATTTTGTTAAAATTTACAAAGCTTGTTGTCTTCACTCTTTCTTTTATGATACTTAGAATGAGCCGTTATGTAACAGGTTATACTTTGTTGCCTTTATCTTGATAGAATTCATTTTTTTTACATTCTTTGGTTAAAAGTGATGTTTATTTTCAGTACAACTATTTTGAAACCAAACAAATAAAGGGAATATTATTTATGTTAAAAATCAGTTAAATACATTAAAATAGACACAGAGTATATAATTTTGATTTGATTGTGGGTATATTCGCATACAAGTGAGTCCTACTGCAAACTGCACAGACCCAGTTTTACTGTTGCATAATGCACCAGCAGCACTCTGCATTTTATTTGAATTAATACAATAAACATAGAACCTGATCTGCTGGTACATTATGTATTAGCAGGTCAGAGTTTGTATTGTTTGCCTAAGTATAAATGTTAAATGTTACATCTCATCTAATATGAAACTAACAGGATGTTTTTTTTTTGCTCATATTGATCAAATGTGACAGCTGTCTTTTCTTTTTTCCTGAAATAATTAACTTCCATTAAATTATCCCAAAACCAGTGACAAAGAATGTTATTTGCATGCAGGTCCTTAGTAAAATTTTCAAACTGCCCATTTCTGTAATAGATGCATGAAAAAGATTATGACACTGTTGTAAATGTTTGATGTAGTAAATTTGTTTTTGGGGAGATGGTTTTGTGGAAATCAAAATTTTAAAGTGCTAGTGTGCTTCACATATTTAAAATTAAATACAGGTGCAAGTACCTTGTGTGATGATTTATAAGAATACAGAATCAAATATCCTGTATTTTCCACACATGTAAACTTTTTAAAAATATTTTTATTAAAATATTTTCAGAATAAATGCTGAAATGTACATGATGGTAATGTTTCTTAATCAGCACTTTTTCTATCAAATATCAGATTATCTTTTCAATAATTATGAGATAGCAAATTAAGCACCTTCAAAACATTTTTCATGTTGCTGCTAATGCAGCTCCGAAACTGCACAATTAAAAAGTACATAGTAATCCACAAGTAAGTTAAAGTATGTCTTTTCTGGCATATAATTTTATACACAAGGGAAATAACTAGTGATTAAAAAAAAATATAACTCCCCAAACACAGACTGGATTCATATCTGACAGCAAATATTTACATAATCTCATGGTGCTGCAGTCAGTCTTCATAAGGTACATCACTTTAAATATTTGTTCAATTATGTTGCATAATATTGAGCAGACCATAAACTTAGTATACATGTTATACATCTTGTATATCAAAATTCATTTCAACATGGCCTAAAAGGTGTTAGAAAGCTGTGGTAGCTAAGTTTGCAGTATTGTTTTACTCCTAATCCAACATCACAAGTTTGATACTTGCCCAGGTTACTTTATTATGTCCCTAGGAAAGGCACTTAACTCTAATTTCCCTGACATGATATATCTCTGTTAACAGTGCTGAGCCCCCACCCAAATCTTACATTACTTCTACATGATCCTACATAGTGTAATAATAGTCCATGTCAAATTATGTAAGCCAGGAAGGATATCAGGTGCACTTGTGCCACTATTCTTATTATTATTACTTTTACACAATCATACCCAAATGAATATCTAATAATGGTATTTGCATTTAAAATCTGAATATGTAACGAAGGTTACCAAGCAAAACTCTACCCATTTGGAAAATATTGGCAAAACTGAAGCTGTTTCCAAATGCAATGCAACAAAGATACATAGAAGTTAAGTTTTTTGTCAGCTCATGACGACTTGTATTATTTTTCCTTTGTTTTAATAAAAGTTTGATACAAAAACAGTTGCTTATACTGCAGGCCTTTGAAACTCTATTACTGTAGCAAGAAAATAGACGAGTATTATAATAAGAAAAAAAATCCTTCACACACACAAACACAGAGGGCACGGTTGGCTAAAGTCATTTGGTTTGTAGTGGTGCATTGTAAAAAAATTTCAATTTTTTTTAAGGTTCCGTTTAGAATTTTTGTATAAAACTTTACAAATCATATATTGCCTAAAATAATGAATACTAGTTACCTGTCTGCCATCTTAGTTCTGTGAATGACTTTGGTCTACATGATGTTAATGTATGATGCATTTTGGAAATTTATATTTTTAACCCAATATCCCCCCCATATGTAATATAATAATTCTTAGTGGGATTAAATTCATAGGATCTGCATGAAGGGAAGTTTGGACAATAAATACAGTTGCAAGGCAGGAAGCAAAGGCACAAGATTTTACTTTAGTCAGGTAAATATGCATGTTCAATAGAAGTGCAGGGGAGAAAACCCATTTAACCTGGGCATGCAACCAAGTCTGATCAGTAGAGCATAAAATCAGACCACCGTTTCTTTTACTTGACAACAATAGTCCCAGACCTCCTCAGCAAGTAGGAGAATATCCTGCTTTAAATAGATTACCTGACATATCGTGTGCAAGCCCTTTTGTTTTTAAGTCTCTTCTTTCCTTATTTAGTTTGTCAAATTTATTTTCTTTCCTAACAAGACATCACAAGTTTATGCTTGCTTTAAGACTCCTAATTCAAAGTTTGAAAACATTACCTTAAGAAAAAAGAAAGCTGACTGCACTGTATACATAGTGTCTTTTGCATGTAGTTTAAATCTTTTAATAAGGTTATATGCATAGCCGAAGAGATCAGAATTAGATTGCATGAAGAGTTATGGTACAAGAAGGTTTGAAATTTTTCAGGATTTCGTAAAGCTAGCTTTCCTAGCTTTCAGCAAACAGTGTTAGGTTAACGGGTGAAAATTTTCTTGTTTATAGTTTTAGATGAAGGAATATGGTATAAAATCTCCATTGGCTAGGCACTAGTCGTAGATTATGTCGGGACTTGATAGATGCAGTGTAGTGTTAACACCAAATGACAGGCCACTACTAGATCTAGTAAAACTCTTCACTAAAACTACTGTTTTGTTGGCTGTGTGGAGCTTATAGCTGGAAAATAAATTATTTATAATAAAGATTCTAAAAATAGACTGGCTCTGCCAGATATAGAGTAGTCAGCAGTTTATCGAGGCTCCAGTGGGGATAATACACATGTTAGAGGGTGTAAATTGCTCCATGGTTCTATCCATACATGTATTAGTGGTGAAATTGAGTTGAAATTGACACAATGATTGGTTCATCAGAACTGATAAAACATTGATTTTAATTGGTATGAGATTGTTTGTTGTTTTTTTTTTTAATTTTGTGAGTAATGCCAGTTTAATCTACTTAAAAAAGCTGCACCTGTACTGAAAGTTACATATTTTATCAGTTTATTTTGTTTGCTCTGTTTGGTGCTTTGGTTATGCTTGGATACAGGAGGCATTTTGTATTGGAAGCTTTTATCTAAAGCTTTTGAAGGATCAAGCTTTGTTGATGATCCTTCTTGATCGGAACATTGCTAGGCCATTTCAATCAGGTAGCAGTAAACATTAGTTTCATGTTTCTGATGATTTGCCTCTGGCAGACTGCACCATATAGGACAACAAGGTCAATATTGTTCCAGTTGTGACATCTCCATTGGCCACCATGTTGTTCCATGTGAACAAAAATAGTTCATAATATATTTCTCATTCCTGATGAATTATATCAGAGGTTTCATTCTTGATGGAAGAGGCAGAGCATGTTGCAATTGAACCCCTCTGTCAATTAAAAATGGGAAAGTAATTCCATGAAAATAGTGGAAGGGGCTGTCATTGCAGGCCTTTTCACCTAGCATTTGTTTTTTTTTTGTTGTTGTTTTTTTTTAATTGGGTTTATACATCTGTAAAATGATCATTGTTTCTTTTACAACAGACCCAATTCCATGAATATTGCTGTTACCAGGTTTTTCTAATAAAACCTTAAATATGCTGTGACACGTAATTACAATGCACAGAAAGTAGATTTAGGTCTGTTGTGTGTCAAGTTTACATCTTTTTTCTTTCTTTTTAAGATAGGAGTTTACAGTATGGTAAACATAAAAAAATTTGATTTATCATACACTAATAAATGCATAATAATAATAAACTTTCTTTGATGAATACAGTTACAGTCAGGATCCAGTCCATTCTGAGTCTTACCCAATACTTGATCACAAAAGCAAATGTCTTGGTATTAAATTGTTCTGTGCTCAAATCTTGACTGTGCAGGGTAAATTGATTTCAGAGATTAAACCATCTGTGTGACAAAGAATGTATTCAATTTTGGCTTTAAATATTCCTCCTACTAAAGCTTAATGATGAAAAAAAACCCTGATTTATATGGAAGCAACATTTGCAGACACGTTCATAAATGCAAACACTAGGCAGTACCAGCAGCCCTGTAGGAGAAGGATTCCATCAAGTCATGAAATAACCTCAGAAACAGTTGTAGGAAAATACATCAGCTTGATGTGTTTAGTGATTTGCCTCTAGTGGAGTGCACCACATGTTATGACAGCAAAGGCTGAGAATGTTCTAATTGTGACTTTGTCTAAGTAAGCAGCCATATTATTCTATGTGAGGAAAAGTTGTTCAGAATATAGTTTCTAGTGGCAACAAAATTATGTCCAAAGTTTCTTCCTTGACTTGATGGAAAAGACAGGATATTCAGATTGACTAGCAGCCATGACAAGTACATCATTTTAGGGACTGAACTTTTAATTTTCATGGTATGGGTAGTGTGCTTGTGACTTTCTTTCAAAAAAGGTTATTTATTTTACCTCAAGATAATTGATATTATATATATATATATATATATATATATATATATATATATATATATATATATATATATATATATATATATATATATATATAAAATGGTTGGCCTGAAAGAGTTAGCCTTGAAAAGAACATCTCTTAATTCCCGCAGTTTTTGGTGTGAGCTCACATGACAGTGATTTTATTTTTTTGGCTGTATTGCAAAGCTGTTCTGGCTTATGGATTGATGATATCTGTCGATAAATCCATCTGGCATAAACACTCAAGCTAGGTTTTTGCATTTAGGTCATTTTCTCTGACACTGTTACTTGCAGAATTTAGAGGCATCATCCGAAGTACACTTCTGTGATAACTCAGACTCAGTGGGGGTCCAGGAACATGAACAGTAGCATAAGCAAGACCAGATTACAGATGGACCTTGGAAAAATTGAGAAAGGAATGGACCTAGTTGGGGTGGGCTGTGGGAGTATAATCACATAAAAATTATAGCTTTTTCTCACAATGTTATTTGCTTTTCTGTTTAAATTAATTTTTTATTTTCAAAATATGCAATCTTTGAAAGTTCGTCAGAAATATTACACAAAGAGGATTAAGCACAAATCACATGTGAAACATTTTTTATTACATCGCTATTTATTTGCATGTGAATGCAGATACGATTCAAGTATTATTGTTGATTCACAACAAAAGGAGAATTTTGTTTTTAAAATTAGACACTGGACATTTATTTCAAGAACAACCATGTTGAAGTCAATTTTTTGTTCATTTCATACCAATTTTGAAAACTTAGGTTCTCAATAAACTTTGGAGCTTCTCCATAAAGGACTCTGTGGTTTTCTTAGGACTTTGTGGTTTTCTTATTTTTCCATTAAAGAAAGTGTAGTTTTAAGATCATCAACAGTAAAAATTGAAAAATGTCAACATGAAGAAACATAAAGAAGACTTATTACAATTAGCAGACCATGTCATGAGGGCTGTGTATTTTAGTATATTTCTTTTTAACCTGTTAGTAAATTAAATGGCAATCAAAATAGGCAATACATGTTTTTTTAAGTAATTTGCAGCACATCAGACACTTGCAGATGCAGATTTTCGAGTAGGAAATAACTTGAGATAAACTACAGAAGGACAATTCTGTTACTGAACGAAGAGTATTACTGTAAAATCCAGGCACTCTTGGGGTATTCTAAATCCAATGTAGATAATATTTATGGATGCACTTCTGTCAGAGGTTACAGTTTTGAGGTGATTTCATCATTTTAAAGATGGTCATGAATCCATGGAAGATGATCCACATTCAAGAAGACTGTTGTTTGCAATTTTAGAGTTTACCAGTGATAAGCCTTAAATAACTTCTATAAGAATTTCAATGATAAACCATAAATAAGTACATGTACTATAAGAATTGGTTGGTTGGGTAAAAGCACTTTTAGCACCATATATATATATATATATATATATATATATATATATATATATATATATATATATATATATATATTCATGCTGACATAATGAGAAATAAGTGATTTTTACCATGAACAAAATGCAAAATGACCAAAGCTGATCTGGGCAAGTATCAAACCCAGGGCCCTTGGATTACAAGTCTGACAATGTTTACCAACTGCACTCCATGGCACACCAGATACAAAAAAGTTTCATACTTTTACTTTTAAACCACAGTTGAGCATAGTTTAAATTATTTTTGGTCAAATTACTTTAAAATAAATTATGTCCAAATGTAAATTATTTTTGCTCCGATTTAAATTGAAAATTCTAGGTAATATATATTTGCATATATTTAAGACTCGTGCATTTTGTTTCCTGTTTCTAGTGAAGTTTCTAAATTACCCAGTATATAACTTGTACATTTGCATCTCCAATAAAAATTTTAAGAACTTTTGAGGTATAGCAGTCAATTTTTTTCACTCAGAAAATTTTATTTTGCTTTTTCAAAATCACCTGAACAAAAACATCTTTTGAATAAGGTTAAGAGAAATTTTTAAAAAGCACTCATTAAATTAAGTATTTTTACACTCAGCATAAGAACTATAATTGATTGATTGTAATTCTTGATTCACTTTCTGAGAAGTGTGATTTTGCCAGTTTTATGGGAGATGCCAAGTTGATGGGACAATTGGAGATATTTGCACAGCTTGTGAGTTTGCTTGACTGAAGGAATTAATTCATGGAGGCTCTGATTGGTAATTGCATTTAGTGAATATTTTGGTATTCATTTCATTTGTAAATATATTGTTTAGCATCATTATTAAGAGTGAAACAATATGCTTCTGCTGTGTATAGATACTATTCAGGATACACAGCCTTCGGTATGTTTCATTATCAATACACAGATTTGATGGTCTTTTCATCTTCAGATGTCCTGTCAGTGGTAGGATGGTGCCATTTAATGTATTTACATATTGGTTAAATTTCTAATATGCAGATTACAGACAGACATAGACATGTTGACTTTGCATCAGTTATATGCCATTCTCATCTTTGACAAGATAAATAAGTTTTTTTGTTAGATATCGGTGATTTTTGTTCTAGCTTTTAGGCCAACTAAAGGCTGCTCCATTTGTTTAGATGCAGGACTCATCTTGGCTACCTTTTATTTTGCACTGCATGAATGTTTTTAAAACACCTAAATTTGGAGGTCAATGTGGTGCTATCTTCAAAACAAAAGAAATACTGCAGTTTCCTTGTGCAAAGGAAATCCTTTCTACAAAAGTTTGAGTGTGGGAGTGGAGATGTACAACCAGATCCTTTACATCATACTTCCTGCAGATACAAAACAACTGCTATGGCCACACTCATTTCTACTGGTGAAAAGAGAAATTGTTGACAACACCTGCTCTCCCTCTGCAAATTATGTATATGAATATAACCCCTGTATTTTGGACCCTCCCCCAACCCGCTTCATTTTTATTTTTGTCCAATTGGCATATTTATATACAGATTATAATATCAGCATAAAAGGAGATATAACAATGTTCCCAGTGTGTGATTTAAGTACTTAACAGATCATTTTTATAGCTACTTTTGTGCAAACTTGCTCTATTTATTTGGATTGAGTTTGTATGCCAATACTTCCAGTTTGTCATGTAGTAAATATACCACAGTTGGATCTGATAGGAGGTAGATTATATAATCTGGACTGGAACAAACAAACAACCACCAATGAGAATTAAATGTGACATATTTCTCTGCATGTAACACCAGAAGTGTAGTCCTCAAATTTGATACAAGTAGACAAGATATGAAATAACAAACTTCCTTAATGTGGTTATTAAATTATGGGTCAAGTACTTTAATCATACTTGGGGAACAAATCTGGAATGTCTTCATTGCACTGATATGTTTTGTTATCAGTGGCTGAGCATGCAGGTAGGATAAAATAATCAGTATGCAGTTGGTGGGGTGGGACATTGTGGGCATCTCTCAAACCATGCAAGTTTGCCACTTTGTTATCAGTGGCTGAGCATGCAGGTAGGATAAAATAATCAGTATGCAGTTGGTGGGGTGGGACATTGTGGGCATCTCTCAAACCATGCAAGTTTGCCACTTTGTTATCAGTGGCTGAGCATGCAGGTAGGATAAAATAATCAGTATGCAGTTGGTGGGGTGGGACATTGTGGGCATCTCTCAAACCATGCAAGTTTGCCACTTTGTTATCAGTGGCTGAGCATGCAGGTGGGATAAAATAATCAGTATGCTGTTGGTGGGGTGGGACATTGTGGGCATCTCTCAAACCATGCAAGTTTGCCACTTTGTGTTTGTTATCAGTGGCTGAGCATGCAGGTGGGATAAAATAATCAGTATGCAGTTGGTGGGGTGGGACATTGTGAGCATCTCTCAAACCATGCAAGTTTGCCACTTTGTGTTTGTTATCAGCAGAAGATGAGTAGGTGTTGTTAGTGGACTTTTGTTTTACTGGCAAAAATGAGTGCATGTTCCTGCAGTGTCTGTCTCCAATTTAAAGAATGAAAAGGCAAGTGATCAATAATTATTAACAACTGCTGAAGATTAAATTAGATTGTATTGGGTAAGTATCATTTTGTATTGATTTTTCACCCCTTGTATGATATTGAATTCGAAGTGTATCAATACATTGCTATATTGATTAATCATTTTACCTCGAATCAGTATTAACATACCTGAAGTTACAAAAAAATAATGCTAGAAGTTTCTTTTTGTTTGATATGTTACTACCAGTTTTCATTTGAAATAAAAGGAATCATTTCTTTTTTCTTATAATCATTGTACTGATTATGTTGTCTATTTATGCTTGTATGAACTAGTGTTTGTATCTCTAACAGGAGAGTTTTTGCTGATTCTATAGTTTGAAATGGGTCAAATATGAATCTGAATATTACTTGAATATTACTCTCTGAAAATACATTAATGTTTTAAGGTATGTGCTGCAGTGGTTAATTAACTTTAGGTTGTCTTCTCCATTGTTGTGTTATTTCATGCTAGTCTATGTTGCCTAGATTCTCCATCTGGTTGGAGTTTTCAGTTTGCAGGGATGAACATGGCCAGATGAATGAAGCTAATAGCTCTACTGATTGCCAACTTTACACCGTTCTGACCAGGTTATTACTCAGTGGTCTTGGTACTAAGATAGGGATCAGCCCAAGTACCCTCTTCTCTCCACTTTACCATCACTCTGACCAGAGGGTCCAGAAGAGGGAATGGGACAGAATTGGTATCCCCCTTTCCTATTATTCTAGTGAATCTGTACAGCATGTGGGAACCTCAGACTTTGGGTAATTGGTCCATTATGTTCCCTTGCTGACTTAAGACATATACATAGAGGGTGGAGGAAACATCAGTCCCCATCATTGTCCTCTCACATAGCCCAAAGAATATCTGGTGACCTGTCCAATCATTACTCAGTGCCAGGTAATCATTTGCCAGGTAACAGCCACTGGTCACTTTGTCCTGATGACTAGTCAGATTGTACTGGTCATTGGGAGTCTATCCAGAAGGTCCAGACTATGGAGATGCTCAGATTGTTATTCCCCCATGTCCTATTATCCTAGTGAACCATATGGGATTTGGAGCCCTCCACCTTATTGGTCCCTTATCTGTTATGCCCTTTGGGTACTGGAACTTGTACCCAGAGTAGAAGAGATGCAGCTCATCTTTCACCATCTCCTCATCATCAGGTGGCATAGTATCATCCAGAAAGGCAAACTGTCTCATCCAGGAACGTATTGAACACATAAAGCCCCTATTCACCATGACAAACATGTACAGGTAAAATGCAGCATGCTCTCCTCAGTGTTTTAATGATGATGCCTTATTTATCCATGTTGACTCTAATGAGGTAGAAACAGCCCATTTGGTAAGACAGTAAATGAAGTTAACCACCTTTTAAAAGTGGATTGGTGCACAGTCCAAGAAGATCCTTTCTATTTTGGTAAAGATCTCACAGACTCATCCACAACCAGATTTTCTGCTTCTTCCTTATTCCTTTATGGTTGAGGAAATATCAGTTTTTCATCAGGTCAGGATATCACTCACTGGCTTAAAGGGTGATCCATTCATCCATCTACCTTGACACCTAGGGTCTCCACATTAATTGCTGAGTTCATTACAAAGTGGTCCAGTAAACCTCCCCAGCTGGATGCGGCTGCGTAACAAGTTGGTATTTGAACTGGAACCTGGATATGCTCTCCTATTAAAACAATTGAAGCTATTGAGCATTAAGTCTAGTTTCTTGTCACATCTCTTCTCAGCTATTTTTTTTTATATGCTGATGGAGGCTTTTCTGAACCCAGCTGTATTATAGAGAATGCTAGAAGCTGTGGCCAAGACATCCTGGTAGTCACTTCATGCTGCAATGCTTTACTTGACAAACTTCAGCACATATGCTCTAATGTTGTGCTGGACTCCTCCAATGTATTATGAAACCACAGTAAAGACTTTTAAGGTCTACTCCATTATAATCATCCCTAATGTGGATTTACAAGAGTTGAAGGATCCTCAACATAGATCTTTCACATCTACTCCTGGTCCACTGCAATTGGCCAGGAAGCTCACTAAATAGAATCGCCCCCACAAGCCATCAATTAAATTTTTCAAATAGGTGCAGCCAGTCCCATGCACAACAACAGATGAGACCTCATCACTAGTGGAAATAGCTGAGGAACCAAGAGGAGGAGCATCCTTTTCCAGGTAGTTTGGTGGAGACTGCCATAGGGACTTGCATGCTCTCCTGTCATGCATTTCTTTTCCAAAACATCCTTGCACTTGTTATTTAGGTCTTTTTTTTTGAGGCCTAGCATCACAGATGAACCATGGGAACATTCTATTGTGAGTGAGGGTTGAAAGATTGGATGGAGGGTTTACTGACCTTTTGCAGCCCTTCATCAAGGACCCCCAAGTTTTTTCACCAATCTAATCTAGAGAAATAAGAGAAGTGCAAAACTTTTATGCAGAAAGAGACAGTTGAAAGTGTCCTGGATGAACAGTCCCCTGTATTCTACTCCAGAATATCCTGGTCACCAACTTAGTGGGAAATTTTGTATTATAATCAATCTTTACCTGTTAGACCAGTGTCTTCTGAAGGATCATTTAAAGCTTGCTTCCACACCTAGAGTTTTCACCACAGTGAGAGTTTTCATATAACCCCCACTGTTATCTGTTTGCCAAAGCATCAGTATTTTGGTTGGGGTTCTCATTTATAGCAGAAAGGCATAATTTTAGGGTGGAGGGAATCATTGGACAACATAACATTAACAATCTAGAAATGCAAGTAGTGTTTCTAACTTTGCAAGGGTTCATTGATGAATTAAGGCCGGGCAGTGTGCTATGATGTCCTCTAACAAAATGTGTCAGAGCACATCTCCTCTCTGTGGAGGTCTTCCAGACCTCCTTCACTGGGCAACCTCAGAGAACTTCATCCTTTAAGTTTTCTGCATTCAGTGGGGAAAAAGCATATTAGCAGACATTCTATCCAGAAATGCAGTCTTCGTGGAATGATATCTTCAACTGCTCAGTAATAGAGACCCTTTTTGAGAAACACTATGGGGGAAGTCTTTGGTGGATTTATTTGCAACCTGGCTCAGCAACAGAGAGCATGGACTGTGGATACATTTAGCTTTACTGATCTCCTCTGTTCACATATACTTTTTCACTGTTCCAACTGCTACCTTGAGTTTGACAAAAGGTCAAAACTTCCACTGCCGACACATTCTCATAACCCAGTGGTTATGATTCAGCAATTTTCTAGACCTCTTTATAGATCAACTGAGGTCTATACCTTACAGGAGGGATCTTTTGCATCACGGTGCTTCTCTTCTCAGCAGCCCACAGATTCTCTGCCTTCACACTTGGTTTATCTTGGGTGATCTCTTCCTTCACCCACTCACCCCGCAACAGGTTTCAGGACATAATTGGTAGTTGCAACATTCAGGTCAGAAGACATTCAGCACATAAAGTTTATAGTGCCATGTGGAATATCTGTGATTAGTGCAATATGAAATTTAGATTCTGGCTCTCCCTTAGTATCTTCATTTGCTAATTTCCTTATGTTCTTTTCAAGAACTGATGGTGCTTAGTATTAAGTCTCAAGGGCAATAGGACTGCTATTTTCAACACTTAAATTCAGGGCTTAACAGTTGGTTCAGATTTATACCCACCTGACAAATTCAGTTGTGCAATAATGATAGGCAAGTTATTCTTGCTATTAAAATGCTGTTGGGGTGAGAGGAGGGTAAAATTAATTTAAATTTAAATATGTAATAATTTTAGAACTATTGCCCAATGCCCTCCTCCCACCATGCTCCAATGTTCTGGTGTAATCATCATAAATGATAAAGATGTCTGTTCTGCACATAGGCATGTGAGATTCACAAGTACAGATGTCTTAGTGATAATTATCCCTCTGGAAGAATGTTATTTCACATAAAACAGACAAGGTTTTCTAACACAAAAAGTAAAAAGTATACAGAAGTGATAGGTAAGTATTGCATATTTAAAATTAGCCTAACCCCTCCCATGTATATATCAACATGTTTGATTTGGTTTTGTGGGTTTAAGAAAAGTTTCTAGCAGATGATAGGCTGTACATGGTGGCCAGTATGTTTGGTAGAAAAATAGGGAAAACCCAATGAAGAAACATCAACAAATAGGAATTTTTGTCATTGACATACCTTGGCAGAGTTGAGAGTTGACCCATGTGAATAGAGTTGAGACAACAGTGATCAACAAAGGCATGCAGTTTAGGCAACTCAGGCCACCCAAGGCCCTGCATATCAACTATCAGCTTGTAGGCCATGTCACTTTTAACTTGTAAATGGGCCTATGACTTGTTAAGAACATGTAGAAGAAACCCTTGATAAGTGCCTCCAAGCCTGGTCCTAATGGTGTGATTTCCCTTTCCCACCAGTACCAGACCTGTTTACCCGACCGTATTTGACCGTATTTGTACGGAATGAAGCCCATCCGTACGGTCATACGGTCATTGAACTGAAAATACGATATGAGGTTGCATTTATTTATTACTTTTTTTAAATTAATTTTTTAAGCCGTTTTTTTTTTTCCGTTTCGTTGTATCGGTCTCTTCGGTCCGCATCCGCGTCCGCATTTTGTGCCACGTTACTTATTTTGACATTCTCAACATCCGGTTGTTTAAACAAAGGAAAATGCCGCCGACAAGAAAGTTTCAGCACGAAACTGATGATGAAAATGGAAAGTCTAACACAGAAAGCAGCATTTTCTACCAGTTTATTCTACTCTGTGGCTATGCCTTAAACCATCGTCAAAAGGACAACATTTTGTGCATTGCACTGTTTGCAACTTAGACTTTTCCTGTGCACATTGTGGAAGGAATGACTGCTCACGGCATGTGGAATCGGAAAATCATACAAAATTGAAATCATTAGTGAATGGAAATAGAAACATTTTGTCAATGATGAAAGGAAAGGAAGTCAGTGATCAAAACATACTTCAAAAACAAATAACACGTGCTGAGGCGATTCTATGTGAGTTGATCGCAAATATGAATTTGTCATTGAGTACAGCTGACAAGTTAACGGAAGCAATGAAAAATAATTTATGAACCTTATTTCCATTCTAGTAAATATTGACAAAGATGATACTAGATTTTATCAGATAAATAAGATTGCCTTCACCTATCTAAATAAAATTATTATTTTCTAAGTGGATGGGTGGTAACAATGTCTATCATAATGTTTTATATCAAGTTGTCCTTAACCATGTAAAATAGAGAATTGGCTTTAATTAAAATGTTATGGATATGTGTGAAGCTGAGAAAACAGAATTTCTATATAAACAACAGAATAAATTTGATTATGTTGTATTTTTTTTTGTGGTTTTTATCACGATAATATGAACAGGCTGTTTAAGTCAGTGGTGTTCAATTTCTGCATATTTGTGTCTTGAAACACAGAATTAACTGAATACCAGCATCTTTGTAAACTAGGAGTTATTTACACAATATTGTATAGTCATTATGTCGTGTAATACTACATAATGATAATTATGGTATATTGATAGTATCTACTATTTGTGTGCTGAAAATACTGACTGCGGTCTGAAAATACTGACAGGCATTGCTTAAAATACTGACAGGAAAATTTATGGGTAAACAGGTCTGCAGTACGTTTGATGGATTATTTTTCTTATTTCTCACAAGGAAATCATGTTGGAGAAACAAAAAGTATATAGCTTTGGAAAATATAGTGTTGTCCTTTACTGCTTTTAAAGGAGCATTCATAGTTTACAACAGTAAATTTTGTTAATAAAAATCACAGAATAGGCTGGCAGAATTTGTCATTTCAGTACTTAAACTGCAATAAACATTACAGACAAAAGCATAATAATGTTATCTGCAGTGTCCGTAAGTGCACTGCTGTGGCTTAGACATATCCCATATGGTTTTATGAATGGTAAGCTGTGTGACATACAATGGAAGCAAAGGTATCACTTTTTACCCTTGCATCAACAGTGTTAAGATTTTGTTTTTTAGTTTTTGTACTGTCACAAATAGGTTTTAGGAAAAAATTAATTTGAGTACTTCATTTGTGTGCATATGATTTGGATTTTTAATTTGGCTTTAACAATTTTTCTGTTATATTGCTACAATATCAGCATAGGGGCATCATACCACATACATGTAGCATAATGGCTCAACCCCTCACATTATCCAGACACTAGGAAAACCAGTTCTTACACTAACCTCATAATGCTGAGATCTGGCAAGGTAACTCTTAGTACTATTTTTATGTCTTTGGTATGACTTTGCAGGAGTTTGAACCCATGACTTCCCACATACAAGGTGGATGCTATAACCACTAGACTACTGGAGCAGTCTGATTACTTTATAACATCAAGCTCATGTGGTTCAATTCAAGATGGCTATAAACATTTCTTCTAGAAAGAAATTCATTTTTTCCACATGTATAGATTGCAGGCAACAATAAAAATAAATTAAAAACCCCTAACATAGGCAGTTGTTGCATTCCCAAGAGTGGCTGCATAATTCTAAATAATGTAGCTGGAATCTTTTGGTTTCAGTGTCTTTAATTTTCATTCAAAATATGTAATTCAGTTAACTTTAATGCCATTCATTTTAGTTATTAATGAATTGTAATTTTTTTCATTTTAGACAGGTAATTTCATTATTTTTCAGTTTACACTATAAAAAATAAATTTAAAAAATATTTGAAATTGCATTTATGCAAAATTCGAGCAAGTTGTTGATACCTGTATTCTAAATAATTTGTAGCATGATATCAAATAATATCTTGCTGGTTATATGATGTCAACCATAGGGACTGTAGTGAAACTAAAGTAAAATGCTCTTTTTAACATTATCAAAGTAATTCATGTTATAAGTGAGGGGGCTAAATATTGAAGGATCTTAAAAAAAAAGGCTGTGTCATAGTAGTCTTTGTAGTTCATCAGAACAAGAATACAGATGTTTTATGGTGTGAAATCACAAATTGACTCATTAGCCAAGAACTAAAGTGTATTAAAAAAATTCACGCAGCAGTGTAACAAAATTCAATCAGTTTGATGGGATTCATGACCATACTGTTGTTGTAAGATGGTCAGCAGCACACTGAGGGACAATAAAGTGAGGGATGACTGTACAGCATTAATGTTTACTACTTATTTTTACCCAGATATTCTTGGAATTTGGTCACCTGTCTTGGTGACATCTTTATAGCCCAATTCAAAAAAGAGACCTAGTATTCCAGTTGAAAAATTTGTTGTTAGCAATATAATTTTAAAAATACTTCAAATAAAGTAATTACTACTTGTGTGTGCCTGACAAGTCCAATGGAACACCTAATATAAGATAGAATAATCCATAGTCACTTCCTCAGGGAGTACCAAAAAAATATTTACTGAATAAAACCTTAAAATTATTTGGGGACATGGATCTGGTACCATATATACTTGGTTATAAGTTGAATCAAACAGGAACAACATTTGATCCAGACCTTCTGCAGCATAAAATGCCTGCAAATCAGGAAATCAGGGTAATGTTTATTCTACTGATCACTCTTAGGAAACTGAACAGACTAAGATCTGTTGGTGCATTATGCAATGCCGATTTGGGATCTGTGCAGTTTGCAGTTGGTTTCATCTTATGATGGTGTGTGTATATATATATATACACACACACACACATACACCACTCCCTGGATAACTGCACATAATTAGCACCCTCTAACTCCCACTGGATAACTCACGAACCCAGTGTCTGGCATGGCTCCGATTTTTTTGAAAGGAAATATATTTTAAAATGTGTTAAACATGAAGAAAAAAAAATATGGATAAGAATTGGTATATTGAAGCTTGTTACATACTGTATATTATGTAAATTTTCATAACAAAAAATAATTATAAATTTTTAATTTTTGTAAAAACAAAATGGGGAATATGGTATTTACGATCTTTTTTGCAAACGTAAATCTTCTTAGTGGAAATTTTATGTCTGGTAACTTAACCAATTTTTCAAATACAAAGAGATCTATAGGAATAATTATGATACATTTAAATAATTATTATTTTGATAACTGGATTGTGTACAAAAAATTAAAAGGTACAAAAAATTACATAAAATACCAAAACTCGTTATATCATGGGAAATGGTGATTATTGCCGTAAAGATAGACTTCATATCATGAACTTTTCAAGTTCTAATTAGATGTCTCATATTATGTTTGGGGATTTTTGAGACAAAAAGTTGTTAATACTCTGTAAATAATCACTTAAATGTCTTGCTAAGTGAAATTCATGTTCTAATCCTTTAATTTCGCTTCAGTGTAAACACTAGTATTGAAACATATTCTCTTCTATGAAAATAGTCAATCCCTCACCTTGGTGAGTACTTCTGTGAGAACCTAAATAAATGCTTTGTTTTGATCAACAGCTGGGGAAGTGTTTGTTGCATTAAACAAAAATCAATTAAAAGACACCTGTGTTGTTTTATCACTTTGAATATGTCTTTTGTATCAAATCAAGCAAGGGAAGTACAAAAAAAAATCAAAGGCAGCAATGCCAATAGCAGCATAAGTTCTTGAGGTCATTACCGTTCTTAAAATTCATTTTATTTGATCAGTCGAAAATGGTTTCACATTTTTAGGTGATATTTTTAAAATATTTTTTATCACTTTTGGAGATATCAGCGCCAACATAGAATTAAACAAAATTCATTGTTGGGAGACTCAGTGAATCAGGAAGCCGCATTGTAATTATCTGAACCAGCTCAGAGAGAAAATCACCCGTGAACAATACACAGAGGGTGAACAATACACAGAGGCGGCAGAGAAATCAAAAAGTAAAAAAAAATGAGCATATGTTTTGAAAATGTGAAGTGATATTTGTCAAACGTGTCACAAACTGCAAGTATTATCCTGTTCTAATTTACATTATTTTAAATTTGTAGACCCAATAAAATGATGTTGATAATGGCTAACCCTTAAAAAAAATTCATTTTACTTCTGCCGCAATTGACCTGGCGCAATTGACCTGGCAATTGACCTGGCGTTTGATGACATTGTTTCTTTTTTTAAATGGGTGTCATCTTGTGTATAAAAAATCTACTTTGGATCAAACAAGAATTTATCCAACTCAACACAATCATTTGTGATGCAGTACACAATGACCGAAATCATACATGTGTTAAGCCAATGGAAAACCTTTGGATTATTGTTTTGATGATCTCAATATCTTGTAAGTTATCCTGGAATTTATGTTACTCTGTGATGACAAAAGTAAACAAAGTACACCGCTATGAAGAAATATGTAATCATAGTTAATCATAGCATGCCAAGCCAACCCACCCACCCCTTTTGCCTTTGTATGTAGATCCCTGGATAACTCCTGGCCCCGAGCTTATAACAAGGTCATGTTTTTGGACCCCATTGTGCTGAGTTATCAGGGAGTGGTGTATGTATGTATGTATGTATGTATGTATATATATATATATATATATATATATATATATATATATATGGTATCAATAATTGGTCATTCTGCTAAAAAAATATCTCAACAGCCTAATAACTTAAATAATTCAGTGTATTTGTCAACTTTGTGGTTAACTACAATGCAGAATATATAGTATTAAATTTGGGTATTTGATCTTCAGGAGAGAAGTCTCCTTAAATAACCCACGAGAAAAACTGCTGTAAGGCTTGAATTTGCTTTGTGGCAGTTTCATACTTGTAGGTAATACGATCATAGTATATATATATTTTTAGCATTTCAAAGTAGAGTTCCAAAATTGTACATGTAAAGAATTGCACAGAAAGCTTGATGAAGATAAACCTTGACAAATAAATGTAAACATGAAATACCATATATACTTGCCTGTAACATGATTCTGACTGCTAACTTCACAGACCCAGATCTGTCATTGCATTATGCCGCTTGTTGGGAATAATCAATAGAATAAACATTTTAGACCCTGATCTGTTGGCGAGTTATGCCTCAACATATTAAAAATTTTGTTGTTTGCAGTTTGACTTAATTTATAAACAAGTATATATGGTACTACAACACTTTCAATTCACAAGCTACTCTTAGATTAAGCCTTTAAAAACTCATAAGCAGTGATGGGAAAATGACACATTAGGCTGTTGACTTTTAGGGATTGAAAATAATGTAACCTTTTTTCACAAATTTAAGTGATGTCAGAACAGGTAGCATAATACAGGTGTTGCAGTTACATCTGGCATGTTATATTAATTTCAACTTGTATTTTGACTTCTCAACTAAATTTCTCATTTTCAGCACACATTAGTTTCTGAATTTACTTTTTTTGGGCCCAAGTTTTGGACAAGAAAAATTAATTTATTTTCTCTATTCAGATACACATGTATTCAGAGGACATGCAGTTTTGTACATGCATACTTTGATATGCAGTTGAGCCTATGAAAAGAGGGCCTTGAAACACTTAAAAAATGCCTCTACATAACATTTTGTTGGATCTCAATTTGCTTGGTGGGGCATATATTGTTTGTCTGTCTAACTGTATCAGAATCTGTTTGTCTATCTATGTACCTTGGTGATGATTTGTATGTAGGTCAGAGTTTAGGCATTGGTGGGCATCTGTGTTCCCTAGCACTTTTTATCCCTGGGGTTAAAGAAAACATTCCCAAATTTGATTTGTACATCTGATTGAGCTGGGTTAGCCCAGTGCTTGAGGTACTTGATACATTTTATATACTAAACACAATAATATAAATAATGATTTTAATTTTAAAATATTCTGAAATTCTTTGTGATTCTAATTGAGCTGGTTTAGCTGCTACTTGAAAATCTTGGTACATTTTATATATATATATATATATATATATATATATATATATATATATATATATATATATATATATATATATATACTGCTCATTTAATATATACAATGTTTAAAAAAAAACTACCTACCTACCCTAATTTTAAAACCAGTGTGATAGTAAACACATTTTTTTTGTGCCTTGTAAATATCAAACAGAATCAATAATCTCAATCATGCTTAGTCTTTCCACACCCCTGCTGGTCATAAAACAAAAGGGTTTATTGGATGGTCAGTTTGTCCACCAGCAGACCATCTCCATCTGTTGTTTCTCATCTGTCCATTAGCATTAGTTTGTTGTTGCTAGTTACTGGGGGATTGCCCTGAAAGGGTGCACAAACATTCATCTTTATGTTGTATTGGTTATAAATGCAGATGGTGCTTAGCTTAAATCCAATATATCAGCCATGATAGTCCTATTGATATGTTATATTTAGTTGGTCTTGACAGAAAATGTTATTGGTCTTACATCCAAGATGGCTACAATGACAGACATTCTAAATGTTTTATCTGCAGGGTTCCTGCAGGTCATGGAATCCTGGAAAAGCTTTGGAATTTAAAAAATAAATTTCAAGGGCCTTGAAAAGCTATGGAATTTGTCAAAACCTTGCAAAGTTTTGGAAAAGTCATGGAATTTGAGACAATGGAGTTAAAAATTTTTATTACTTCAAATTTCATAGAGCACCGTGAACCGATTAAATGAAATGGTAAAATACAATCGATAAATGGTCTTAATTCATATAAAAAGAGTAAGTTCACTTAATGGAAGTATCACGTGAATTCCGTTGTAGTAAACTAAATAAAAGAAAACAATTGGAAAGTAATGTGTTTTGTTAATATTCTAAATAGGAACACATACAAAGATTACATTTATCATTGGATTATGACATTAATTACAACATAAAGTCATAGTGTGCTAGCCCAGGTAAATTTAAAATGTACATATTAAAAATATTTGTTGTTAACTTATTTGTTATTTTAGATTGATAGATGTCATTCTTTATGTTCATTTACTTGACAATGCAAGATAGTGCAATCCTTGAGTTTTATGAAATGGCCCTGGAAAAGTTTTGGAAAAGTCATGGAATTTTTGTTAAGTCTGCAGGAACTCTGTATCTGCTACTTCTCCTGATTGGATGGTGATATTGAAATTGGGTTTACACCAAAAGATTCATTCAGATTTCCAGTTGATTCTCAATGACAATGGTGTTACTTTGACATCCAGTCTAATCTCTGTGGTCACTATTATGAAAATCTTTTAACAAATTGCCCTAAACATATTGTCTTGTCAACAAGGACTTTTGTCTGAAAGGCTAATTAAATTGAGTTGTTGGTGGCAATTTGACATCCAGTACTTCTGTCATGGCAGCCATGGTTTAAATCTTTCAGATATCTAGTTTGACTACTGTGGTTGCCATCTTGAAATGTTATGGTAACTTGCCCTGAATAGTAATGTCCATGTGGAATTCTTCTTTTTTTTATAAAAAAAATGTCTTTAAATGTGTGGTTGTCCCAATTGAAAATGGTGCTGATTTGACACCTAGTATGTCTGCCACACCAGCCATCTTGGAAGACTTGTTATTACTATTCCTTGTAACTGGATGGTCCTAATGATATGGAGATTTCACTAAAAGAACTTTTAACATGTCTTGTCCTAAATCAGACCTGCCAACCCCTATGATTTTGCTGAGTCTCACAGAAATTATCCTTGAAAAACTGACTTAAGGAATAAAAGCACACATAATGGAATACAATTGTTTGCAGTAAAATGTGGATACTGACTTGTCCATTTTCGATTCAGATCTGGGTTTCATGCTAGACTCATTCTAATTGGTCAGGAAACCAGAACAACTGTGTACCAGAGTATTTCTGGCACTTTAAACTGCACATATTTTGTGATTCAAAAAGTCTGCAGGATCAAGCTTTTGCTTTCTTTTTTATGGCATCCAACAAGCAAGTGGTCAAGATGAAAGTGAAAATAAACATGCTAAAAGTTTTAATAGTACAGAAGAATAAATTGGAATATTTATATTCCTGCAGGGAAAAAGCATGAAGGGCAACAATTTATTTAGTGGACATCTTGTGTTGATTTTAGTATGTAACATGGCAGGCAAGATGATTGCTGTCACCATAGCTTATTCTTAAAAAGGATTATGTCAGGTTGAGAGATATTAAGAAGCAATTGAGCTCCATAGGGTTTGGAACACCAGTTTGTGAAACTGCACTGGAGTCAAATGAGTTGAACACCATGTTTACTGTTGGTGCATCAGTCTTGAATCACTACTTGACTTTTAAAAGCCTGTTTTTCAGCTTGACAGTAGCAGTACATTATATTTTGTTTCACCTTACTGAAAACTCTCAAATTTATCATCATCATCTGTTCTGTTGTCTGGTAGACTGTTAGGACACCGCATGAGACCAGACAACCATTTTCCTCCATTTCTCTTGATTTTCCATCTTTCTCAGTTAGCCGCTTAGTGTAAAGTCTGTCCACTCTCAAATGTTGTCTCCCCACCTCTTTCTCTGCCTGCCTCTCTTTCTTCTTCCTTGTACAAAGACTTTGATTGCCTTGGCCCATACCATTATAGTTTACTTTTTTTCACTGTGGACAGGTCTTCATGAGGCCCAAATGGCTTGTCTGGTCCTTTGTCCTAAGTCATCATTGGTGACCTGGTCTTCATATGAGATGCCTAGAATCTTTTAAAAGCATCACATTCCCAAATGCCTTACTGAGAAAGTCATGTAACTTGGCAGGTCTGCTAAATAAAAATATTGCTGATCAGTTTTAAGTTGGTACTAAATGAAAATAATGCGAGTGTGAACCATCAAAATTTGAAATATCTCAATAGTTACTTACCCTAAATGGATGGCCATGCTAATGTCTTAAAGAAAAAACAAATCCACACTTTTTGATGTTGATATAAAATCCAAGATAATTGCATTGATGACTGTCCTTGATATTTCCTCTAAAATTAATGGTGATGTCAACATTGGATCTTCACCACAGCATTATTATAGTAATGGGTAGCTGTGTAGGTTCATTATCCAGGCCATCTTGAAAATCTTATCACTACCAGTACTCTTCTCAAGTAATTGCAGTGAGTTGGAGATTCACTAAAACACTTTTTGGCATTTACTAATCATGGTGGCCCAAGTGGTTAAAGCATCTGCCTTGAATGTGGGAGGTTGCAGGTTTGAATCCAGGATGAGTCATACCAAAGACTTAAAATAATGGTACAGACAACTGCCTCACTTGACACACATCATTAAAAGTTAATGTTAGGACTGGTTGGCCTGGTTTTCATGATAGTCTGACTGGGTGGGACATGATGCCACATGTCCACATCATGATGTCCCATTGCTACACATCACTACTGCCACTGCAGACATCATGATATAACTCGTATTGTTAAAGCTACATTAAATATTCAAACATATATATTCAAACACATATTTAATTGGTTGTGAATGAAAATGTTGATCTGACTGGCAACATAATGGCATTTTTGTAAAGAAGTTTTATTGTAGGGTTTAATGCCATTTTTCGGAACAAGATAGGCTATACATGGCTGACAGTATAATTGTTGGAGGAAGAACCCTTGAAAACCACAGGAAGAACCATCGACCCACAAGAAGTTACTGGCAGGCTTTCTCACACACCCACATTAGTCTAGCCTGAGACACAAACTCACGCAGAGGTGAGATGGCAGTGATCTGTAATGGTGAGCGATTTAAACTATATGGTCACTTGGGGCACCATGAAAAAGTTTTGAAAACTAGACATAATTGACCTTGGGATCAAATAAAAAGTTTAAATTGCATTTTTGTACTTAACTGAGCTTATGGACACAGTGACATTGTGTTTATTTGGATTCCAACAAAACAAACAAGTTCATAATCTGCACTCGGATGTTGACATCATTGGTCTTGACTCTGGGTTTTTTTAACTCGCCTAGTTTGGAGGCATAATAACATGAACAAAAATGAATGGATTGGAGTTTGGGGCCGGATTTATCTCATGAATAATGCCACTTAAATAACTTGGTTTTTTACACCAACAGAAGCATTATTGATTTTGGTAAACTTAGATCATGACTGGGTTGAATGACTTTCTATCTGTGACATAGGTTTAAGGTCAGTTGCCATGAAAATCAGTTTTGTTCTGTAGGTAATATATCTTGTGATCATGTCAACTCAGACACAACAACATAAGAGTTCTTACCAAATTTCCTATGTTGGAGTTTCTCAAGAATAATTTCCAATAGTATGGTATTGTATAGCTAGCTGAAAAGTACTGAGGGTGTATATATATATATATATATATATATATATATATATATATATATATATATATATATATATATATATATAGTGCAGATTTTCTTTAATTTTAGATAATGATGTAGAATGTGTTTAATGAATGAGAAATGCCATGCATGAACAAAACTGTTAATAGATTACTGAACTTCTCATTTTTTCATTTCAGTTTTTTAGACAGAGTACATATAGTTAGACAGAAAGACTACACACCAACAGAACAGGTAATGAAATCCATTGCTTGCATAATAGAACAAATTTCATATTAAATACTGCTTTTATGTTTGTAAGTCTATACTGCATATTGATTGGGTAATTCACCTATTTATGAGCAACAAATGGATACTCTGAAGGCTATTTATATTGCATTTTAAAATATAAATCTATGACTAAGCAGAGTTATTGCAAGACACATTGGCCTGCAGAGAATAAGGACAGTATTATAGTATATATAACCTGGGCAGTGTGGAACTTTATAATCAAACATTGAACACAAAGCATGTCAAGTTTGTCAGCATCATTGTTCAGTCATGTTTTTACATCTTGATTGTCAAAACATGTTTTGAATCTACAGTTAAATAAGTTCTTTTCATATGATTTTTCTGAGATCTTCACAATTGCCTTAAAAATTCCTGTCAAATAATGTAAAAATTTTCAGATGTAATTTAATTTTCCAAATGCTTTTATCTAAAAAATTGAGATTGGGAGATTGTCCACTTGTCTGTCTGTCTGTTAGCTACTACATCTATTAAACCACTGGGTATATGGATGTAGTAGCATTAAATTGTACCATTGCACAGTACTAGCTATATAGTGACATCTGGAAGTTAAAAAAAAATTAAAATGAAACAATGAATTGTACACATGAAGTACGACAAAAGATTGAATATAACCAGCAAAGATGTTAAAATGCTGTAAAATAACATATAAAGGTAACATAAATTCTTAAAATGTGTGTTGTCCCTCTGGGTGGAAAGTGATGAAGCTTTGTGGTTACATTGCTTCTATAGTAACCATCTGGAAATATGGATGAGTTGTTTATGATAGGATCACAGAAAGGGGCTAAAAGTCTTGTATGCGCAAGTTTTAAATTAAAGTGACATTTTCAAATATTGTATGCTCAAACTTCATGTATGCAGTTGTAGCAGGAAGATGCATTATATGGGTGATGTATTTTATATTATGGCCCTTGGGTAACTGTTAAAGGAGAGGTGTGGTGGATGGTCAGTATGCAGTAAAGAGCATGTGGATTTGAAATAATTCAATTATGCAGTTCATTTAGTTTCTAGATAATTTGATTTGCTGAATTTTAATTGTTTAATGAAAAATGCTGTGCCAGTGAGTAATCTAAGTCATAACTGCTCTGGAATTTTCTACATTACAGTCAGCCAATTCAATTCCCATAGACTGTAATGTTAAAGTTTGGTGAGGTTACTCTACTTTCATGGATAGACTGGCAGATCATGTCATTTATGTCCAGGGAACAATCTATCCAAGAGGAAACTTCAAAATTGATGCAAAAAGATGCAGTGTCACTTTAGATATGAAAATATGGCCTGTGAAGCAAGAGCAATAAAAATGGCAATGGTTATAGGTCAGAGCAGAGTTTGAAACATAAATAGAAACATTGTAACACATCAGATCCAGATGCATTCCAGAGCTATACATGAGCTTTAATGTGCTGTTTAAGGATATAATTAAGAATAATACAAATACTGTCATTTGTCACAAGTACACACATTCACAAGTACATGAACACTGTATTTTGCCTTAGACATTTCAGGCATCTTGTAGTTTTGTAAATGTCATTTTAATGCTAGCAACACACAAGTTCAACACTTAGTTTCTTGAGTGATCCAGACAAGCAACCTGGTTGGTACTGATTACTTAATGAAATGGCAGAGCATACAGACATAAGAATTAAAGGCAAAATGAATGCCTTGGGAGCTTTTGCAGAAGCAAGTGGGAAATATCTTTGTGTCAGCAAGTGTAACACATGAAGTTACTAGGTATTAGAAACTGGAAAATTAGATTATGCAGTAATTCTTGCCAGTTTCACTCTGTACAGAGTTGTTTCTGACTGATTAAGCCATTATAGTTCAGTTAGTGTATTACAGAGTACTGGTAAAATTATATAGGGTTTCAGCCCATCAGTTAACCCATACATATGCTTTCTCTGAAAAATTGTGTACATTTTATTCCAGTAATTATTTTCATGCAGTCATTCTTTTAAATGCAGTATTAAATTTATCACAACACAGAGACTGGTTCCATAGCTCATAGGAGAATTTGTTGTATGTGATTAAAAATCAAATGTTACTTTGATAATAATTGTTCATACCTATATGAAAGCATAGTTATCACAGAATAACTTTTTTGATTATATACAGTAATTTAAATCGGTCAGGAAGTCCATTGTAATGAGGAGTTATCCACAAAAAAATACAATTTTTCCTTTAAATCTTCCAATATGATTAAAATCAGATCCCCTACTTTTCTACATGACGAGCTGACCATGATTTCAAAGGGTCATGTTCTGGTAACCATTGAATTAGCCAATGGAAATGCAGCTTTCAAAACTTTGAAATTGACTAATATTGTTTAGCACTCCTTGATACTTTTCAGCCAGCCACCCAAACATGAAGATAGAAGACATCATCTGATTGCTGGATAAAATTAGTGATCATGGTGAAAGCATAGGTCACAGAGCATGGTCCCTAAGCTGTCACTGAGATTTTCATGTAAGACAGTGGAGATCTGATTTTAATCAGATTAAAACTTCTTCATATGTGCAAAAAGTATTTTCATTCCTTTGTGGCTTTGTAGTGTATATAGTATTAGCAACTCTAGTGAAATTTGTTTAAGATTTTAAAAATTAATGAAAGTTTTTTTTAAAATTAGATAGTTCATTAAAACCTATACAGAACAGTTAGAATTATTACTATGTCTCTACTATAGTACAAGTCATACATATCATGTAGGCAATCAGAACCTACTTTTAGTAATGGGTGTCAGTTGTTAAAATTTGACTGCACATACCTTTAAAAGGCAACTATTTATTTTATTTGGAAACTTGTTTATCCATATTCCTTAGAAGGTCATCATTTACATTCCCAGAGAAATACATTAGGCAATATCAGTGGTAAATCATGGTGACATTTTTAGAGGAGGTGAAGTAAAGGTGTGATCAAATATAAACTGGATTGAATGTCCCACACAATGATAATGCAAGGACAGCAGCACATATTAAAAACAAATACAGTAAAATCTGCTGAGAAACTGCCCCTTTTATCAATAAAAAGTAGTCTCTCAAGATAGGTTGGTACAAAAAAAATTTATAAGGTCCAGCTTCAAAACAATTTCAAGAAAAATAATCACAATCACTGTACTCATATTCTATTTATTAATCATATTTTTCTAAAATATTGTATGCATTCATCTAAACACAATATTACACTTTTATCATTAAACATGAAATCACATTTACATTTGAAGATCCCATATTTTGGCATATGAAATCGTTTCTGAATTACTCATTTTTCCTTATAACAACTAAAATTTGTTTTACTTTTAAACTTTTTTGTGAGTGATCTGCTCTTTTTTTTTTTTTTTACATATTTCAGTTTTAATAATTGTTTTCTTCAGTCTTAAACTTTGTGTGTTTTTAGTTGGAGGTTCATTCATTGTTATTAAGGTTCTAGGTGTTAAAATTATTAGTGCTTAGTTGTAATATCAAACGTAAAGATGGTTTTGACTGGGTTATGGGAAAATATGAAAAATCTATACATTTGAATTGCATATATAACAATTAATGAGATAAAAAGAAATAATTATCTCTCATCCAGAAACAGAGCCATTTAATCAGAGACAAATTATCAATGGCTTCATTCAAAGATGACATACAAGGATTAACACTAACTTTAAGCAAAGTGTGTAACCTAGTTGCACCAACTTGAATAGATGACAAGTTTTGTGATTGGGATGTAATCACTTCACATGGAGGGGGAAAACAATAAACATCATAAGTCTTGAACACTATCAGTCGAATCCTGCAAACAATTATCCCTTGCTTGTTTAATAGACAATGATACTGGTTAACTCAAAAGACAAACAATATATGCAACCACTATGTCAGCTTTGGCACTAAGACAGCACTTTGTGACATATACATTAGCCTGGTTTATGGACTGTAGCATCTATCACCGGAAGCAACAATCCTTTTTTTAAAATATTCCTTTATGGTTTTTTTTTTTATCAGAACAATTGTTGCTAATCAAGCGGTCATTGTAACAATTGATTACATATAGATCAGTGGTGTCTGTTCTCACAGGAAGCAGGCTAAGTGCAGGAATAAGTAGTCTGGTTCTCTACTTTTTACTCTTCCCAATACGAATAGTGGAGAACAAGACATGGAGCATATGAAGCAGGGAAACTATAAAACACTATAAGCATAGCTAAATAAATTCAGACATCTGTAGCTAGTCTATTTTTTTTTTTTATTAAGAATGGTATGTTCTTACAGGGATTTAATAAAGGTTGGTGGAGCTTATCCTTGTTTTTGCGCTGCAGTCATTCATAGCAGTGTCAAAATGCATATTTTACCAAGAAATCCCATCATGGGTCACATACAGCAGGTGATTGCTTATAACTGTTTCTATGATAAAATCGATCTGTGCATTATGATTATGGTTGGAAAGGATAGGTGGTCACTTATAGCAGTTTTTACTGTACCATGTTATTTGACATTCTCTTTCTTAACCCAGTTTAATACTTGGCTACTATTGTAAATGTCCACAGCAATAATCTAATAATTCTGATCTTTTTTTATGGCATTTAAGGTACAGAGCATTCAACATTCATAATTAAATAGTCTTTGATTCAACTATTTTAGTATTAACTTTTGGAACAACAATTAAAATTTATTTTACTTTTAAGTAAATTTGCTGACAAGACCTGTATGACTTTCTATCTTGAAGTAAAGTTACAGCAACTTGTAGTTGACAACAATTGAGTCATTTCAGAATTGTTTTGCTTGATGCTGGACACAAAAGCAACAAAAAAATTTCTTTAAAATGTTTGTTTTTAGTTTTAAAAAGAGGATGCTAGAAATTTGGAATTTTTATGTAAAGTTGTTTGGAGAATGCACTTTAGCTATCTGATATTTTATGTTTAGTAATGAATTAACTAAATGAATAAACTTAGAAACAGCACAAAAAAATTATTCATCTTCAAATTCAGTAACTTGGTATATGTAGTACATATTGATATATAGACCGCTCCAGTGGCCTTGTGATTAAGGTGTCTGCCTCAGATGTGGGAGGTTCAAGCCCCGGCCTAGTCATACCAGAGATTTATAAAAATGGTACTAACAGCTGCCTTGCTAGGTGCCCAGCATTAAAAGTTTAGTGCTAGGACTGGTTGACTTGGTGTTAGGATAATGTTAGTGGGTGGGACATCATGCAACATGTTTGCAGCATGATGCCCCAGTGCTAGACATCACTATAAACAATTATACTGCAGACATCATGATATGACTGCAAAATTGTTAAAGCTATATTAAAAATCCAAATTACACACAGTGATATATAGAGAATGAGCTGCTTGTCTGGTATCTTTTTTGTTCATCTAATTGCATAAAGTTCATGTATAGCTACATTTAATTGTTTATTATTAAAGTATATATCCCTGAAACAACTCAAAGACACTAAATTTCCTTAAAATCTTGAATGAAACACTGTTATTTGTAATTTATAGTCTTGCACACATCCTTTTTTATGACAAACTTTTTTTTAATAAATTTGTTTATCTTCACTTGTTGGCCATTAAAAAGTCCAGGATTTCTATATGGAACTATAAATTTTACAACTTCTTTTTTGTCTATAATCTCAAATGGACTGGAATACAGTAGTCCCCCTCTTATACAGCCACCCCTTCTGCACCGGAAAAGTGGCCTTATAAGTCGGGTGGCCTTTCCAGAGGGGGACTAAATTTTTTGTGAGAAGTATATGTACGTAGTAAGAAAGCTTCATTTTTCAAAGCATTTAATATCTTCGTTTAAAAGCAACATTAAATATTGAACGGTTCTTGTGCTATAATAGTTGACTTATTTCAACTGAATATGAATTAATAGTTCTTATTCTTGGCGTAAGCGTGATATGTGAGCAGGTGTTGTCATGCACATTGCAGAACCATTCAAAAACATCATTTGAATCTTGGTACATACACAATTCTCTTTCCATTTGCTCCATTTTCCCACTGCTGCTAAGTAACTTATCGGTTACGATGTTATTTATTTGAGTCTTTTCAACATAAAATTGTTTTATTCAAGTCTCTTCTACCTAAATTTGTTTGACCAGTCCCCCTCCCCACCTTTCCCGATATCGTAGACTATAATAACCAACGTTTTCTGAAATAATCATCTTCATTTATGTGATGACATGTTAATGTTTGGTAATGAGTTATTCCGATGTTGCTAACTGTATGTGATTTAATTATGCAGACGACACATTTGTTGAGCGGACGAAATTCTTTCTTCTTAAAGAAGCGACAAGTTGTGTTGTCACATGATTTTTCGGTCTAGTAGCCTGTTTCCCTTTTTAGCCAATGCTGACAGTGTGATCTTGACCTTACGTCCAGTTATAATCATCAATGTTGCAACTACTAGACTGATAAAACAATTTTTTCTACATTTAAACAGATGCTGTATATTTTTAAAGGCAGCGATTGTCACATGATTCATTAGTCGTAGTCTGGTACCCTATTGTTTTTATATTTATTTATTTTTTTTACTCTAAGTGCGAAAAACGGCTTGGATAAGTACACCGATTTGATCTGAACTATAGCACATCACAACCGTTAAACTTTACAATTGTTGAGTAATAGCCATTAATTATGTAAGCTCAACATCTTGCAAAGGGAAGCCATAAAGGCTATCAAACCATTTTCGGTGCAGACTTTGGTGTTGTCCATCAATATTGCCACTTCTCCGATGTTACTACTACCGCTGTATTACTAAGTGTAATCTTAACAACTATCAGCGGATAAACCAGACATCTTATGATAACACGCAGTAAGGATATGCAGTAAGGATATACGGATTACCTTTATGTAAGGAATAAAATACGCGTCTTTATCAGCTTTAAGGAATAAATGGGGCTTCTTGTGAGGTGTAAAGGATATAATATTAACCTTAGTGGTACCTGTAGAACACTTTTTTGAAGAACGAAAATCCAACATCGGGAAACAGATAAGGGATTACTTAACACAATTAGAAAAAAAAAATTGTTCTAGATACATATTACCAAATAAAATGCGGCTGCTTGTGAGGGGTAAATTTTATGTTTTTGCAAAAATATGCTGGCCGCTGGTCGCCTTAGCCGGGTGGCCTTTTGTGAGGGGTAATTTTGAACACAAATTCGTCGGTGCCTTCAGATTCTAGCCGTAAGGAGCGGGTGGCCGCTGGTGAGGGGGGCCATTTAAGAGGTGGACTACTGTACTAATTGTACTTATCTCCAGTAACAACATACTTACATATGTCATGTTTCATTTTTGAGACCTTTGCTGTTGAAATCATTTTCTATTTCTTGAGCTTCAGATGCAGGAGATCACGAGTTCAATCCCCTGCCAAGTCATACCAAAAACTTATAAAAATGGTACCAACAGGTGCCTTGCTTTGCACTCAGCATTAAGAGGTTAGTGTTAGGACTGGTTGGCCTGGTGTCAGGATAAGTGACTGGGTAGAACATCATGCTACATGTCTGTGGCTTGATGCCTAAGTGCTGGACATCATTATAAACTGCCACACTGCAGACATACTAGTTGTATGACTGAAAAGTTGTTAAGCTACATTAAAAGTCCAAATCACACACACACACACACACACACACACACACACACACACACACACACACACACACAAACACACACACACATTCTTGATCATCATCCTCATTCTTACTATCATCACATCTCCTAGTCTGGTCTTGTTCTTGATCTTTGTTCTAAAAGAATGGGAAGCAAACCAACAGAAATGTCTAAGCTAATTGTAAACAAGACTGGCCTTGAACTCCCATGTAAACATGCTGTTTGCAGCTTTCAGTCTGGACAAAATGTTAACTATGTAAACATTCTGTTTAAAACTTACAGTCATGGACAAAGTTAAGATTGCCATATAAATAAATACATGTGACACTTAGATAACTCTCTGGTATGACCAGTTCACTGGCTGATAATATGGGTTGAAAGGGGGTTGGATATTTTTCATATTGATGTTTTTATGCTTGGTTCATCTGTTACTATAGAACACAGCTAATTAATTTCCATATAGACCCAAACGTTAATAATTGGCCAGATTAATGTATTTCTTGGATAAGATTGGAAAATCATATTTACATCCCGTGAAAAATGTATCCAAGAGGGAACTACAAAAATGATACAAATGATTTGATGCATTGATCATTTTTCAGAAAATTCCCATAGAGGATCCCAATATAAAAATATGGCTCACTGAGATCTCCCTGTATACATTCATTTGTACTTCTACAGTGATAAAAAGGAAATTGGTTGATTGTTCAAGCCTGTTGTTTGGTATAGTTTACTATTACATAGGTTTCATGTGGAAACAAATGCATGATTTTTTTCCCCATAGAATTATTTTCAGTCAATTTGCAACTTTGATTAAATTTAATAGAGGCATTATTATACCACATAGGCAGGCTCTATATAATTGGCTCATAAAATAATTATTTCACTTGACCCTTTTAGTCACAGTTACTTCACTCCGAGACAGACCTCAATTAATCTATTATCAATGGTAACAAAGAAATTTTAGCAACATTTAGCCAGAAAAGATTACATAGACATAATTTACCATGCATGTATTCTGGAATAATTGTGATAGTTGATATTGTACCTATTGTAGTCAGACCACTAGGAGCTGTACTGTGGAAACTTGATTAAAGCTTGAAGAAGCTAAACCTACAAAAGCAGGCAGCACTTCTTGGAATAGCAAGATTGCTGCTAAAGTTCTTGATTAGGGACCTGAAAACAGCCAGATATACCATTAAAAGAATGCACTCTTTCATTATACTACTCAGTGTTAAATGTGGTTCCAGAAATAAAATCATTATGCATGGATGGTGCCTCATTATCAAATTATAAATGATTAAAGAAATGACTAATTAACAAAATTATTGAGCATTAAATTGTTCAAATATTTTTAATTCTAGCTTGACTGCACCAAAATGTGTTACTAAAATCTGCTTTTGTTTCTTATTAGTCACTATTGTATTTGGTCATTTTAGCTATTGTTTTATGTATCCAGCTGTAGAACGCTTAAAATTACCATCAGTGCAGATCATGTGTCAGGTTGGCTAATATAGCAGTGCATTTGTAAGATGCAAGTCACACCAGTGTTGCTGAGTATGCATTATTTAATCTTCTATATGATTCAATTCAGCCCTTATGACAGAAAAAACAATTTTGTATTAGACAAGCGTGTAGTACACTCGCTCCTTTCTCTAAAAGGTCTTTCGACCAGAGTTATCCAATGCAACCTTTATGCATATCACCAAACAAAGCCTGAGTTATTTTTAGCTCTGCGAGTTATAGGCAAGAAGAGCCTGTTTGGTGGTTTGTAACATGGATCGACATGTTCAATTCAAGGTCTTGTTGATCCAATTTGACTGAAATGATGGATGTCTTGAAAATCTTGATTTCATTACTGCTTCTGGCTGGATTGATGGTTATGCCAACATGTGGTTTTCAACAAACTTTACCAAATCAGGCAGTCCAAGATGATCATTCTACTGATATACAATATAACACAAAAGGAACCATCTTGAAAATCTTGCTATCACTATTCTAATTTTATAGATGATCATATTGACATTTGGGTTTTCATTGAAGATATGATGTTGATTTGGTCCTAATTAAACATTGTGCCAATTGACAACCAGTATGGCTGCTACATAACCATATTCAAAATCTTGTCAATACTTTTCCAGAATGTTTGATTATATCATCATGGGGTTTCCACCAGAAGATGTCCCTTGATGTCCAGTTATTTGTAGATATAAATGCTAGCAATCTTACATTCATTATAGCTGCCATGGTGGCCAAATTGAAAATCCTTTACTGTGGCTCCTGCTTAATTAATGGTCATATCAACATGGGGGTTTTCAGTAATTCTTGTCATGTTGTCTAGATGTCTAGTTGGTCCTAGATGTAAATGTTGCTTCACAGACATCAAATAAGGCCTCTATGGTGGTCAGCTTGAAATTTGTGCTTTTGTTACTCCAGAATGGTCATATTTAATGGGGTTTTACTCAAAGTTTACATGGTCTTAAATGGAATTGGTGGCAGTCTTACATGCAGTAGGCCAGCAAGGCAGCCATCTTAACAGTCGTGTTGGTACTGCTACAATTCATTACCAGTACACATATTAGGCTGATGGTCTATTCATCTTTAGTAGATTTCTCAGTGATAGGTTGTGCCATTTTATATGTGTTGACATATTGGTTGTATTTTTAGCATGCACACTACAGGCAGACATAGACTTGTCATTGGTTCATCTAGATCTTTCACATTGTGCTTACTTTAGATGCAAAACAACTGCTTCCAACTCGCAGATTTATATCTCTATGTGGAACAGGAAAATATTGACAACACTCACTCCCCTTTCACAAGTTAACCAGGTGACTGTAATTGTGTGGCTTGGAATCTGCTCCCTTGACAGTTATGTGTGCTAATTGTTTTTTTGTTGTTTTTTTTTCATAGCCTCTGTCAGCATTTCCATCATGGATTACATATGTCAACTTAAACAGAGACATTTCTAACTTTCCATTTAGGAATCAGATCATTTAATATCCTCTTTTATGTTAAGTTTCTTTGTTGGTTTTGTATCTATTTTGATTAAGTTTTGATGCCAGTATTTCTGATATGTCATGCAGTGAACAAGCTAGTTAGTTTTGATTGGTGGTTATTAATTTACCTTAGACTGGAACAAACACCTACCAATTGGAATTGAGTGCAGCATATTTCATTACATCATGATACACCTGAAGTGTAGCTCACATATTTGATACTAGTAGACAAGACCTGAAGTAACAGTGAAAGTTCATAAAAGCCACTTTGAAATGATTAATAAGGTACTTTAATCATGAATGAAGAATAAGTCAAGAATGTCTTCTTTACATTATTGTATGCTGTCAATTGGAATTATCCATGGAGGAAGGGGATATTGCAAGCCATGTTAAAGTTTGTTGGCTATTTGTAGAACTAGAAGGCTAGTTTGGGTGTTAATAGTTCCTCTTTTTTTACTGACAAAAATAAATACATGTGGCTACTGACTAAGAATTATTCATGACTACGGAAAATTAAAGTAACTTGTATTGGGTAAGTATTATTTTATATCAGTTCATCACCTTTTGTATCAATAAAAAAAATCTTGATATATTGATTAAATATTTCACCCCTAGTTTTTGAAAAAGGTAGTTTTTTTTTAGTTGCCTAAGCAGTAAATAACCTTGTTTTGCTGTGTTGTAAAGCACCAAAAATAAAACATGCAGATCAGTGTTGGCCATCTATATAGTCTTTCTATTACTTGTCATGTTTTTTGTAGTTGGTCCTAAAATGATGCCAAATTGACCTGTCAGAATTTGAACAATTTCATAAACAGATGGTGATAACCTGCATGTAGCTGGTTTTAAATGAACAATGTGCCCATCTAACCTCCAAGGATAATTCCAACTGAAAACATACAGATTTTTTTTTAGCACTGCTGGTGTAGATAAAAGATCTCTGAACTAATTGCTGCATTTTGTGGTCACTTTCTCTGCCTATTTTAGTTACTCACATGTTTAAAACTTTTCCCAGGATTTAAAATATCTAACGGTATGTCTGTAACAGCACCAACTTTTAGTCTAAGGCATAGCATTTTGATATCCTAGAGCTGCCATTTTTTCAGAATCCCTCTTGTAAAATGTAATGAGCACAGAATACTGTACGGTATTGCTCTGAAATCGATTTGCTTGCAATAATGTATCCCTACTTTCTTTGTCTTCATATTTTGGAGAAAAAAAAGAAATGTTGTCCACAACCTTTACTTAATGTGCTATTACATCTGTAAGCAACAAAAAATGGCATTGTCTTTTACTCTGTCAACTGCCAGTTGGATGCTCAAGTCGTCACTCTGACATCACATCACGAAAGTAACCAATAGGCTTGGAAATTTTGCATGTTTTGTCAAAAATTTGTCTCTTTGAAATATGCCATTATTTAAATATTGGCTTTATGGTCGCAGACGATACTTCAGAATAAGGTTGTTTGTTTTTTTTTTATAGTGTTTTTATTATTATTATTCTCTAATTCCATTGATTTCTGGTCTTTTTTAAAAAATCTTTAAAGTTCATCCAGTAATGTCTTGCAATTGGGGACCAAAACTATTATCATATTCTATAGGGCATTTTACGGTTGCAATGGAGTTGTTGATCGTAGCGCATAAAATTACCTCCCTTAGTTCCAATGCGCATGCCCACCAAAATTTTTCAGTTCCGGATAGTTCAGAATCTTAGCTGTACTACAGATCATTATGGTTAAACGAATAAATTATATTTGTCTAACATCTTTTGTTCATACTAGGAGAATAATTATAGACATTACATAAGATTATTAGATTCGGTGTCCATACTTTCATTGTATCAAATAATTAAATAATATTTGCTGTCCATACTTAAATGATATCAATTAAATAATTTAAATATACTGTCTATATTTATATTATACCAGATAATATATATTCATAATTTTAGATAATTTGTAGGAATATTTCATTTTGCTTTCTGATTTTAAACATTTATTGCACATTTTTGGCTGCATAACTTCAATGAAAATCATCTCAATAATTTGCATTTTTCATACCTTGATATGTCCTTCTTTCTCAGTTACTTTCTCAAGGCTAATAGTTTGTTTATAACATGAGTTAAGGAAGTTATAACACGAGTTTGATAAGAAAATTATAACACAAGTTTGATACGTCAGCTGTAATGCTACATATTTTAGACCAGAAAAGTTTTTTTTTTTTAAAATGGAACACAGTATATTAATGTATTCAGAGCATCTTAACAACACAATAATTACATTAGCTATTAATAAGATAGAGGATTGTAATTAATACAGATGGAATATTTATGTTATTCATATTTGGGTGTAAATATCGTACAATATTCAGATTAATTAACATGCCCAATGACATTTTTGTTTCATTTTCTTTTTGGTAGTGGTAGGGAAAGGGTTCAAACAATCAAAAACGTATTTCCTCCTATACATATTTTTTCTTGCCTTGTCCAGTCAAATAGAGCCATGCATTCATTCAGCCTAATATTTACTTATTTATATTTCTCCTGGTTTTCTCAAAACTTGAAACATCAAGCACAGGACAGTGCATGCAATAACTTTCAGCAGATTTTTCTCTATCTATGCTGACACTTGTAATAATTCTCAAATTTGCTGGAGTCTTTAGACAACATTTTTGATTGCCACCAACAAATTCATCTGAAACGGCTTTCTTAAATTTAGTTTAATTCTTTTTGACTTTCCATGCATCAAATATAAGTGTTAAAGATCCAATCATTTCACACAGATCCCATCCTATTACTTTGGTTCACCTTTTAAATCAATATTGACCCACGTGATGGAGATAAAATTAGAAGAGAATGATTTAAAAAAAGACCGTTTGTAAGAACATGCTCTTCAAGTCAATAATAAATAGATAGTCACAAATATTCATATTTATTTTTATCTATCAGCCACTCTTTCTATCTTAGCACCATTATATGCTTGTTTTAAACCAGAAGTATGTTTATGTAATATATGTATGCAAACACAATCATTCAAGCATATAAATACATATACATACCCATGCAGCAGATTAAATGAGACAAGACAGACATATAGACAGACAGGCAGATAGGTGAGAGCCACAAATGTCATATACATATATAGTGTCTAATATCGATATTTTTCCAAATTGTATACTCTAAAAATTATGCTGTTCAAGGAAATAAAATTAAAAAAATCATCAAGGAGACTTGTATATGTGTCTTTTAAAGCATGGATGACATTTGTGCATTTTGAAAAAAAAATATCCTTCCTGGATATAACTCAAGTTATTTCATGAAAAATATAATGAGCATTAATAGCAATGCAACAATATATACACTTCATGGTATTACAATTCTTTTAATTTAATCGTGATAATAAAATTTTACATATACGGTAGAGAAATTTCAGGTGTTAACTGGCTGAGTTTCTTTGGTGGAAATGGAGATGCAATTTTGTTTGTAGAGAAAATTACACAGCAATCACAGTGATTATTCATGGGATTTAAGCTAATTGGTGACAATTCTATTTTTTTTATACTATATTACTGCTGGCAATTTATGAATCTTGGTATTTTCTGTGCAATATAATTACTATCCACCTACAATATGTAATTTATAAACAATACAGTCCAATTAATATATCATCTTGCTTGTGGAATGTGAGAGGTCTGTCACATTTTCTTGATCTACATCTGCCATCTTTACTGATTGAACTATCGAAGTGAGTTGCACCAAGATGCCCTCTGGTATTTTCAAGGGGAGATCATAACCATGAAATGGTCAATAATAGTACTAAAACTTTAAGCTAATTCTTTCACATTTTAAAGTTGGATTTGCCTTAGCGAAAGTGAAGGTTTCATTTTAGGTCACTGGTAAATGTGACTCTCTAATATTTTACTTTGTAGAGATTTTCGGCATTTGTTCCTTTCAAGAATGACACATCAAATGTTTGAGATATTGTTGTCATTTGCATTGTCCTACGTTTGTTAAATTTTGCATAATTATCCAATTTTCCTGCCCATTGAATGTCATATTTCAGTTATAAACAAAGAAAAATTATTAATCTGCACATATAGTTTTTAATTCAAATGATAGCAAAGATGTACGTCACACACACACACACACACACACACACACACACACACACACACACACACACACACACACACACACACACAATTACAGAAATGTATTTTTAGTTTAAATTGAATTAGGCAATTTAATATTTTTTCTACATGCAAAAAAGTCAAGTAGTAAAGAGTTAAATTTGAGTCCTGATTTTAGAAATGGATGAAAGTATGTGTGCATGTGTTTTTTTAACTAATTTTAGTAAGAACAAGGTTAGTCTCTTTAGAAATGGATATGGTATTTTTGCTGGTATAGTTTCCATGACTTCAAGAAAGTCTTTGATCTGGTTGATCATGTACTTCCGCTGTTGAACTCTTACAGGTTTAATCTTTCTCCTTCAAACTGGTTTCCGTCATATCTGAATCTAAGACTTCAATAAGTTACCATTTGCAATATTAGCTAAAAAATTGCATTATTCATTCTGGGATCCCCAAGGCTCTGTTATTTGTTTTCTTCTCTTTCTTATTTATGTTAATGATTTTCAATAAATAATGAATCCAAAAATACAAATTTGATTACAGATCATACACATCTTTGTATACTTTGTATACACATCTGGTTAAGATACTGATGTTTATCAGAACCTATTGTGGTTCACAGTTAGGCACAGTAAAATTAGATGGTAATTAATGAAGGTATAACAAAATGTACAATTTTGGGACATCACAGAAAGTACATATGCATGGGTACCCAAAATTATCTCTTAAAATAAATAATCATCAGTTAGAAAATGTTAGACATAAAAAAGCTTGTATGTCTGTAGATAATAATATACAATGGAATGACCATATTGACAAGTTTTGTAAAGTGCCATTGTCCAAAATTGCCCTATTCAGCAGAATTAAGAAATATTTATCATTCATGTATTTTTCTTACAATGGATTATTGTTCAGCTGTATGGGGAAACTGTGCCAAATCTCAGCTAGACAGGATTTATAAACTTCAGAAAAGAGCAGCATGCATTAATTTTGATGCTTCTATTGACTATTCATCAAAAGTATTGCTTACAGAACTCAAATGGTTTACAGTATGTGAAGGAAAATATTTTTACTTGCCATCTCTTGTTTACTCTCTTAAGAATCAATCTGCAAACTTCACATACCCAGATATGCCATCGCATGATGCATCAGCAGATTTGGGTCCATCTTGTTCATTAGGAGTAATCAGAGCAATGCAGACCCTGATCTGCAGGTGCATTATGAATCGGCAGATCAGGATCTTTGCAGTTTGACTCCACTTATAAATGAGTGTACATGGTAAATGTCTGCATGGAGCTGTAGCAGAGTATCTTCAGAAGTTATTAAGCACAGTACCAGTTGAGATCAACATAATACAAACCTTATCCACTTTGACCAAGAACAGCAATTTAAGAAAAGCCACAGATACTTTAGGACAGTTCTGTAGCACATACTTCCACTACATGTAAAATCTGTACAAATTTTGTCATTATTTAATGTCATGAGCATGTTTCTAATAGATTACTAACATAAATAATACATAATTTCTACTTTTTGTATGATGCAAATTAATATGCTATTCAGAAACAGCTCCCAAAATGGGTTTCCTACTCACATTTCAGGTGAAAACAACAAAAACCTCGAGGTGTTAATGGGTTAAATAGTGCATTTTGACTATGTCACCAAATTTGACTATTCCTTGCATATTTGATCTCATGTGCATGGATATTGCACATAAATTACAAATTTAGCCATTTTTTGACAATTTGTAAAAATTTTCAAAATCATTGTTTAACCCTTTCCCTCATAGACAGTATGGCTTTTTAGCCCTTCGTTATGCATGTAACAAAGTTAGCCAGTGCAGTATGCTACGCATGAAGTGTATGTTACATTTAAAGGCAATTTGAACCATTTTACATTTTTGGTACACTTATACTATGTATGGAAAGATTTAAAAGTAAAATATGGTCATTATAGCTGTAATAATTTTTCACAAAAAAATGCATGTGCTTGAAATTCTTGAACTCGTTCACTATCAAGTCAATGAAGCTGCGTAATCAACTGTAACTGCAATTTTTCGTACTTGAAATTTGCAAGTTCTTTGCCTGTGTCTACAGCACTAAATCAGATGAATTTGATTAATTTATAAAAACTAATGGCTTTTTACATCAGTATCAAAGACTTTACATAAGTTACTGAAGCTTTCATAATTGTGATTCTACTCGAGCAAGTATTGAACGATACCAGCAACTGCCATTTTGTTGAATAAAGGTGGCTTAAAAAAGTTAAGAATAGTCCTTGACTAAATAAGTCACCCTCTATAAACAAAGTAGTAACGGTAGTAGTAACAAAGTTAAATTTAATGAAACATGGTTAAATTTAAACTGTGCAATACTTAATTAATTTACAAGTGAAGAACTTTGCAAATGCTAAATCTCCTGAAATTCATACACCAATTCTGCTTAACCAGAATGTCAGATTTCTGAATAATTACATTCTCTTAGCATCACCATTTCTATTCATTGTCATTTATGGTACTCATGAAAACCTAGTGTATTGGAATTAACATATAATCACAAGAAAATCACTTTTATTCATTAGATTTACTTGTCTCCAGGCCTAGTATGTGTACTTTGGTCCTCTTTGACCCTGGACTATTCCGACCTCTCCTAGATGTGTTGTTCCTTTTTACTCATCTGGTTTGTTTTTACTTATTCCATGCTTCCTTCTCTCTCTCTCTCTCTTGATCATTTGATCGATCGATTGAGTTTGAAACTGTTTCCTTTATATCATTTCTTTTCAAATAAAGTCCTAGCCTACAGCTCTTTGGCCCTTTTCTATGAGTATCCTTTTCACAAAGAAACACTACTCACTAGACTACTCCAGAGTGAGTCTTAGCCTTTTTTCAAGGAAAATCAGAGTGAAGAATTTTTGCAAAGTGTAGTCCTAAATTGTTTCCCAAAGTTTATGCCCTTAATTTCCCTAACCAGTCAGAAATAACTTTATAAACTTTCCCTTCAAATAATCATCTATAACATCAGACTTCTCTGGCCTAAAATATGCTGCAATTAGCTTCCTTTGAAAAACCAATTGTTTGACATGTTTTTTGAACGTTACAGATGAGTTCTATGCATGCTCATCACTGTACCAGCAAAATTGACCCAGTCAGAAGCTACTGAAGCTTAACATGACCCCTTTTATCTGTCCAGCAATAAAATAAAATCAGTGAACTTTAACAAGACCTTTCTGGCTTGACTTTGTTAACTTTAAACTACAATTTATTTAACAGCAAGTTTCACAAATTCTTCAAACTTTGAGACATGATGCCTAGCTTGTAATAAGGCAAGTTGATAAAGAGCAAATGATTGGAATTGAGGCCATATGAAAGTCAACAAAGCCTTTACATATTAATCAACATATTCAGATTGACCAGTTACTTCTGAGCAGATACTTAACCACCAGTGACTTGGGCAATGGTCAACAGATTAAATACCAGTTACTGGTATCCACAACTTGTCATAGCTAGGCATATACCAAGGATGTGTTCAAATACCATCCCATCCCTAACCTTACCTAATCATTCAATCCCAAGGATGGTTCCTGCTTTATGCATGCTCCTGGGATAGGGAATTGCACAGATGTCCCTTCCTTTCCTTTGTTTCCTTTTAATCCTTTTGGTATATGAAACTTCCCCTCTCAGGGGGGAGAGGAGAACCTATACTACAATAAATGACATGTGGATCCCAGTATATACAAGTGATGAGGTTCTATGACCATCAAATTCTGCAGGAAAGATCATAAGGAGAGGGTTAGTCCCCACTTCCTTTATGAGGCCAAACAGAAATGAGAAGCATTCTATCTATTCTCACTTGACACCGGAAAAGGACAGTTCTATTGCAAACTGTGCTATCACCAAATATCTCTGTCCCTGTTTCACAGCCCCCTCCCCCCAAGGGCTTTTTATGAATCTATTTCTCCTGTATCCCACCAACCTCTGGGACAGGAAGTTGATAATGATTTGTTGTTTATCATGTATTCCAGGAATTTAATGAAGTTCCCCAAGCATCACAAATGGTCGAAGATGAGGAGACTGGGTCCTTCAACTAAGATGTCAACAAAATCTACCACCTCTCCCATCCCCTGCAATCTACTACCCCCCCCTTTCCGATAGGTACAGTCGTGATCAATTTTTATTAATATTCTTTCTTGATTAGAATATACTACCAGGGGCAATGCCCTGACTGGACTTTGTGCTACTTCTCAACCCACCGATGATCAGAGATGCTGCTCAGTTGCTGAGCAAAGGTCAAGAATTGGTGAGACAGAATAAAGGGTGGTCAGTCATCTTTACTATATTGAGACCTTTAATATCAGTCTCATACTAGGTTCATGTATGCCTGGCCAGTGAATGTCTTCCCCCACCTCAAGATACTAAAGCTGAACATTTCAGCTGTTTGGTTTGTTCACTTTCAAGTTAAATCCTCAGACCCAATGCCAGGTCATTAGTAACCATAGCTTCACAGTAAGTAGCAGAATCTCCTATTGTCTTGCAGTGGCTGTTGGATGCTGTGGCTAAGACTTCAAGAGATGCATTATATACCATGATAGTGTTGTCAAAACTGAGTTTGTTTACCTTCATTAAGCTTTAGATTAGAATTCTTCTAGAATGTAGCAAAATCATCTGAGGATTGCACACATGGATTTTTAGATGTTATCAGCAGTCTCATTCCCACTATTGCTTATCAGGATTTTAGGAACCAACAACATAGGTCACTTGCATTTGTTTCTGGTCCATCAAAACTGGAGAGAACTCACACACATCCTGATTCAACCATTGAAAAATTATGTAGCCAAAGCAGAATAGCCAGGATCCCCCACACCTATGTCCACTTCACAAACAAGGTAGTAATTGCTGACTTAAGGCAAGGTTAAGAGTCTATTTTTGCCAGCTCTCCTGCAGTGAATACCACTTTAATACACATAGGTACTGTATTCCATATTGGTCCATATTTCAAAGTAAGTACTATAATTGTCCATATTTTAAAGGTCTGGTAGAAGTTCACAAAAGATCAGTGGGTCCTTTCCATAGTGAAGGAGATTTTATGCCTATACTTTACAAAACTCCTTCCTCTCACAAGGACACCAAGTATTCGTCAAACAAAAAATTAATGGAAGAAGTGTGGACAGCCTTCTTCTGAAGGGTGCAATAGAGAATGTTCAAAACATCCAGTCACCGGCTTTCTTTTCCTGGATATTTCATTTCTAAAAAGGGCAGAAACTTGAGGCTTATTTTAGGTCATTAAATTTCTCATTCAAACATGTTTCCCAATCACATAAACATTAAGAATATAAGCCCTACTACCTCCCCTAGTCGGCTTTCCCAGAAATAAAAATTTCTCTTCTATCTTTATTATTTAGGCAAAGGGCAATAACTCTTGCCTATTACCTTTCCTTACTGCCTACAAATGGTGCTAGTTTCAAGCTTTTGCTAGTGAACTTACAACAACATTCACTTAACTGAAAATACAAAAGTTACTTTCAACTAGATATTGACTAAATTTCTAGATTCCAGGAAAGAGCACGTAAAGTAATTCTTCATGAGCAAACAAAAATGTTTAAACCACAGTTCTTAAATGGAAAGTGTTACTAAAAATACATGAAAGAATAATTTTGAGAAAGGTCAAAATAATGTACAAGGTTTGTACAGAGTCTGCCCAGGGTTATCAAAACATATTCAGGAAAGAGAATCTACTGGTACCCCAAATCTAAGATCATTAAAAGGGCCAAATAAAAGTACCCAAATCAAATAAGAAGCTATTCAAAAATAGCTTGCTATTTTCAGGCACACTTGTTTTGAATAACATTACACATGATATTAAATCAGTTCCAAGTACTTTCTTCCTTCCATAATAGGTGTAATAGATATCAAATCATAATTAGGGGCCCTAAGTGGTCTAAAGCTCTGTCCATTACGGATCACTGCCTTTTCACCTCTGTCTGCGTGGGTTGGAGGGTTGGAGTCTAGGATTCGGCGAATGTGGGAAAGGTTGCCAATAGCTTTTCGTGGGTCGGTGGTTCTTTCCGGTGATTTCCAGGTTTCTTCCTCCACCATTAATACTGGCCGCCATGAATAGCCTATCATGTGCTGAAAAATGATGTTAAGCCCAACAACAATAACATCAAATCTTAATTATTTTTTAAAATGGTATATTTATTAAGTACATGCATATGTTAAACCACCCACCTCCTGTGCTTCATTTTCGTTTTTTACGTCAGTGTATCATTCATGTGAATGGTTGTTTATATACTCTGTGTGTGTGTGTGTAAATATATTTTTAGCTCTATCTTGCATGTTTGCATGCATGCATGTGCATATATAAATATTAGCTTGTATCTTGCTTGTTTGCATGCATGTATGTGCATATGTAAATATATTATTATTTGCATGTATCTTGCTTGTTTGCATGAATGGGTATGCATATGTTAATATATTATTGTTAGCTTCTATCTGGTGTCTGCATAATAGAGAGCTTCAGAGTAGATTAATTTTTCAGTTGTAACTGAGTTGTCCTTTGAAAATAAAGTCATTAATTAACTCATTAACCCCTAGCACCGCCTTTACGGGGCAGGAGGTGTTAGCCTACTTCTGAGCTCTGTAGCCTTATGGTCGTGTGCGACACAATAAAGTGGGTAGTATTATTGAAAGGTAGACACATGTAGCTTTATGATGATACCAAATAATATGGATGTTCTAGTTGCACTACAAAATACAGAGGGAAAACAGTCACAGTTTGGACTAGTTTTTCCCAGCCAAAATTCGCCCGAAGTCGGGATCCGGTTTTGTTTCTGGATTTTAAACTTTTTGTCCTCAGATCTAAGAATACCAGTCTGAATGGCACACAGACATGTGAACCTTTGCAAAAAGTAGGATAAGATGGGCATTTAGAATGAAGAGTGGTCTCGACATGAAAATGATGGGTCTGTTAAGCAAAAAAAGTCCAATTTTCACCCTTCTGCTCATGCTCAGGCAAAAGAGCCAATGAAAATCGACGTTTCTAACACAAATAAGCATTGAGTTAACCAAAATTGTCTTTCAAGTCAATGTATTATAATGTATTCAGACATATCTCCCAAAATCAATTTATTTCCTACTCCCATTTCAGGTGAAAATGACAAAAACCTCCAGGGGTTAATGGGTTATGGAAGAGGTGCACATCTTTTTGCCAAAAGGGGTAGTAGAGAGGATCCTATTAGTTGGGGCACTTATTAGAGCCAGAGGGCATAATTTTCCAGAGTTATTTCCAGTCATCTCTCTACAATGAAAGCTGCATTTGCAGCAGAGTAAGGGGCCAATGTGTCCTGATCGCTACTGACATGTCCATTGTAACAGATCTCCATCATCAAGGAAGCTTATATGCCCCATCTATTTGCATTTAACTTTGTAACCTTTACTGGGTGCTTCAGAAAGGATTACTCTCCAAGTCAGCAGCATTCCTTATAAACAGATATTTGGAAAAGGAATACATTATCTGACTAGGTGTGGGATAAGCAAAACAGTACAACTATAATACCAAGTCTATTTTCTTGCTGTTTGGAAAGCTTTTTGTAGATTTGTTTGTGCCCAGGCTCAACAAAAGACTTTCTCTTTTTGTTTTTCCATTCATAGATCAGAGGGTTAGAGAGCATTGGCAGTGTATGCATTCGGGAGGGTGAATAGTCCAATTTTTAGAGCTGTCCATTTTCAAAAATAGAGCTTCCTACAAAAATGAAAATACATGGTCAAAAATGCTAAACTGAGACCTTTAACCGACTAAGGTCTCTAACTGGGTTAGCTCACTTTTTTAAGTTTTATCTTTTGACGCTTGTATTTTCATATTTTTATTTGCCCTCATTTACCAACCAAGGACATTAACTGTTGGTTGTCCCCTCCCTGCTGCTGTGTCGCTTAATTAAATCATTATAACAATAAAAATGCTTACCATGGAATCTCACACAGCAAAACTTGCTCGACAGTGACTAGAGGCAATTAAGAGATATTTCCCTGTCCACGATTCTGTCGAGGAACAGCTACAAGCACGTCAGGAGTTTTAGGTGGAATTTATAGAAGGAACAGAACAGTTATTTTAAAAAATTGTATTTTCAAATTTTTATGTGCCCTCATTTACCGACCAAGGATACTCATTGTTGGTTGCCCCCTCCCTGCTGCTGTGTCACTTAATTAAATCATTATATCAATAAAAACGCTAACCATGGAATCTTATACAGCAAAACTTGCTTGATAGTGACTAGAGGCAATTAAGAGATCTTCCTTTCCATGATTCTGTCAAACAACAGCGTCAAGGGTTTCAGGTGGAATTTACAGAAGGAACAGAACAGTTATTTAAACAAATTGTTGAACCAGCAAAGAAATTGTTGCAGCAACTGAAGCAGCACAAAAGCTCTCGAGACATTACCTGTTGATATTGCTGGCCATCTTCGAGCAACTCGACCACCACCCATGCAACCCTCTCAATCACAACCTGAAGATGAGCCACAACCTCTGACAAAAGTTATAATTAACATCACAGATAAAATCTCACCTGAAAGTATTTCCACTATCAAGAACCAAAACCAAAAAATTTTGCCATGTTTGGCATAGAGATGGGTATGTGAAACTTGAATGTGTTAGAACTCTTAGATCTGCAGATTGGGTTGAGGATGCATATTGCATCGCTAGTGATACTCTGCAGTTCAGATCTGAGGAAGATATTATTCAGTTTAATATTTATAACCAGGCATTAGATGGCTATATTGGACAAGTAAAACAAGAAAGTAGACAAAAAAAAAAAAAAGAAGAAATGAAGTCACAAATTAAAAAAGTTAACAGTAAGGAAATGAAAGAAAAGAATAGATAAAGTTATGACTTAAAAAAGATTAACAAGAAGAAGATTTGCAGTTTGAAGAAATTCAACAACAAAGGGATTTACATTCAACAAGTAAGAAAAAAAGCAGAGGAAACAACTGGAAGTGTCTGAGTGATTGGGTCACTTTAGGAAGTGGTCTTGATACTTCATATCCCAATAATGTCCTTGATAGATTAGAAATTATAAATGGCAGAAAATGAGCTGGCAATAATTCCCCAGAAATCAGTAATGAAGCAGCTACTTTTTGTCAGAGATTATTTCTAGGAGGTATCAATGACAGCAATGTTTACTGGTCCCTCATTGATGAAATCGTTGATGATTACCACAGTGATTGATGCAATTAGATCAGTAACAAGAAAATGTTATGATCATACATAATGCTCAACATGGACTTGTAATGGTCCTGTTGATAAATTCATGATTACCAACATACAAAAAGATCTACAGTGGTGGACTTGATGTTGTTCAGGGTTTATTCAGGATAGCCCTGAAAGCAATACCGATTGCAAAAGCAGCTCTGAATGAAATCTCTTGATGTTCATGATAAAGGTATTGGTGATGTTGCAAGTTAAGCATTCTCAGAAATCAGGGATAGACTAGTATGATTAATATGCAGATCGCCATTATCCAGTCCTGACTTCATCCGGTGGATCTTCTAGATCTGTGTTAGTGATATTGGAGCAAAACGAGGCAATATCTGTGATAGAACTGAAGGAAAAAACCTCAATATGTTGTATTATTGGTGTCTTGAATATGTTGCCGAACTACCATTAAGCGTTAGCAATTTATATAATGAACCAGTTGATTGACATTTCAATGTTTCAGATACGAGGAAATTTATTTATGGCAGACCTGACTGAAAAATATCATTGATGCGCATAAAGTAAAACTAACAAAATACTGTGTTGCTGTTACTGACATAATTGTATATTCTGCATCTACCAAAGTTGCTGGAGCAGCAACTATAATTGGATCATTATTAGCCACATATATAATAGTGCCAGCAATAGGAATTGGTGTTGCAGTTATCACCAGTGTTGCTAGTATTCTTAATATTATCACAAAAGAGATATCTGTGTGTGTGGCTGATAAATTACTTGAATATACAATGTTGTAATCAGTGGCAACATGCACACATGCCAAATTATCATTGCTGATATCAGTGTACAACAATGGAATAATATCAGATCAGGAATTCAAGGAAATGATTAAGGTTTATTATGAAGCATCTGGGAAAATATCCTCTTGACTCAGTCAAGGTAGAATCGACACTGTCGACAAAGGCAGGTTGTTTATAAACAGGACTTAAATAATAATGTCAAATCGTTGTTAATACAATACCATCAACAACCACAATATCAGCAAGCTTAACTAAGCCTGAGTTTGACGTTAGCTTTCCAACAGCAATTCCAGCCAAAGAAATAGTGTTAGCACTATTGCGAGTATATTACAGGTGGCCAAATATTAGGTCAGAATCATTTGGTGGGTTTCAAGCAAATAACTTCATTATTTTCATATAAAAATAAATCTAATGGAAACCCTGATTGGCAAGTTGTTGGTATTCCTGCAGGCAGTTAAAAAATCAAACAGATCAATTGTGAATTTCAGTGCAGGATTAAATATATCACAGGAAAAGAATCCAAGATCGGCATCACAGTTTACAAGCCAACATTATTATCTGCCATTGAAATATCAGTACCAGATTACATCATAGATATATATCAACCATCAATCTGAACTGTGTTAGGATGGCCAGAAGTACAAACACCAGCACCACAAACACCCCCTCACCCGTAACAATCTGATTATTCATCACACAAGAAAGTGTATTGGGAAAAAACTCCAGATTATGAAATATGGATACTAACAACATATAAACCAAAATTCAAACTTAGAGTACAAATCTAACTTTATCGGGGGTGGGGTGGGGTGGGGTGGGGTAATATTCATTTCAGGAATATGATTTTGAAAATAATTTCAAAGTCATTAATGCAGAGCACAAACAAATGAATGACAAACTACACCAGTCATTCACTCATTATATAAACAAGTATTCCCCCCATTAATGATTATCTGAGGGAGGAAATCATCAAGCAGATAGAGTATCTAAACAAAGTAGCATTGGATTTTGAGAATTATCATCAAAAAATTATGCAAGCAGTGAGTGAAGACAATGAGGAATATATTAATACTGATAACACCAATATCTTGTATAAACAATTATTCCTAAACAAATATTCAACAGCAACAACTGTTGTCAGAGGCAGATGTGCCAAAATTTAAACTGCTGGGATTTTAACATCGACGAGTTGAAGAAAAACATCAATATCATCGATGAATACTATCCCAAAATCATAGATGCATGGAGAAAAATATCTCCAGCATCAGATGCCACTCTAAGTATTCTCAAATAAAAAAATGATGCTAACACCAGTGGTCAGCATATATTACCAGGTATTATCAATATTGTATCAACAATCATGATTAGTCTGGTGTGTGATGCAGTCGATGGCTGTTATCAAGTAGATCTTGAAAAAAACAGGTAGGCACAATAGGGATATATTTTATATTCATTCACTCCAGAAGTTCCGCCTGGGTTTTTAACTGTGCCAGTATTTGTTAATTTGGTTTATCTGAGATGTTATAATCTGCTATTATCACAGATGCTTTTAGACTTAATAACCAGAATGGACACCATTTGGATCTAAGAGATCATGACCTGAATGATTTTTGTGAAATCTATCATCACAGTAAATATTATAATCAGAATCAGAATTTGCATGCAAAGATAGATTGTCTGATTTAGCATTAACTCATTAACCCCTGAACCAAATAGCTAGGCAATACCCTACAGCATAATTGCAGAGATCACCTTGACATTGTTAGTCTTACCTCTTACCGGTGCATGTATCCCTGAGACTTGCTGACAGCACAGAGCTTGCATATTTTTCCAGAGGGTTTACTTGCAGTAAATATGCTATTATTTTATTTATATTCATTTTATTAAGCTGAAATTTGGTATTGGTTCTAAATAAAATTATGTACATAATGGTATAAATTACATGCTATAGGCAGAAATAAAACTCGTGCATAAAGGTGAAAATAAATGATGTACATATCAATTTTCTTCTCTTGCCATGAATAATCCATAAATCCATTAGGAATTCACACACAATAATTAACACATGAAATAATTTTATTTTATGTACACAGAAGTTCCACTTGTCATTTCTCTTGTAAACTTAATGGGTGAGAAACATATTCCTAAGATCATTTTCTTGGATGAGATATGCTTGGTATCCATGGAGGTATTAAAATATATTTTGATTGGTTATTGACTCAGGACACTGCTGTTTTCATGTGGACAATCATGGTCAACCACTACATTTTGTTGGATCATTTTCACATGACTGGCTGAAAGAATTTGTAGATTATTATGAGGAAATACTTGATGATCATAGAGCTATTAATGAATCACTTAAGGAATTTAAAAAGTTAATCAGACTGCAGCCAGATAAAATTCAGTATGAAATAATGAAGTAATTCTAGAAACTCCTATGGATGATTTATGGAATATGTGGAGACTAAATGATTTGATGGTTGCAATTAGAAAGATAGTTCTTGATACACTTCAACTTCAACAACAATTATTTTTGTTAAATAAAGAAAAGTTTTCAAATTTGCTTGTGCCATTGTGTTATCAACCAGCAGATACACATATGCAAAATAATGAAGTTGAGATTCCTGGAATTAATGAGAAACAAAAACTTAATGATATTGTTTTGGTTCCTGTGAGTGTTGTTGAGAGTACATTAACAATGGATAAATCTCCATGGACTCTAGGATATGCCATAACTCGTCACAGGGATTAACCATACAAATATCTGGATTGTTGATGATGTATTGAATGGTCAAATTTTAGTTTATCTAGGAGTGTCGAGAGTCAATTACAGAGGGTTATCATAGACTGCACAATGAATAACAATAAAATTTACCAAAAAATTGCCTGCAGTAACGATGATATAGTAAGGAAAAAATGAGCTGGTTATCATTGATTTGACAAAAAAAAAGTATGTGTGACTTTAATCTTGATGTTAAGTTTATCATGACGCTAAAACAACAACAAAATAATCATTGTGCTTACTGCAACACAGTAATGTTTTGGCAGTGTTCTTCTAATGACCCACAACAGTTTACCATGGATTGAATTAATAGTAATTTCAGCCACACATGAAAATGTGATGCTGACCTGTCTTGATTGTAATCAACTTCGAGGAACCAATGCCTTGTTGCTAGCCACTAGTCCTTCCCAGAAGTGAAGGCAGTGGTAATTGTATAACTTCAGGAGTTACTTGTAATTGTTCTCATACAAATCCACATTGAAGAGCAGTTGAATCTTGTTTGTAGCTTGTAGGTCTACCAGGAGATCTTACCAGGTTGGAAATTTTATGTGTAGTTACACTCCAGACTGGGTCAGTCACTTTTTTTACCCTCTCTCTCAAAATCTGACAGTCATTACCTAGTACTGGTTGTACTGAGAAAGAGTCATGTTGCTTAAATGGTATGTTTCTTCAAGATTGCATTGGTGGGGGTCATAATTCTAGAAGTAATATCATTATTTAACACAGCCATCACATTTAGTAGTCTTGCAGCCCATTCACAAAATCTCTTATCTGCCTGAACTTTATTTAGGGACATTTCCTGTGTATACTGATATTTAAACAATTACACAGCAAGTGTTTGATTAAAATGCTGATGAATGTCCTTGTCTGATTTCAACTTTATGTTGTTTCATCATCAACATTACTGTACTAAGAAATTCAGGATCAGCCTGTAACAACTGTGGCCATTGCAAGGTTCTTAATTAATAAATTTATTCAAACGTCGATGCAACTTCAGTTGCTGTCTTTGATGATAGTGGTTCTGCTTCTTTATATCTACTTGCAATGTCATTGACAGTCAACACAAATACCTAAAGTGACTGGAGATAACTGAAATGTTCTGGTCGTCTTTAATGGTATTGATACCCACATGTTAAGAAACAATTATTAGATTTGGTTTTCAAGAGACATGGACATGATTAAATTCAGAAACTTCTCAAAAGCACTAGCAGTTCCTCATAGATTCCTAGTGATAAATTTACGTGATCCTCAGTCACAATCTCGAGTGGGTCTTGATAAAATTTTTGGTTGAAAGACAGCAACAGGGAGGGGACAACTAACAGTGTGTGTCCTGGGTCTGTAAACGAGAATACATACAAATTTGAAAATATGAACATCAAAATATAAAATAAATAAAATGAGCTAACCCTGTTAGAAGTTTTGGTAGGTTAGAAGTCTCATTTTTGTACAAAGCTTTTTTTTAAAAAAATGGACTGCTCTAGCAAGTGGTCTGCTCACCCTCTCTGTTGCTATTCAGCTTCCAGATGGATCTTCTGTTGGCATATACTTCCCACTGTTCCAACTGCTACCTCAGTTCTGCAAATTATCTGAACTTTCAGTGCCCATTTCTGTCTGATAGCCTTATGGTGGCACCAAATATCATGGCTAATCAGTTTTCTTATCTCTTGGTAGATCAATCCAGATCTCAGTATCATAGAAGAGAACGTGTGCAGCACAGTGGCTCCCTCCTACACAAACACCTATACCTTCTCCACATTCACAAGTGGTTTATCTCAGTAGGAAACAAATTGATCCAAGCTGTCCCTCTGCAACTTATGTTGATTTCCATTTGAGACCAAAAAATGTTCAGTATCAACTATCAAGAGTTGTACAGCTGCCATTTCCAAACATTGAAGTTCCCTTGGGGCACAGCAGTTCAGTACAGATTCACACCTTGTTGATCTCAAGTATTTTGAGCTCCAGAGACCAGTCTCCTATTCTTTTATGCCCAGATGGAATCTCTTGTGTTTTATGGTCTTCAACTAAAAAGCCCCTAAGAACCATTGAGTGAGGCTTCCATTAAGGCCCTCCCACTCATGACTGTACTGCCATGTTTTGGCATCTGTAAGAAGACTCAGCGTGATTCATACATTTAGTTTAATGGAAATTATGAATCCATGCTCTCCCTGTGAACAGATTTTTAACAAAAATGAGTGACCTTTGGTAATTCCATTAGCAATTGATTCCCAGCCTGTCAAATCTGTGCCATGATCAAGATAGATTTTAATGTTTAGTTAAGCGCTACATATTAATCTTAAAGCCTTTTAAGGGAAAAGTAAGGGTTGTTATTATCTTCTTTATGGCTCCATCAATATTGTCTTACAGTTGATTGTTGCCACAATCAAAAGGGCTTATCAGTCCTTTATTGATGGAAACCTTGCTTTTATGAAACTGAAAGCCTTTGAGATTTGAGTTGTCCCTGCCTGATGGGCCATTCAGAATCATTCTTGGGGTCATCATGAAGGCATTATTTTGGCAATAACATGCTACCCTCTCCTTCTAACTCCACCCATTAGCAGAATAACTACAGAAATTTTTTTTTCTCTGGGATCCTCTTCTTCAACCTCCACACTAGCAAAACAAATCACATGAATTGTTTTCTCTGAGATCTATAGTTGTGACACAACATGTATATTCCATTTCTTCTCCTTTTGATCAGTTAACACACCTAATTCAGATTCAGCAGTAGTGATGGGTCTATCAGATTAAAATCAGAGTTCCACTGTCATGTGACCTGTATTATTACCATAATCATTAATTTTATCAGCAAATCAGATGAAGTCTTGTACATTTACATATGGGAAACTGAGTAGTGTGGCTGAAGATTGCAGTGTGTGCAGAATGATTTGATTCCCTTTTCAAGTTTCTGAAAGCTGCATTTCATTGGCTAATTCAGAGGTCACTAGAACATTACCTGTAAGCAGTTGCTATCAGATCTTTATGTAGAAAAGTGGAGAATTGATTTTAATCAAATTGTTGAGAAGTAATTGCTGCTATTAAAATGTACTTCAGAGTGGGTAAAACTAGTTTTAATTATGTAGTATTTAACCATCACTATTGCTGAATGCACTCTCCCACCTGGCTCTGATGTCCTGTTGTAATCATCCTCTATGAAAAAGATGTCTGTTCTGCACATGGACATGTGAAGTTCATGCAAGGACCATGTTTTGTTGGCAATTCTCCACTACTATAGGATGTATTAACATCAAATGGACAAGGTTTTTCAATGTGAAAAAGTAATAGCTATGTAATCAGTATGGGTAAGTATTGCATAATCAGAAATTAGTGACCCCACCAAGCACATTTCAGATAGTAAACTTGGTATTAATTTAATATTTCAGAAAGTAAGAAAAGCCACAGATATATAAACTTGTATCATTGAGATCTCTGATGAGCTTGAGTATGAGCAACATCCATGATATTAATGTGTTGGTATTGTGTCAGATTGGCCATACTTGTCAATACTTCAGAGGCCATTTTTCTGTGCAGATTTGTATTCGGCACCAATTATAATATTGTTTTATCAAAGATCTCGGGTGAGTTCAGCTGTGAGTATTATTAATGAGGATCAAAGCTGATCAAATGTTTACAAGTCCAATCCCTTGACCACCAAGTCATTGCAGCTCACTTGGATTTAGTTCTTACTGGTTTCCAAGTTATGACTTTCAGGTTAGGTCCAGAGTTGGTAAAACCAACACAGGAATCCATGCTGACTTCACAGATTAATAAACAAACCATTTAACTCATTAACCCAAGCGCCACATTTATGGGGCAGGAGGTGGTAGCCTACTTCTGAGCTCAGTAGCGTTAAGGTCATGTGTGACAATAAAGTGGATGGTATTATAGAAAGGTAGAAAGATGTAGCTTTATGATGATACCAAAAAATATGGATGTTATAATTGCACCACAAAATACAGGGAAAAATGACACTTTTTGGACCCAAGTTGTTTTCCAGACAAAATATGCCCGAGGTCGTGATCCGGTTTTGTGTCCGTATTTTAGACCTTTTGGCATCAGATCTAAGACAGACCAGTCTGAATTGCACACAGACAGTTGAACCTTTGCATAAAGTAGGATAAGATGGGCATATAGAATGAAGAGTGATCTTGACACTAAATGATGGGTCCGTTAAGCAAAAAAGACCTGGTTTTTTTTATCCTTCTGCTCATGATCAGGCAAAATATCCAATGAAAATTGATGTTTCTAACACAAATAGGCATTAAGTTAACCAAAAATGTCTTGGAAGTTGATGTATTAGGATGTGTTCAGAAATGTCTCCCAAAATGGATTTCCTACTTGCATTTCAGGTGAAAACGACAAAAACCTTACACACACACATTATCATCATCAAAATAAGTAACACATTTCATCAAATTTACAGTCATTCATGTTATGTAGTATTTTGGTACAAAATACAGTCAAGGATCCCATAAAAGTTACTGTAGTAATAATGAAAATAATAATGTTCCTTGATCAAAGCTTTACATTGTCATCATATAATTACAATCTCTGCAGTAGATTCAAAATATAGGGATGATTTACAGGAAAACTTTCTGTATGCCTGCTGTAAGGCAGAGTGTAACTATATTATAATGTTGTTCATCTATGTCATCTTTACCAGTTTTATTCCTGCACAGTTACTCAAGTTGGCCACCATCTATAGTACTGAACTTTGTGAATGGGTTGCATATGGGATAAGAAAGAACCTTATCAATTTCTGGACCAAAGATAAAAGGTTACTGACTGACTGAAAGAAGAAAAAATGGTTTTTGCACACAATAAATTGAGTTCTCCACCATTGACAGTTGCCAAATTTTGTAGATGCAATGCACTAGGCATATGTGGAAGAATTATATTGATATCGAGATCAGTTGTCTAGGTCACTGTACCATCTACAGTTACCAAATTTTGTCAGTGGCTTACATATAGATTTGATACTCAAAAACTCATACTTAAAGGTTGGTGATTGAAAGACTAAAAAGGTCAGCATGAAATTTGTTAGTTATCAACCATGTACCTTGATTAAGGTTAGATGATGATTTACTTATTGAGTATGAAAGAAGCCTATTTGTTTGGGACGAAATGGTTGATGGTCAATTTCTCTGTGACAGAAAGAAAAAAATTGTTCTTTTGGTTTACTAAATTTAGTTCTTGAATATGTACCTTAGCCAAAGTTTATGGGGTTTACTACAAAGGTTGGAAAAAGGCCTGTTGATCTTGGAGTTAAAATGTCATTGCAATTGTGAAAAACGAGTTTTGCAGAATTGCTTTTATTTTAAGAGCATGTTTCATGACTAAGCTTTATGGATGGTTTGCAGTCAAGGTTATAAAGAAACATTATTGATTCAGGAACTAAGAGTCAAGAGGTCATAGCCATGGTAAATTTAATTTGCTTTTTATGTTTAATGTATCAAGTTGCTATATAGAGAACTTCATAAACATGGGTTGGCCTATAATGTGCCAGTTACAGTGCATTTGTGTTGTCCAAAATGTATTAATGTAAATTTGTAGCTTGACACAGACCTAAAAAATTAAATTCAGAAAATATCATAGGAGTGAATCCAAACATGACATTCTTTATCAACCAGACAAGTTACAGTCTGACTGGTTTTAGCCAAATTGATTCTTTGACATCATACTATGTGGGAATTGTTTTCCCCATGGTGTTGCTGAATGGGCCATTATGTTTGGATTACAAGCCTAGAGGATGAAGACAATTAGATCCTTGTGTACAATGTTGGCTAAATGAGAACAGTGTAGATCCAGATCTGCCATCACATAATTACCGACAGGTCAGAGTCACACCAGGCATGTACAGCCTATGGCCCATGATCACGTTTTATCCAGTTAATTTACATTATCCATGTGACTTACAAAAATCACTATCATGTCTGCACCCTGGAAGAAGATTGACATCCTTAAACCATGCTTTTGACTTGAAATCGTAGATAGAAAATCTTTGCGGTGTAGACCTTCATCCACCATTGTATTATATATCTGGGTCTACCCTGTTGGGATACATAACATTTACAAGCAAAATAGGATCATTATTTTATATCTGTTCAGTAATATTGTGTTTTGTTTATTTTGCAGGATATACTAAGGTGTCGAGTCTTAACATCAGGAATCTTTGAAACAAAGTTTACAGTTGATAGAGTTAATTTTCAGTAAGTATCATATTACATTGGTTCTCCTTTGTATGGTCACCCCATCTGCAACAGGAAAGTGGCTTTGTCAGAAAGGTGGCCTTTCTAGAGTGGGATCACAGATTTGAGTATGTATAAAGTATGAAAGGTGTAAAAAAAATTATTATTTAATATTTTCATTCAAAAACTACATATTATGGAGTCATTGTGAAAAAAACTTGTGTTATTTAATAATCTTGAATAAGCCATCATGAAACTTGTGTTATTGCTACTACTGAATGGATGGTCTTATCAACATGAGTCTTAATGCATATACTTTTTATGTCTGGCTCATCCTAAATAAATATAATGCTGATGTCATGTCTAACATGGCCACCATGGCAAACATCTTGAAAATCTTGTTATTGCTAATTGTTCTGAATGGATGATCATATAAACATTGCATTTTCAGTTAAAGATATCTTACCAAATCTAGCTTGTCCTAAATAAAAATGGTGATGTCCAGATATGGTCATCATGGCAGCAATCTTAAAAAAAACTAATTATCACATTTTTACTTGAACAGAAAGTCATATTATTGAATTTTCACTAGATCAGTTGGTTTTAAATGGGAATGGTGCCAATATGGCCACAACAGCAGCCTTCTTGAAATTTTGTTATTGCTACTCCTTTATGTAAAGTTGTATGTTGTTATTTCTATTCTTCTCCAAGTGGATGAAGATATCAGCATGGGGTTTTCACCAATAGACTTCATCCTGAATGATACTTAGTTAATCCAAAATGAAAATTTAGCCATTTTTGCATCCAATATGCCTGCAACGATAACTGTCTTCAAAGTTTTGTTTTCAATACTCTCTCCTAATGGATGATGTTGTGGGGTTTAACACCATTTTTCAGCACGCAAAAAGCTATACATGGTGGCCAGTATTAATGGTGAAGGAAGAAACCAGGAAATCACCGGAAAGAACCACAGACCCATGAGAAGCTACTGGCAAGCTTTCTCACATATCCACATTTGCTGAATCCTACTCTTGATGGATGATCCTTATGGTGGGTTTTTCTTAATGAAAATGGTTCCAGTCACACATTCAATATGACTGCCATGATGACAAACTTCAAAATCTTCTTGTCACTACATCCTCAGAATGGATAATAATTATAACCTGTGATTTTCATAAAGACCTTTATTGTTTAGTTTATGGTGCAGAGCTGACATTCAATATGTGTACCACAGCAGCTGATTTGAAAAATCTTGTTATCACTGTAAGAATATGAGATGATTTTTTTTTTACACTCAACAGTCAAAAAAAGAAATGGTCAGACCTTGAATTCTTCAAAATTCTTTTGGACTAGTAGAATGTCAGTGTCTTGTTGGGACTTTGTTACTTTAATGTGAACGGTTGCTTTGCTGTCATTATTGTGCTTGTCAGCTGTTAACTTAGTTTTGATAATTATTGGCAGTAATAAATAGCCAGCAATTATCAAAGGGACATAACTTATTTATTATACACATATAACAATTTTTACTCTTGAAAAAGCCAGAATTTTACAGTCTTTTCACTGAAGTAGAAAAACAATGCTCTTGTTCTAATTCCTTATCAACATGCTCTCAGACAAAGGGTACAAAATTTTTTTCCACAAGGTTTCCTGGTTACAGCTAAACAAACACGAACAAGTATGCCATAGCCTCATTTGATATGCAAAAGGAAATTAATATCATCAGGTTCCAACAATTTGCCCAATCTCATGGTAAATAACTGTTCAAATAATGCTGTAATTGCAATGCTAAGTACATTATTCCTAATTCATAATTGGTACATTAGATTCATTGTTTACTGGTTTAATGCAATGAAAGCATATATGTTTTTGTTTTGTACTTCATTCACTAAATAATTTAGAAATATGCTTTAGCGATTATTTTATACATATGTGTTCAATAATTGAGTACAGCTTGAAATGTGTTTATTTTGAATTATGACTTGTGATAATGTTTGAAAATTTATATCAGAAAAAGAAAATATCTCTTTAGACATAAAGCTATAAATAATACAAAGAATAGAAGCAGGTCCTTCATGAACATTGAGTGAAATCAATGTATTGTTAGCAATCAGCATAATTTATCATGCATGGTCTGATGTTTCCATACATTGTGTTGCAAACTATTTTGTTATGGCAGGGTTTAGTAAGTAAACAGATGCCATTACCAATGATAGCCATGCTGATGATGATGGTCCCGTCCTTTTAATGTGATGTGCAATGCATTACACTTACTACCTACTTTGGGCTGGTAAAGAGGATGTTGATTTCTTGGATTATGGTTAATTCTGATAGTGAAACTTTAATGTTGATGATAACAGAATTTGAGGATATTGTTTGTGATATTAGTGATCACCAGAAGCAACTAGTGTTTCTGCTGCAGGAAATGAGAAGTATGACAGTGATTCATTACAAGATATTGTACCCAGAGCCAGCAATGTTCTGGTTGTCATATTGCGCACTAGGCTCTATCTGCAAGCTTAATGTGATGCATCTGATATTCTTTATTAGCATTTGCATCATTGAAAAACTTATCCAAAAAATCTTAGAATACCAGTATTAAAAAAAAGTAGATGACTATTCAGTTTGTTTCCATCCAGACAAATATAGGATTACTTTACTAGTCATTGAACAAAAATGTTTCCTCACAAACTTTATTTTATGATTCGCCAGCTGTTTGATGTATGTTGGCACGTTCATTGGTTGATAAAACTTGCTTATTGATCTTTTTTTCCTAGATAATATTTGTTTATACAAATGCATGTTGTTTAAAAATTGTGGTATCATCACTTACAAGTTCTAACAATAAACATACCGGTATAAATTGTCTACTTCATATATGTCATACATTATTGACATATACAAGAACATAAACATATAAGCATTCTGAAAAATAGTTACTTTGGAGAGAATATTCTCGGTTAAAACATTTAAAATATGCCAGTACCCTGTGAAACATTATAAAGAATCATTATATAACAAAAATATCATTATCATAGTTATTCTGTCTGATTATGTCATCAGCATCAGAAAACCCAGATCATGATTACACTTAGTGTCTCATAATAATTAATATTTTTTTTTATGTATATATTTTTTTTACAAATTACTTGTATGGGTTCAGGAATTTGTCATGTACATAACATTCACATAGCAGCAAACAACATAGATCTAGGTCCTGTCATCCCAGAGTGCACCTTCCGATTAGGATCTACACTGTTTGTATGAAATCATACATAGAAGAGACATTCGAGATGTGATCTGCTAATGCATCAGGAGACAAATCCAGGACATCTGTTTGTGTGAACGGCAGGCATAGCCAAGAATTCCAATAAGTATCTTGTGCATTTCCACCATTAGATATATTGTTGTGACACTTGCAACTCCTCCTGTAGCTGTACTAAAATATCCAAAACCCAAAGGTCAATATATTCCACATACTTCGCTGTTTGATTCAGATTAGTAGATTTAGACATTGGTCTGATTAAGAAGATTCAGTATGATTAGGTCACTGTGAACCCACTTGTCCATGCTCTTAGAGTATGACTTGCTCAGCTAATGTCTATAAGACATATTGAACTGCAAACAGCATAGATGCTGATCTGTCGGCAAATTGATTTGAATGCAGGTACACATTATACATAAACTGGGAGCAATTAATTACATATATTATTGTAAATTATACATTATGCATGAAAAGGATCTTTTTCTTATTTATCAACAAATATTATGCTCAGTTTGCAGATATTTAATGTTTTCCAGAACACAGGGAAGATTCAGAACCCAAGGGGAAGCCTGAATATTTAGTTTATTAATCCCAAAGCACCACCCTCCTACCTATAATCTGTTGTCAGTTAGTGGTTGTTCATTCTGATTCAATTGGGCTAGTGCCTGCTTACAAGCAGGGCTTCTTGTAATTCATTGTGTAATGACATGAGCTTGTTTGTACCATGGTTCAATAACTATCTGATACCTCATCCAGTATTATTATAACATTTACATATTTTTGATTTATTTCACATTTAGCTTAATTTTCATACACCATTTTATATGTACAGTAATAAAACTGAATGTGTTTATTCTCTTGGAGGATACTACTTGGTACATTACTATCACCAACTTCTCATGCTCCAGTGATTATGTTACAGGTGTATTCATCTTTGAGGGTATTACTTTCCACATCACCCTTAGCAACTTCTCCTAGTCCATTGATTTTGTAATGGGTGTATTCATCTTTCCTCATCACCCTTAGCAACTTCTCCTAGTCCATTGATTTTGTAATGGGTGTATTCATCTTTCCACATCACCCTTAGCAACTTCTCATAGTCCATTGATTTTGTAATGGGTGTATTCATCTTTCCTCATCACCCTTAGCAACTTCTCATAGTCCATTGATTTGGTAATGGGTTTAGTCATCTTTGCCACATCATAATTATCAACTTTACATACTCCAGTAATTGTTTTATGAATTTATCAATTTTTGAGGGTAATACTTGCCATGTAACTATCCCCCAGTTTTATGTTCCAGTGATTGTATGACAAGGTTTTGTATTTAGCATAGTTTATTAGATTCCAGTGAATGTACAGTCATGAAACATGACAGAGTGTATTTGACTTGGAGGGTACTACTCACCATGGGTATAATTAGGTCACAGTGACCTACTTTTCACATTCTGGTGATTACCTTATTTACTGTATATATTGGGACATGAGAAAATAATTAGTTTTATTCCTGTCCCAGAACATTTGATTTAACTTCTTTCACCTAGTTTTTATGTCCCAAGACTTAAGAAAATGAAATAAATTTTTTGTTGAATTTGCATACACATATACCTACAACACATTGCAATATAATAGATAAACAAAAAACTTATTTGATAATAAAATAAGCTAAAAAAATATTTATGTATTGAAAGGCTGGATCATTGTGTACAGGAGAAGGGTTGGATTGATGAGATGGAGATGAGATGTGGTGGATTAAAGAGTTTTATCTCTTTATCTCTGGTACACAGTTAAATATTTTTTAAATAAAATTCTAATTTGAGTGCATTTTCTGACATAATTTTCAAATGATTTAAAAGATGTACCACAATTTAGGACTTAAAAAATCCTTTTCCAATAATGTACAGTGCACAAAAATTACTTTAAAAATTAATTTATGTGTCCCAACAAACAGTGCCCCAAATATCTATACATTAAATACAGTGCATTAAACTTTTTACACTTCACTTAATTTTTGGAATCGTCTTTGTACAGTCATGAAATATGAAGGATGTATTTGTGTAGGATCAGTAATGTCCACAGTGACCTTCCTAATGATCAGATCTTGGTGATTTACTTCTTTTGCTTTAATGATTTTGCAAGGTGTTGGGATTATGCATAACAGGGCAAGTGAGAGAATATTATGCTGAATTTTTTGTTTTGTACAACCATTAAATGATTCTCTTTTTTTTTAAGATGAAGCTCAATGAGGTTCACTGCAATAGAGCCATAGGTTTTCTTGTTATAAGCAATTTTCTGTTTGATTCCTTTGCCTTTGCTGTAGAGAAGCAGTTTGCACCATCTAGATTTTTACATTTATTGCTTCTGTCCATTTATCCTCCAGCCTGAAATTACACAAAAGCAGTTGACATACGTAAATTACATTATAATATGTTGAAATGTTTGCTGGGTTGCAAAGCTGCAGTTGTTTTAGGATTGATGATATCTGTCTTTCCATCAATACTTTACTTAATGTTTGGTGTTTAACTCAGTTTGAAGTCATTTTTTTGATGCATAGATTTTGGTTTTTATGTTATTTGATGCATAGATTTTGGTTTTAATAGTTTAACACTTTTTCAGCACATGATAGGCTATCCCTGGTTGCCAGTATATTTGTTGTAGGAAAAACCCTGGTGACAGTCACATCTGCGTTTGAGTCTCCGTTGACAGATTTTTGTTCTCATGATGAGACCTTTCAACAGTTTGTTTTTTGCCTGGTATTGCACTTATTTCTGGTGTACAATAATGTTTACAAAAATTAATGACAAATTTGTTTACTATATTTTTCATCATGATAGTCTAAGGGACTGTGGTGAGGTTAATGCAAGTTCATGAATCAGAATGACAAAAATCTTTTTTTTCAGCATGTTTGATGTTGGGGGACAAAGAGATGAGAGGCGGAAATGGATCCAGTGCTTTAATGATGTCACAGCCATCATTTTTGTGACAGCATGCAGTAGTTACAACCTCGTGTTACGAGAAGATGCCAGTCAAAACCGGCTTAAAGAATCCTTGGAGCTCTTTAAAAGTATTTGGAATAACCGGTAAAACTTAACGAGTTAACTGCTTTACAACTGCAATTATCCATCCTTTTTAACCATTCAGATGGGTCAGGTGTGGATGGTTGAAGAAGCAATCCATATATTTGAAAAATTGCAAAATAATTTTGTTTTAGTTAATGGTGTTTCATGTTTGGCTTTATATAAAGGTTTGGTTATGCGAAGCCATGCCAAGCATGTATTAGTTGATAGACATAGGGGTCATTCACTATTAGGCATGTCAGTATTCTACTGCCTGGTACAGTGGTCACTCTTAAGTCCCTCACTATTGTACTGGTACAGTAGTCACTCCGGGAGTCCTTAAGTATTCTAATCTCTGGTACAGCAGGTCTATTAACCCTTCAGTATTTTACAGTCTGGTGTTACATATATGTAATTTAATTACTTGTATGTTAGTTTTAAATTCTTTTTTATTATATTTTTGTTTCATTAATTGTTTTTGTAATGATAAGTATTCACTGGATTTGACAATTTTTTTCCCATAGAATTCAGTTCATTTTTATGTTGCTACATTGTATTTTTAGCTGACCTAGTTCCTCACCCTGGTTCAGAATTGGTAAACAAAGTGAAAATCATTGGTCATAATCAAGGTCATACTTGGCTTGTGTGTTGGCTTTATTTTGTAAACAGTATTTATTTTTGAATCTTATTCATTTAGTACAATCAAATTCATAAATAGCCTACATGCTAATTGACATTATTTTACTGCGTTGTTCGAACCAAGTGACCACGTCATCCATCATGTGATCTAAAATGGCAGGTTAAAATTGATGTTTTGTAGTGAATTCAGTCAGTAGTAAATTTATACCTCTGGAGCTCAAAAGTATTTTGTGTTGTGATGAGTTCAAATTGTTTTTTAAAATAATTTATTTTTTCTGGAAATATAAGTGCTCTTCATCAAATTCTTGGACAAAGAATTTTATTGGAAATTGTTCGGAATTCTAAAGCTGGATAATTATTATTGATTCATAAAATTCAACAAGGAACCATAGCACAAAACAGGTTATAGAAGACATCATTGCCTTCCATTTTTAAACTTCATCTGGATTCGAACTTTGATTCATTTAGAACTTTTTAATGATAGTATTTATATTATTCACTCTAGGATTAATCTTTGGATTAGATTCACAAACCAAACTAAAAGATAGAAATTAATCACAAATTTATGTTTATAAAACTTATTGATTTGGTTTATTTATTATAGTGTCGCTCCAGCCTCAAGTAGGTGTTCATGACATTTATGCTCATACAATTTGTTGATTATTGTTATTTACATTGTTCTAAGAAGTTTGCTGGAAAGAAAATTTAACAAAATATTTAACTTAATACCAGTTGGGAATTTTATAATATGCATTCAAATTTTTAGGTTCAATCTACCATTTTTGACAATAAATCTAAGTTTTATTTATCAATTTTAATCAAAACTTTTTTCACATTAAATCAGGTTCAATATTTGGGGTATTTTCTAGTTTTTAAAAATGGTATTCTTGCCTTATCCCATGTTGTAAGCAGGTTTTTGATTTATTGAACAAGTATTGTTCTTAAAAATGTACATATTTTTAATTTATTCTAATTTTTGGTCATTTGAGACCATGTTGATATGGAGGGCAGTTTAGCTATTCGAGACCACATTTATGTTTTTACATAACTTATTGTTCACGTTGTCATGAAATTAATCAAGTTAATTATTTTCTTTTTCAGGTGGCTAAGAACAATTTCCATTATCTTATTTTTAAACAAGCAAGATCTTTTAGCAGAAAAGGTCAGAGCTGGAAAGTCAAAAATTGAGGATTATTTTCCAGATTTTAAGCGATACCAAACACCAAATGATGGTAAGTTTGAAGGCATATGTAACATTTTCATCAGATATAGGAAATATTCATTTTAGACTTTATTTTTAGTTCACCTGGTGATTAGGCCAGAGCTTATTGCTTTGCCCTGTGTCTCTTGTGCATAGTGTGGCATGCATCCACTGATAATTGCCATTTTCTCTAAAACTGCTGATAAAATTTAGCATCCTGATATGAAGACCAATTGAAAATGGTACCATTGGTGCTGATAAGCTTTCAGCCACTATTGCTAATCAGAAAAGCTGCCGTTGAAAGAAACTAAATTACTTTTCTTCAAGACCTTTCAGTGATGCCAATTGGTCATTAGATATGTCAACTGCTACTAAAAGTAGAGAAACCTTTAAACAACTTCACAGTAGTTGGTGGCCTAGTGGTGTTAAAGCATCCACATTGGATGTGGGAGGTTGCGGATTCAAACTTGAAACTTCACAGCTATTATTAAAAAGGAATCAGCATGCATATTTTATTCTTCATCCTGCTGCTATCATTTTCCAGAGTTATGCCCCATTTTCTTATTTAAAATGTTAGATTATATATATATATATATATATATAGAGAGAGAGAGAGAGAGAGAGAGAGTGCATTTAATTTAGCCCCTGAGCTTTTGAGAAAATTGCACCGAAACTTGGCAGACACTATTGATATAAGACCTACATGAGCATATCATTGTTTTCCTTATGCATTTTGTACATTTTCCAAATTAAATGCATTTTAATGCATCCAATGTGGATGCTCTAACTACTAGGCCACAAACTATCGTGAAGTTGTTTAAAGGTTTCTCTACTTTTAGTAGCAGTGGACATATCTAATGACATATCTAATAGGCATCACTGACAGCTCTTGAAGAAAAGTAATTTTTCTAGATTAAATGTATTTGTAGTATATAAATTATTATAATTTCTGTTCTTGCAACTTGTTGGCAGACATTCATTTTTTTAAGTCAACATGTTCTTTTGCCAGGCTCATATTATTAGGAATATTTCCATTTTAAAAAAATTCTTAAATGTCATTTTACATTTTTATTATAGACAGAGGCAATGGTACAGTTCAATTACCATAAAATGCATTTGGATACCTTAGACATTACACCTTTACATTATATGATCTCATGGCATTTATGATGTCATGATTTGATCATTTTGCTAGTGAAATATAAATAATCAGAAATAGGTTAAATATAAGCAATGCCATAATGAGATAGATTTTTTAAACTGAATTTTCCCAGTAAACATAATTAGATCAAAATTAAGTAATATTACATGCCAAGAGCTGCATGCTTTTACAAGTGAATAGACTTGCTAGTAGAGAGTACATGAGATACAGATACAACACACAAGATGACTACTGATGTAGTATTACTCAATTTCATTGCCATGTTTAATGGTTCTTTTGTGGAAAAAAAATTAAATGAAAGTGTATTATGACAAAAATAAATGTAAACTGGTTTGTAATACATCAAGTTCATGTGAATTCACTACTTGTATGGGGTATTCTTGTTTGTTTTAGATTCAGAGACCCAAGGAACAATGATCGTTCACTGTAAAAAATATTACTTCTTGCCCTTATCATCAATTTAAATACTCACAAAAATGTCATTTTTCCTAAACCACAAAAATGAACACCCATGACAAAATAAATGTACAGTACAACTTTCCCTCGTTATAACAGTATCCATTAGACCCATAGAGTATACCACCTTAAAGTGAAGTTGCCTTGTAATGAAGTGCACAATACATTTAATTTTATTACAACTTAATGAAAATGGATCGATAACTAAACTAGCATTATAAGAGGATCCATGTTATAATGTAGAACTTTACAGTGTTAGTGTGCTGTATTTGATAATTTCTGTTTAATTGCAGCTGTTATAGAGCAAGGAGATGATCCAGAGGTGGTTAGAGCAAAATATTTCATCAGAGATGAATTTTTGGTAAGTGTTAATAACCATTTTTAATGTAGAAAATATTAAATCTGGAAAACAAGGAATTTAATTTAATATTCAGCAAACTGCATTGACCCAGATCTGTCATTACATAAAGTGCCAGTAGATCTGAGTCTGATGTTTGTTAGGAACAGTCAGTAGAACAAGCAACATACACCATGATCTATTGGCAGATTGGGGCCTGTGTTTTTATTTGGAGGCGACTTGTGTGCGAACATATACATCACATCTGAAACTGATCAAAAGGCACATGTACATTTCTGTTTGGTATTGTGGTTGTCTTGAAAGCTCAGGAATCTGATCTCCTGTGATTAATCATAACATCTAATTGAAATTCTTCAGTCCTGGAAATAATGCTATGTTTATTCCGCTAACATAATATAAATTAAAGTTGTATTTAAAAATTTTGTTCACTACTTGCAGGTGTTGATGGAATAAAATTATCCTCTGACTATATGGTACCATTAGTTCTACATTAATCTAAAGTTCATTATTTAAAGATAGAAATTATTGCAGAATATTTGCCAAGCCAACACAGAACAACAAACTAGAATATTGACCACTTTTTAAAACTAGATTTCAATAGAAAGTCACATGATTTGGTTTATTAGAAATGAAGTAGCATTTCACACTAAACCAAGCACACCTTGGCAGAGAAAGATCAAGCCAAGTGCTGCATAAAGGAATTCAAAGCAAAATAGATGTTTATCGACAATTACTGATATGCAGTGTCAACTATAAAATTGCTAGCCAGCATAATTGTTCTTTGGAAGGAATATATATCTATCAGTATACAAATGGAGAAGTAGAGGCTCTCCTCAGCTTTTTGACAATACACATATGCTGCAGAATCTCAATACTTTATCCACATTGGAGGTGATTCAGTGAAATAGTATTCTTGGATTCTATCATTTCACCTGAACAGATCCAAAATGCCAAGTTCATTTTGCCTTGCATCGATTTCATAACATTACTCCTACTCATTTTGATTGAGTATTAATGCATTATAACTAAAATACATTGTTGACTTTCTGTGTCAGATTTCCTTTCAAAGAAAAATGTGGAAAGACAGAAAAAGAAGACTTAAGTCCTGTAATTTTGGTCTAGCAGATGTATCTTGAAATGGCCTTACATTTTGAGTTCAATCCTGAAAGCTAAAAACAAAATTTTTTAGTACCATGCATTTCTATGACCCTGAATGCACTTTTGGAGTCACAGCCATGCAAGGCATGGATTGAGGGCAACATATCAAAATATCAAGTCCAAGATCTTGAGCATCAATGTGCATTTGGATATAGCTCTTCTTTCGTACAATTCCAGTATAAAGAAGAGTTCTCAAATATCTAGCAGAAATATATATTTTGGCATGTGGCAGTAGCATATGAGTATATATTCCATAGCACACGTAGTTTAAATTCAGTTTTTCAGGTGTTTGGCAGGTGAGTAGCTCTTGTAGGCTTAATTATATCCTGTGACTGGATTCTTGCTCATTCTTAACTTTAGATTGACTGGTCATGAGAATAGCTGTCTCCAACCACTGCATGGTGTTCAAAGTTCTGAGAAGGAATCATACATAGTGATTTTTCAGAAAGATCTCCAAATCTACAACAAAACCACTTCCATAAGTGCATACCCTTTGCATGATCATGTAGTTGATTACTAGGAGACTTCGATCAGCTGTGTTTGGTTTTTCAGGCAAACTGGTCTTGTTCTAACCATGATATACTTGCACTTTTGTTGTGCAGAAAGATCCATCAAAATTAAATGGTGTCAAAAAAACAGGTGTTGAGGTTGGTAAATGTGTTCAGCATCAGCCTTTATATCAGTTGAAAGAAGTCAACATAAGTAGAAGAGATTCTCTTTGTCATGAAGATTTTAGGCTTCTTCTGACGCTCTTTACAAATTCCACACAGATGCCATTTTGGGTCATGCTACTGTGGATGCTCTGATGTTGAATATAGTTTTTTTTTTTAAGACCAACCAGTTTCAATATCAAATGGATTAAATATTCTCTCATTCAGTCATGATAACTTTTCCTTGTCTTTTTTGTTTATCCTTGGTGACCTAGCTTCCTTATGGATTTCTGTGCATTCCACACATGGACTTGAATATTAGTATGTATTTTCTCTTTAGTTGGTCAGTCTGGTAATACTTCTTAAGTGCCTTTTCTTTGGTACAAAAGTGGTAACATTTACCAGTCTTAACTGTTTGACTGCTTAATCCCCACATCTTGTCAGACTATTCTGAAAGATCTTCTTATGTAACCAATAGGCCAGCTTCCATCTAAGTTATTGGTAAATCTAGGGCTGGGTCTTTCTAGAAGTTTTCCCCTCAATGACACTGAGCATGCCCACCTGGCAAATCAAGCAGGATCATTTCAGAAAAAAAGGTTTCAAGCTCAATTTTACATTTATCTTTCCACTTTGCTACATGTCATCTAACAGCAACTGAGATAAGCCATGAACCATATTTTCTGGTATGCCTGGATATTCTGATGACTTCAGAATATTTGCCCAAAAAGTGTCAATGTGCTGTACATCTTCATGCCATGTCCAAACCTCTTTTGACCAGGTCATATGATGCAGGACTCCACAGAATTTGTTAGTTACCTGCATATGATCCAGTAATAAAGGATGTCAACTCACCTCCCTCTATTAATACGTCTAAGGGGCAAACTGGTTAGTGGCCGAGTGGTCTAAAGCGCTGTCCATTATGGATCACTGCCATCTCACCTCTGTCTGCATGTGTTCAAGTCTAGGATTCAGCAAATGTGGATATGTGAGAAAGCTTGCCAGTAGCTTCTCGTGGGTCGGTGGTTCTTTCCGGTGATATCCCGGTTTCTTCCTCCACCATTAATACTGGCCGCCATAAATAGCCTATCGTGTGCTGAAAAATGGCGTTAAGCCCAACAACAACAAAAAGTCCCAGATTCCTTGAAACGAGAGCTGCATGGAATTGATTCAACATAGATGATGGTTCCTGTTCCAGGACATCAAGAAAAATATCTTTTACCTGGTTTCCTGTAGATGTGTTGCATTTGTGGTGTTATGATATTAACATTTGTTCTGTGATGTAAAATATTTAATAGCCTTGGACTTAAAATTTAGAATTTTGTTAGTTTTTTTTCTGCAATAGTAACAGTAACAGCAGCATCGAACAAAACAAAGGTAGTTTTATTATTAAACACCTTAAATTGGAAGCTATGATTTGCAAAATATAGGGCAGATTGAAACTAGCGACGGTTGACATTTTTGCACTTTGTTGAACATTAGAATTTGCCTGGGTAATAGTAATGCAAAAACTTTAAAAATTTTCTAGCTTTCAGAGTGAACCTTTCAAACAGTTTTGGTCCTAGCTGCTAGACCATCAGTTTTGGTACTATTTTGATGATCATAAATATCAGAAATGAGATTGCTATATGGAATTTCTAGTACCAATATGTAAGACATCTGTCCAAATATTTATGATGTAGGGGGTGCAATGCCTTACTTCTAACACAAACTTGGCTGTCATATTTATAGTGATGCACAAATTTAATGAAACAAAGCTATCTAATTGCTTTCATTGAAAGTGTGAGATAATGAAAATTTGGGCTTTAGTTCTCCACTGTGTTAACAGAAACATGCTACACAACACCTGTGAGCTGGAAGTAAGATGTTACACCACCAACCACATAAATATGGTGGAGATTTTACATTGTAGAGCTATTGAATTCCCACTGAAAAAATGGGAATATTTTAAACAAGTGAAAAAAATTAATTTTGCTGCCTACGGTGAAGCAAATTATGGCCCTGTGGACATATCCAGGTATATTACTGATGAAATTAATCTTTTTATCAAATATTTCATCATTAAGGAGGAAATTTACTTTGGATAATGTTGATTTTTTTTTTTTACTGTCATCTGTTTTTGAAGTCATTTTATGTTGAACAAATTTGGTGAAACAAAGTAATATTTTTATAAACTCTTAATAATATTTCATCATCATTTTAGCAACTTAACATGAAGATATGTCAAAGCACACGTTCAAAGTCACTATTTTAAATTTTTACACTTGCTTCACCCTATTTTTACCAGCCTATTTTGTCTGGAGAGTCGGTTTCATCCAGATATTAGTGTCCAGCTTGAATCCATGCTTGAAATGAATAAATGCATTTGACAGCAAGCTTTGGTATGAATGGAATGAGGACAAATTTCGGTCTAGCAAGATTTACTAATTTCTGATTAAGATATATTGAATAAAAATTCTTTGGCTGCTAAGCAACCACATTTAATATATCAGTTTGTCCCTTTTATATATACTGTTGTCCAATATAAAACCTATATGGGTGTTATTGAGCAAGCTGAGATTATACTTCTTTTGAGAATCATTTCTTTTGGATGAAGAAACTGGTAGGATGCATGGGAATATAAAAAAGAATGTTTTTGTGGTAATTTTAATTCACTGACTTTATTATGCTGAATAAATCGGAGCTGTGTGCCCCTCTAAAAGAAACACAGAGGCAACCAATCCAGACTGATCTGTGAAGCTATTGAAGAGACGGCCTTTTGAGTACAACACTCCTTAACCTCAGAAATGAAATAGGTTCATTCTTTTGACTTGGGAGGAAGAGTTAGGTTTATTTTCTTATTTTCATGTCTGTCTTTATATTCATACACAAGATTAGGCACAGTGTTAAAGTATTTTGCTTTTTAGCTGAATAAATATGAAGTTCAAGAAAAAGGAGTTTTCTTGTTTTATTTTCATAATCCATATTTAATACTTATGAACTTTTATGAATAAAAGTTTTTCTTGTGCTTTTTCAGCGAATAAGCACAGCTAGTGGAGACGGGCGGCACTATTGCTATCCACATTTTACTTGTGCAGTAGACACAGAGAACATACGTCGCGTGTTCAATGACTGTCGTGATATTATTCAGAGAATGCACCTGCGTCAATACGAATTACTGTGATTTGTCACTACCACGCCTTCAGCTTCTGAAAATGAGCTGTGGGAACTCTGTCGTGGAAGGACTTTCTGCGTGATGCATTTTGCTTTGTATTGACTACTGTGTATGTACATGTCTATTTAGGAATGAATCATGTGGTACATTGACCCTACCTCACCAGTGAAGGTGGGATTCACATTTGTCATAAAAGCCTGAAAAATTGTAGACCAACCATCTTGGATTTGTTTCACAAGAGCTCATCATGTTGGATACGAGAGGGATAGGATAGGCTACAAATATGTACCATTTATGCAGCAACAGCAGCATCATGGAAAAAATGTGTGATTTTTATGGAGTTGAGCCAAAACATAGGTGTCGCAATTAGCTGGTGCCTCAAAATTGTACATTACATTCATTAGTTGGATGTCAGGTATGCACAGAAACTCTAAAGGGGCCTAATGAATTAAGGAAGATAACTGCATCTCATTTTGAAGCATATCACACAAAGTGTTGCCTCATTAGAAAAAGACATTTGTGAATGTTGTATTGACAGTTCACACAAATGATCTGATTTAAGGTAGAAGCAAGTAAATAACATTTTCAGTCATGCACCATATATATTTTCATGATTTGTGATAAGGCTGTGGGAGGGGGATATCAATGCCATGCAGACATTGTACATCAACAGTATTTATGGCGGTCTCATTGAGGCATTATAGCCATAGATTTAAATACACCAGCTTGCAAATCTCTGAATTATTAATAATTTTTCAGTATGTTAGTAATTATGTGTGAACAAGAAAAAATAATGCATGAGAACTGTTGAATGAATAAATATTACTACATACATTCTTAATATGATATCCAATTTAAACATTGAATAATATTATACAGAGACATGTGTACTTTTTTGTCAACCATTGACTTTTGCATGTAGCTACCTGCATTTTACTACCTTTATCTGCAGACAGTTATATACTTGTGTTTACAGACAGACAGACATAACTTCATCTTAATTTGGTGTCTGTTCTTGATATTAGATAGCTTTATTCTTTGCTCCATTATTTTATATATCTGCCCATTTATCTCCATACTAGCTGCAAATCATAGAAATATAGGTATGTTAATCTGGGATTTTAATCCTTGGATCATTGAAATATATTGTTCCCATTCACACTCGGTATAGACATTACAATTCTGTATATTAATCTTAGCTCTCGTGTTTTTGGTTTCCAATTTTAGTAAGCTAAACCTCTAAAAGGCAATCATCTTAGTTGCTAGTACTGTTTTCTGTATTATCTTGAGATAGCTAAATAGGTTTTAATTTGCTCTTCTCTTCATATAGTTATTCTCATTATACTATATTTACCCATCTAATAAATACATCCAACTATGAAATAGCCTAGACCCACATAATGCACTTTTTAGTCTGGGTTTACATTAAACAAATTTTTGTTCATTATAGTTAGAACAGCACAGGTTAAGATCTGCTTGTATGTTATGGGTCTACACGAGGGGTCTCAAACTCAAACCAGCCTGAGGGCCACATGATATCATTTTTGATGGCCCAAGGGCCACACCTTTGTTATCTGTCATAACACCTTGTACCACCAATCATTTTTGTGGGTTGCAGGATATGGCTTGGCAGGCCATATGTTTGAGACCCCTGGTCTACACTGTTGGCAGTTGGGTGTTCATAACACATCTGCATTCATATTAATTATTCTCATCTGTCAGGCACAAATATAAGTTTTTAAAGTAATTTTTTAACATATTTTCCTGTAATCCTTTTAATATTTTTAAGTTTTAATTTTATTGTTAACATGCATGTTGCATATGTAATTTAGTTATTATCGATTTTTTGAAAATTACTACGTCCAGAAGTAAGCTACATTTTTTCATATAATAATGTTTAATACTCATTTATCTTTTCAGTGTATAGAAGGGGATAATATAGCCTTCATAACCACTAGGTGTAAAAGGAAAATATAAAAATAAAAATGGGATGTCATCTCTATTTTTGGAACACCCATCACACCTGGAAGTCAGTAATAACTAAATTTATGCATTGCAAAACTTAACATGCCTGCTATAAACTACATTTTAAGCTTTGAGTTTCAATATTAATTGATGTCCAAATTTTCCATCCACACATATAAAAAAATTAAAAATATATTGTTTGTTGCTTTTTGTACAGTTGTAAAGAGTAGTGTCCCTTTTCTGGCCTACTGCAAATTTTAAGGAGCATATCACTGAGGACGAGGTATTTTTGTAGTTCTGGATGATTTGAAAAAATGAGATTTAGTAAGTAGCTGATATTTTTTAAGATATATATGATTTCAACCATTTACTGTTTTAAATGTATCCACTTATTCCTTTTCTTTTTCCTAGTTTCCTAATTTCTCAGGTATATATGCTTTGTAGACTAAGTATGTGATGATTTTAAAAAAGTAAACTTGCATGTAAACTTGTTGAAAGTCATAGTATACATAATGACTGCTTCAGTAGAGTCATGTTGGCACATACAACAGCTAGATGGGAGAAATTCATTTGTCACGGATACCTGCAAGGTTGTCCAAATACAATTAGTACAGGTGCCTACTAGGTTGACTAAATGCAGTTGGCACAGGTACTTACTAGAAAGGCCAGTTACATTTGTAAGTTGGGTTTAAGGCAGTTACTATTGAATAATCTACACTCAACTGCAGACAGTATAAATCCAGATCTGCCATTGCATAATGATTTGATGATTTCAAGGCCAGGATTCTGATTATTGTATTTTTAAGTTCAGATGAGCAAGCAGCATTAGGTATTGATTTGCAGGTGTATTTGCAATAATAAAATTAGGACTACTTTGCTTGCAGTCAGGTACACATAAACAAAAATAAACTTATTTGTTTCAAACACATTACTAATATACCTATCCAAAATATAATAAAATTGTGTTTATATATAATCATATTTTTTTCTTTTCCTTTCGTTTTAACATTTTATCTCTAAAACATATTGGAAGAAGAATTAAGTGCACAGTTTGGGTTTAAGTGTAAAACAATAAGATAATGACAAAAATGTGCCCTTTCATGTTTTTATAGTAACCTTTCTTATTATATAATGTAATGCAGGAAAAAAAGTTGTACGATTCTAAAAAAATTGTTTAGGTTTGTTCCCATTTTATTAATGCTTTTAATTTACATTTTAATTTCATAAATTTACATTTAAAGATTTGTTTCATACATACTTACATATGTAAATCTACCTGAGGTTTTATGTTGCCTTTTATATGACAATTCCTTTATCAATTATGATATATTATCCAAGGAATGAATTTTTCTGTTGTACATGTATACCTAACTTTTACGTAATAGCTAGTGCAAGAAATAATGAGTGCATGTGACTTACATTTTTTGGACCAGGGCACAGACTTGTGATCACTGTTGTCAAGAAAAGGTATGCTTAAAAGGACTTCCACAAATCGTACATACTATCATTTGCATAGTTTTGAATACTTTACAGACTTAAATGTGCCTTCAATATTTGTTGTAATCTCAGGAGGGAAACTTATTTCAAATTGTCTATCGTAAATACTCTATCTTAATATACACCAAACTGTAACAGCATAGACGCAGCTCTGACCGTGAATCATCATCAGTGCCATTGCTGCAGTTAATGTGTATTAAACATGGATAAATTTGTTTCTAATGCAAAGGATATTCATTTGAGACATGTTTAGATGTTTACACACATTGGTGCTTTCAAAATTCTTGGCCCATGTTTCTCAAGACATACCATATTCTGCCAAATAGGTGTACCTGTAGCATGCAAATAAATGAGGAGCGTACATGAATTTATGCCCATGCAGTATCTTTGTCTCTAATTGTTTTGGGTGCTTTACAGCTTTAGGTTGGAATGTGGGTTATTCAAGACAAAAACAAAAATGTCACCTGGTCTACTAGACCTGCCAACTCTTATGATTTTGCCATAAGTCTTATGAAACTTACCCTTAAAATATGGACTTACGGCATAAAAACATAAACTACAAAAAAAACTGATAATTGCCAAAAAATCCAGAAAATTTTTCCATTCGTGTTTGATCTGGATCCAGTTTTCATATTAGAATTAGTGAAATTTGTCAAGAAACCAGACTAACTTTATAGCAGCACCTCAGATGCTTTAAACTGTTACTATTTGTTCATGCGAAGCATTGCATTATCCAACTGTTGAATATAGAATTTGTTTTAAAATGGCATACAGAAAGCGATGCATGTTTAAGACAAATGGGAAAAAAAACTCTTAAAAAGTGTTAATAATCAACACCGAAGAATAAAAAGGAATATTCAGATTCTTGTGAATGAAAGATGTAACGGACACAATTAAATTTTTTGGACATCACATTTCAATTTGTGTATGACTCGTGGCAGGAGATATGATTTCATCATGAACAATGGAGACAGCAACAAGCCATTGAGCTGCATAGGGGTTGGAACTTTAGTTTGTGCAAATGTACTAGTGGTAAATAATGTTTACGTGGACTTTATATATAATCTCTTCATAATGTTTATTTTAGCTGCATGTTTCAAACTCTGAACTTTTAATTATGTTTTCGAGCTTTTCAGTAGCAGTTTATGATATTTTATTTACTCATCAGGGTTGGCAGGTCTGGAATACAAGTGCTGAAGTACTACAATTTTCCCACTAATATACATTTAGTTAGTAGAATTATAATGGGCCAAGTAAAATAACACCAAGGGTAATACTTTGCTTTCAATTCATTCATTCACTGACTTGTCACTATACAGTAAACCCCTGATTTACATGTACAATGTCTTCTGAGAAAACTTGTGTATATCAAATTTGTATGACTTGAAGGGATTTTTCCCATAGGAAATAGAAAATGAGGGATTGCCTTCTTTAGACCTCATATTTATGACACAAAAATAACAAAATAAAACCATTTTCAGCCAACAAATTAAAAATTGCAAATAAAAAATTAAAAAAGACAACAATCTTCAGTCAATCCATCTTTGGGGAGCCAAATCTTTGTCCCTGTCAAACATAAACAATTAGCAATTCCTGCTTGGGAACCCATGCTCCTTGTCCACTTATATAGGTGAATGATGGGTTTAAGTGGGTTTTTCTGCTTTATTTTGTGAATGCAATGTAAGTAAAGTACATGTAAATCGGAAGTTAACTGTAAAGGAAATATGAAGTTGATCAGGTATATTTATGTAAAGAATACTAGTGTATGTATTGATTTTTTGTTTACTTGGATAAAGACTTGCATATATTCATCAATGGTAATTTTCAGCAGAATATGGTATTAAGCTTGAACCTCAAATTAAGATTTCACACTGCTTTGAGGACTTAAGTAATTTAAGGAATCATTATTTTCCTAATAGGTGGAGAAAGCAGAAAATAAAGATCAAAATAAATCCTTGTGATTTCTGATTCCACGTATCTAGATTAATTTTGTTTTGTACTTTATGAAATTCTCAAAATGTTGCTGAATATAAAAATGAATAATCTTTGCACAGGAATTTGAGATATAGACCCTTATTTTAGTCCCTCTGTCAGGTGTAAGGTTTTGTGATTACAAAAATATCGACCATCCATTTCTTTAGGCACTACTAATGTTAAGAAAAGTGCCTCAGAATTTCACAAGTATATTAAGCTGTGTATTGTACCCGTCTACCACTGCTTTTCATCTCCACCATGACAGTGGTACTGGCATTTAGTGCTACCTTTGTCCATCAATTACACCTTGGTAAAGTTTCAGGCACTGTGGTGGGGCATTCATGTTCCATAAATATATTTATAGTTGTGTTGCCTGTTTATAGCTTTCACCCAAGTATCCACTTACCCAAGTCTTGTATTTCTGTACCTATACTTTTGTCTCTTTGTACAGAGTTCACCCCTTCCCAATCTAAGGGGAGATGACTTTAATTTGTCACCCACAGATCATTTTTTATTGCAAAATCAATTTGATTGTATTTTGTTTCTTTACAGTAATATTGTGATCTATTTATTGTATTAGAGAAAGCCAAAGACGTACACATAAGCCATGCTTACTGTCTATCTAATGTCTGCTGTTCTACTGTTAACATTTAAAATCGAGCCTTTTGTATGATCTTTTGGGTACAAGAAACTTGTTTGTACAGAAAATTGTTGAATTATATATTATTTATGCATTTGTATGAATGTGCATTGAATATTCATTTTGGTTCACACTAAGCAAAGGTATTTGCTAATTTTGTTACAGAAATGTCCATGTATAAAACTGTAATTTTTGGTATAGTTTGGTATCACGCTGGAATGATTTTAAACATTGTTACACAACATGCATGTTGGAGTAGGTACATTTTTTTTAGCCAGTGTACATGTACTTTTGCTTGTCCACCCATGCTTTTTTTAAATAAGGGGAAAAGATGAGATATTAAATAATTAATGAGCTAATTCTCTTCATGCACTGTAATAGACAATGAAGTGCAAGATTATTCAAGTAGCTTTTAAATCAGTTTGGTTTTTGTTTATGTATTATGCCAGCCCAACTGCAAACAGTGTAAATACAGACATCATACAATGACAGAACAAAGTCTATCTGTTATTGTAACCATTATTTCAAATATAGACCCAAATCTGTGATAACAGTATACTGGCAGATCATGGTATGTGCTGTTAATTCTGTGCTGATCATTCTAATCATGATTTAAAATGCAGATCAAATCTATCACAGAATGCATTGGCAGATCAGGGTCCATGCTGATCATTCTAATCTCTTCAAATGAACAATGTAGACTCAGATCAGCAGGCACTGAATGTGATGATAGATCTGGGTTCACACTATTTGGGTGTGGCTGCATATTATACATGGATAGATATGTGTATTTTAAAACAATATCATTTTTTTTATCAGCTGTATATTTTGGTTAATCATTTTTCTTAGTTGAGAAATCTTTTATTAAGGATATATTAGTTGATAAAAGCTTTTGGCTTTTGCATTGTGTGCATTATGGAGTGGCCTAATATACTGAATAAATTCTGCCTGAAAATGTAAATGTTGGTAAATTAATTGTGTGGTCACATATTAACCGAGATCATATTTTAAACCACAACTGAACATGTTATAAATTGTTCATTCCTAGAAAGGTATGCTGCTGTCATAGCACCAGAAATACTGTCATTTGATTTCAAGTTTTAGTTCATGTTTTACATTGATACTGGGTATCAGATTATGCATTGTTCTTTCTCTTAGGTACAGATAATGAATCATTTTATTTTATACACTTACCTTGTATGGAACATATGATGCCATGGTTTGTCTGTCCGTCCATTAAAATTTGATTGTGGAATCCACAACTTCGAAATGATTGGAGAGATTTTCATGAAACTTTACCTAAGTATATATAACATACCATAGCCACAACCCTTGCTGTGAAGTCAATATCACAGCAAGTCTTAGTGTAATTCCTTCACTTGTATTCTTGTCCAGATTATAAATTTTAAACCGATGAAAATATTATAATGAAACTTTAGCTAATTATATATAATGACTAAATGGTGTACTTACCCCTGCCCCAAGTTCAAAGCTATGAAAAATGTAATTCTCTGACTTGTTTCTTTGTCTTGGTAGAACATTTGAACCTCAGAAGATATTTTAATGAATCCTTCGACTTTTATATATCAATATATAACTTGATTTATCAAGTTAAAGTAATGGCAAGGGAAAATGCAGCTGTAATGTGTATCCATGTTGAAGTAAAACTTTTGACTGGATATTTTAATGACACTAGCCATTTATATATCCTGACTTAACTGTATGTCTTGTACCTTAGTGATAGCCTTAATGTCAGGGGTAAAATAATAATAGGTTTTTTTCTGTCCATGTATGGATGTAACTTACGAACAGGTAAAAATATTTTAGTTAATCTTTATCCTGATAGTCTTACATATTTGCATCATAGCTTCTATCAGAAGATCAAATTTACGCCAAAAGGATAATGCAAGTTATTGGCTTGTTTCCTTAGGAAGGTTGTTTATTTTTTACCCATAAAAATATTTGGATGAAACTTACCAGGACCACACAATTTTTGAGTCCCGACATGAAAGGTCAGGGCCATTGTCATGGAAATGGTCATGAGATACATTTATCATGTGCAGTGGGTTTCCTTGAAAGGGGGTTTGTTTGAACATAAATTGTAACTAACATGTCATGATTACAGATTTTTATAATTACTGATAGAAAATTATTGTTTGGGAAAAAAAACCCAGCTTTGATTTGTGCATTGTGAACCATTGACCCATTTTATCTGGTTCATATTTTTACTAACGGCTTCAATGCAGATGAAATAATATAACAATATTCTTGCCTACTAACTGTCATAACAGTTGTAACAAGACATTTGTTCATTCTTATCTTCTAAGATTTATTTGGTGCCTGCCACAAACTTTGCATTCTCTGAGTATTAACACAAAAAATCCTGTTTAATATAGTCAACAAGGCAGGGGGTGGGGTTATTGTTGTCAGTTTGTCTCCATCTGTCACTTTTTTTTTAAAAAAAAAATTTCTGAACTCTTCGAGATTTGTTAATGAATCTTGGTATGTTTCTGTATCAAACATTATGTAATGTTTTAAGAAAATGGAGTTGTAGCAGCATTGTAATAGCTATTTTAATTGTCTGTCCATTCATCACACTCTTGTCTGGGTAATATCTCCAGAACCTTTTGAGATAATGTAACTTTATTTGTATTGGTATCATAACAACAATATGTGTGCCATATTAGAATCAGCTTTGTAAGGCTAGTACTTTTTACAGTTGCATCTCCATCTTTTTTTTTTTTTTGGATTTACACCTCATATTTTGCATGGGGCTATTATGTAAGCACTCACTGACAAATCTAATTTATTTAGAAAATGTGGTTTTAGTGTAGATGCGTTGGCTCTAAGAGAATCAATGATAATATAGTAAAAGATCTGAATATGAAATCATCCAGACTTTTGAAACATGCTGACTAATAAAAGAATTTCAAGTGTTCATTATTTATGTTTGTTATTGTCAGTCATCAGGAAAGTTAAGTGGACAAAATTTCTGTTTCCAATTAAGTTCCGAAAATGGACCTCTCAGAATCTCTTGGAAAGAAAGTGGAGTGTGCTTCATCCACAAATTGGCAAAGCTATTTCTATAAAGTCAACATTCTTCTCTATGAGAACATCACAGCTTCTCGTGGGTCGGTGGTTCTTTCTGCAGATTTCCCAGTTTCTTCCTCCACCAAAAATACTGGCCGCCATGAATAGCCTATCGTGTGCTGAAAATGGCGTTAAGCCCAACAACAACAGCATCACAGCAGTTCATAAAGACTTTATTTATTTTAAGCAAATTAAAGGAGAGTTGTTAAAATTATTTCATTAAAATTGTGCATGTTATATTAGGCATTGACATACAGGTGACCCACTGAGCTCAGGATTGGCCCTTTGACCAAAACTTGGCATGTGGAGAAAAAAATGTAAGCAAACATTTAACACCTAGGTGATTTGTCAATAGGTCGTTGGAATTTCTGTTTTGTATAGTTTATTGACAGTTACCTTGCAAGGCTGAGAGTACTATTGTGGCTTCAGTGTACAAACCTGTATATTTTGTGCAAATATAGGATTTATCATCCACAACATGCATATACTACAAGTTGTTTGTAGAACTGAGGTGTGTAGACTTTAGCATCAAGGAATTTTAAGATCCTTGGATACAGATAAAGTGGTGAAATTGCTGCTCATTTTACTCTTGCAGAGGTGTTACAAAGTGCTAAAACCAGTAACAGAATTGGCTATATATATATATATATATATATATATATATATATATATATATATATATATATATATATATATATATATATATTGTAAACCCAGTAAAGTTTGTAAGAGTTAGAAAATGCATTTGAATCGTATAATTGTTAGTGATAATATATTAATAACCTTGTAAGAAATTTGTAATTGAAAACTATGCTGTTATAAGTGCACTTTAATTTGACAAGAGAACAGAACAGTTGTGAACGAATGAGCTATTACAGAATGGAAATTTTTGTAAAGAACAAGAAATATACAAGTGATGAAAATTATGAAATGCATATCAGGGCAGCAGTAATGTCACTTTAACATATAAATAATGCAAATATTTCTCATTGTACAGTCATACCTTATTCATTTGTTGAAATTTCCAGATCAGGACAAAACTTAGTTCCCATAGCAACACATGTCTATGGACATGTAAACATGTACTGAAAAATGTTTGTAGGGCAGAAAACATGATGAAAGTTAGGACTTCTAGCTCTTGTACATGCACACACTGTAGTTGGACTACTGCACCTATATTGAATGACTGAGATGTATGCTAGTGTATTTCTGTTTTCTGTATTATGTAGAGTCTGCATTATATGAGGGTAAATGCTGCAACTACATATTACTAATTATAGTGTACTTTCTTGCTTCAAGGGCCAGGTCAAATGTAAATAGAATGGGTCCCTATCAATAGTCACATAATGCACTACTTGTCTAAAACTCATAGTTTAACCAAAATAAATACTCTGGGATAAAAATGTTAAGATGCCAGACTGCTGTAAGTTTGTACTTTCGATATTCCCATGGCTATTTTAAGGGAAGGGTCACTGCTTGGGGTGCCCAGGATTTAGGGATGCAGGTTTGTAGTATTTGTTTCAAGGGGTTGTTGGGCTGAAAATGGCCCTTGCCCAGGGCAGCATTTATCCTGCACAAACTTGAAATGACCATGAATACTCCTGTCAGGTGTTGATTTTTTCCTCAGCTGATAACAGTCAAAACACACATTACTGATGCCCATAACTATTAAAATAGACTTTCCATAATATAGGCAAAGTTGGATCTTAAAATTTGATGAGAAAATTAATTTCCTCTGTGTGTGTGAGTGTGTGCATGTGTGTGTACAGAATAGGAAAATTCAGTCCTTGGGATTTTGGTGTTTGCCACAGACAAGGCAAAGCTAACCCCAAACACAGATATATCCTCTTAGATTAGAACTACTGATTACTCCTAACAAACTGTATAGACCTAGTCCTGCCAATACAGTTTGCAGTGTCAGATCTGTGTCTGTGCAGTTTGGAGTAGGACTAAACATGTAAGCCTATATATCATATGTTTGTTTAATTCCCAAAACTTGTGGGTGGATTAAACTATGGTAACTGCCTGCATACATCAGTTCTTTGGAGGAATGGTTGTCACCAAGAATCATGAGTCAATACCTTGTAGTCACCTTCATTAATGAAACATGAATTTTTTGTGTAAAGTTGTCCAAAATGGCCACATTTTTCTGTTTATATATGTGGTGTCATTATGCTTTCCATACAATGTGAACACAAGACATTTGAAATAAAGGTCAGTAGGCAACACAATCAAGGTAAGGCCTCAGAGGTCAAGGTCAGTATGCAACATTATTAATTTAATTTTTGCTATATGACCTAGGCAGTGTATCTGTGAACCACTAGTGCATTTATATGTTAGCAGGTAGGGTTCTCTTCTATTTCCAATTATACCAGGTTCTTTTATGGCTCTATGTGTGGGTATACTTTGATTAATAAATAATATAACTGAGCTATAGTTAAACATTACAACCATTTGTAGAGAATCAGTCAGGTGTGTCAGTAGGCAGTATGATGTACAGCACCTGTAATTAAAATCAAGTAAATAAACAACTTTAATAAACAAAAGTTTGTTATATTGTCTTCTGTGTTTTGTCTCATTTTGTATTAGTTATGGAGAAAACATAAGACAGATATTGCTTTTCAGATGATGTAGGTATAGACATTATTGTTATACTTTTATAATTAGCTCTATTTCACTCTACTGTTGCATAAAACTTGATGGATTGATTCTAGGGTGTTCTACTAGTTCCTAGCAGAGGTGGGTCACAGACACCTACTTTTCACACTAGCAGATGTGAATAGCTTATTATTTTAGAAATAACCACATGCATTACTCATGGATATATCAGAGTGCAACTAACTGTTGGCAAAGTAGATTACATTGGCCTATTTTTCATGCACCAATGATTACCATTGTACTTCTCTGATTTAAGTTACATGGCATGTAGCAATTTCCATCTGTCTAAACATCAACCTGTCTATCTATAAACAATTTCATTTATGGAGAATAACTCGCTAAGATATGTCTATAAAACATGGTGTAGATATTGGACCAATGGTCCAGTTGTGTTTGTTGCTATTCACAATTTTCAATGTCAATATATTTTTTTTTCTCAAACATCCATCCATTATCCATATTTTTTTTTCATTACAAAACGTCAAAAACAATACATGTATATCTATTGTTGTCTTGAACTGACCAGGTGTGAGACTTCACTGAAAGTCACTGCACAGACGGTTGGGGGGGGTGGCAAAGGACACCCCCTCTATTCCCTGGAAGGGTCTGGATTGCTTCCTATGTTTGGGAACACTGCTGCTGCTGTGGTGCATGAACATCCTGCGACCACCTTGGGAGGATAAATGTGTTAGAATGAATCGTGCAACCTCTCGCATGCGGCAGAGTTCTATCCTCTCAAGGTCAGTGTCTGTTGAGTGAGATAAAAGAAAACAGGTTTTGTGTGGATAAACTAATGTGGGCTCGTCCATCAAATCATCACAGTATCGATTTTTGTCCAGTGATTGCTCACCGGGCTTTGAACTAAGGTTTGTTTATCAGTTTGGAGACGGGGATAAAGTCGATAACCCCCTCATTTTTATATTCCTATTTAATCTTGGGGTGTTCCTATAAATCCCAACTGAAAATGTGTGTACGCTCTCCCCTTTGCTGGAAGTGTGTCACCCTTCCCCACATGGGACATGGATATCCTCCCTTGGTTTCAAGCCCTGGTGGATATGACAGGCTGTAGACCAGCTCCATCCTGTCTGACCTGGAGCAACAAAAGGGAAGTTGGTACCATTCGGATCCTTGATCATCTTGAAAGGATCAGTGATCCCATTCGCGCGGGAGGTCCACCATCAGGGTTAATTCCATCTCCCACCCAACCGCAAAAGTGGCTTGTGAATAAAGGTAACCACTCTGGAGAGATGCCATTAGGGACAGTCCATATTTATCTCTAAAGACCTCCTGTCTGACCTTCTAGCCTCCTATCATCATTGTCCAGATCTCAAAAATTCCTATTTAAAACTCAGCTGTTTTATTAATTACATATATTATTGTTTTGTTTAATATAAAATGCTTCAATGAGAGGAAGCTTGTTGGTTTTCTTTTTCTGAAAAATACATCATACACTGGTATGCCCTTTTTGTTATGTTACACCCTTTTCCAAAAATGTCACTTTTGTAAATTCTCTTGCACACTTTCTGAAATTTGATTTTCACACCGTCTTATATTTATTCTGTGTTATATATATATTTAATTTAATTGTTTGTTTGTTTTAAAAAAAATATTCAGCAACAGAATAGTATCGTTCATTGTTAAAACCTAACACTGACGCAATGCTAAATGCTCATGAAAAATCAGCTAAAAATAATTTTTAACGTGATTTTAAGGACCCAACGTGATGTAGTTAGAGTAACTTCAAAATTGTCAGCAGTGGCAGAGCCACCACCACCGTTCTTGGTAATAAATTCTTTTTTTTTAATTATTATTATTCAAGTCTGTGACCTTATACGCGCCTTATGGTATTTTGAACGAGATCCAGGCTCCATATTGAAATGTTAAATCATCATTGATTCCTGTTTTGAAATTAGCCATAAAATGCCATGCTGTCGAAGAAATTAATCCAATTTCATAGTATCACGTTGGATCAAGTTTGATTGGTGAATCAAAGGAAGCTGAAAAGTTCGTGCTCTCTGATTTTGTTCCAGAAAGACCAAGTAGCAATGTTCTTGATATCGTATTTTTCTTTTTTACAGTAATATAAAACGCCTAAATTAGATCGCGATGAAAAATCCCACATTCGTTGGTTATTAGTGAGCTGTTGATACAAGATCAATTATATCTACGATCTCGCATTTCCGGCTTCTTTAGATGTATCAACAACATCAGTCTGTCAACCATTTCCGCTGTTGATGCAAATATTTAACATAATAACCAACAGTTTCTTCATAAACATATTTATTTTTTC